>OX596004.2:32694379-33043200 GCA_951394115.2 Drosophila phalerata | reverse complement strand
GTTCGAACTGGAACAATGACTGAAACCGAAATTTGAATGAAAGACCCAACGACGTCACAAATAAATAAACGATATTTGATGAGTAAACTCGAAAACGCCCAACATCTTGTGTTTTTATTGTGATATATGAACATGTGTATCTATTTGTTGATACAGAAATAAAACATAAAATAATAACTGTAGTAATAATTATTATGATGATGACCATGAAACAGTAAAAACCCGCTTAGATAACGTTATTTTATTAAATAAATTATATAAAAAATATACTATAAACTTATCACACTTTAATTTAGTGCTGTTTCTAGAATATATTTTTATGATAAATAAAGTGCATGCAGTGCTTAAATATTTACACATATCGCGTAATGACTTCCCTATGCTGTAAAAAAATATTTTTTTCTTAATTAAAAAGTGCGCCCCCTTAAAAATTAAATGGCTTTAACATGTAAACAAACTGTCTTTTGTTGAGTCACATTCGCTGATTTTTTAGCTACAGAGAAACGTTTGTTTTTAATTATAAATGTATATATATGACTTTTATATCTATAAAATTTGGTTGACTTTGCGTGGGTGGGGCAAGATTCGTAAGATTTGCGTCGATAAGAACCCGGTGACAGCATGCTAAACAGGGTTGTCAACTCACTGCATTATCCGTTGGCGTAGAGAAGGAAGCCCAGAGATAGGCATATAAATCATAACGCATAGATAATAAACAATTGCACGCGCTATTTTGCATAATAAAGCTTAAACTTACCGCTGTTATTTGCATTTGCTTTTGGCTCTGCTGCAAATGTTGTTGTTGCTGCTGCAGCTGCGCAAACACGCCCACATGTTTGTTGTAATTGTTGGCGCCTTTGAAGTGTGTGAATTAACCGCCAGCAGTTGTTGTTTGTGTGGGTGTTGGCAGCGATCGCACGACGCGAGCAGCGCAATGTCAACGATGCCATAGTCAGAGTGATTACACTAGGCGCCAACTAAATAGCACATCTGCGGATTTAACATAAAATTCCAAAGAAATAATTCCAAATTAAAGACATGAAACTGAAAGACTTGGCATTTTTAAATATTTAAATTTAAAACAATTTGTTACTACTAGAGCAATGTTCAACAGATATGCAATTATTTAATTTTCTATGCTAACTATCATTAAATAAAACTGTCCATAATCGTTACTTCTATAGTTTATTTACAACTTTTTTTCACACCCGTTTCTAATCAGCTGGCGTATAGTGTATCGCGAAATTGAACTACAAAATAAATAACAAAAACAACAACACGATCACACAAACAAAGCCCAAAAACAGAAACTAGTTAAAGCGACGTAAGACGAGCACGTAAAACAGACAAGACAACGAGTTACGTAACGAACGAAGGGGAAATAAGGGGGAGCAACAACCAAAACAGCTGACGCAGACGTCGACGACTCTGCTGCTCTCAAGTTTTTTGCCTTTTGCCTTGCACTTTTTAGTTATTCTCTAGCCGCGTGTGTTTCAGAACGTTTTTTAATTGTGCTGAGCGCGTTTTAAGTTGTGATTTTGTTTTTGGGAGATTTAACGCGTCGTATAGTAATAATAATAATAATAATTACCCAACGAAATAGAAGACGAATGTTTATAGCGCGCCGAAAAGCACAACTAACAACACAAATACTACGTAAAGTATTATTATGAATACAAATCGCAACTAGTTTATATTTGCACGCAAACAATCTATTTATGTAATTAGTAATACAGTAACAACAACAGCACAATTCACATAAAACTACGAAGCTAACAACAAATCACAAAGCAGAATGCGTATTTTTCTTCTTAGATTATTTTATTTAGCGCTGTTTGCCTCTCGTGCTTCGTTGTCGTCGTTGTGCGTCGTCGGAGCGCCAAGTTGAACTGCCATGAACTGAGTTGGAGGCGTTGCAGTCGACGTCGTCGTCAACGACGACGCTGTCGCTTTTCCACAAGGTGCCTCAAGCGTCTATCAATTGAGGAAAAGTGAAATTTATATTACATATATACAATTGCTCGCGCCATGCGTAGAAATGCGTGGAAGCAGGCACAAAAAGCAATCGAGAACGAGAGAGAAACAGCGAGAGAGCGACAGAGAGCGCGCATACAAACAAATATGACCTTGACAATAGGCAGCAGACAACTGCACGTTGGAAAACGATTGCTAACAATTGCTAATTATTAACAAAAACATTTAAATGCACTTTGTTAAGTTAGTTGTGCAGCTATGTTAACTATTTACTGCAAGCTGCAAAACATTTTCATTTGTTTATTTTAGCAGTTGAGCTGCAAAACTATCGATTACGCTATCGATATATCGCATATTCCAGCGCCAACTGACCAAAATTTAAGAGATAAAAAGCTTATGCGTCATTGTTGTTGTTGTTGTTGTTGCTGCTACTTTGGTGATATTCTAACCGCTTAATATGGTAATTTGTATGCGGTGTTTGTCAATATTTAATTTCACTTGCCATGCACCATAATAAAAATAATTATTATTAAAATCACATTGTTTATACACTTATGCAAATAACAAATGTCAACCAGGTCGCGATTCACGACACTCGCGAATGATTTCGAGTGTTTTCGAGTACTCGCTTGAGTGCCCCTATTAGCACATGCCACTGATTACCGTTGACAGTAAAACCCAAGATAGACAGACTCACTCGCCTACACCGAGGTTGACTATCAATATGTTTACGGTTATGGTTTATCGGCAGCTGAGCAGTTTTTTTTTTATGGATGCCCATCAAAAGGGCATCACTGTTAAGGAATCGAATTATAATCTCGACGAGCTCATTTTGGAGTAATTTCAGCTGCCCCAGAGGCAAAAACAATAAATTAACAGCGAATATTAACAAAAACATAATAGAAAGCTTATCTTTGACTCGTCGAACACTTAATACCCTTTAAAAGTCATGTGTATAAGTTTAAAGCTATCTTTCTTGTGGAACCTATAATCATAGTGATTTAATCTTAACTAAATCTGTTCATGAGAATATCAAATATACAATCTGTGATTTTGGTTGAGATATCTTAAGAAACAAAAATGTTTTTCATAGTAAAGTTTGATCTTCAACAAGTGTTCATAGTAAAGGTTTATCTGTAACCCATTCTTTGTATGATAGCCTACTTTTATCAAGATAGCTTAAAAGTTAAGAGATTAGTTTGGTTAAAAATAGACAGATTATGCTATAAGGACTCAGGTTGTTGTTCTGATCATGGATATATATACTTGATAGGGCCCTCTTTAAGGCCTTACAGATTTGATGACATAATTATAATACCCTATGCAAGGGTAAAACAAACAAACAAACGATAACAAACAAATACACACACACATAGGCACTCATATGTCATCATCATCATCAACAGCATGATGGCATATTATAGAACAGCAACAATGCTGAGTCAGAGTTGTCATCCAAAAGCCCCAATTGGGGCCGGACTCGGACTGAGACCGAGACTCTGAGTTGGGCTTTTGACTTTTAGCTGCTTTCGCTTGGCGCTTCGCTCGCTCGGCGCATTCCATTCGAGTGCAGAACGCCGGCGGAGACAGTCGAAACCGTCGAAACCGTTGAGACAACGAACGCCACGCAGTTGTACGAGTCGATTGATTAATAATCAAGTCAGGGTGAAGCACGATAGCGGCAAAGAGGGATAAGCCCACATAAATTAGAAAAAATTAAACAGACATATCAACAAAAACACAACAAGCCACAATAACTAACAACTAACTGTGGTAACTTCTGGGTTTTTCGTGGTATAACAATAACCAATCGAAGACGAAGGCGAAACAGAAGGTTTTGCTAATTACTTTGTTATTCTATCGGTTCTGGTTCTTCATCCCAACTGTGTTTAGCTTTGGCTGAAACATTTTAAAGCCAAAAGTTTTCAGTGTGTTTCCGTTTTGGCCTCGTGAAAGTTTCCACACTGCGTGCCACACGGGTAAGTACGAAAAAAAAAATAAAAACCAAATCAAAATTCTGTTTTTGGCATTGAAGCGAACGTAATCAGCATACAGACACAACCAGAAATAATTTCACTTAATTGCAGTTAACAATAATTACAAAAATGGCCAACACGAACGTGAAAATCATCGAATCGAAACTCGATCTGTTTCAAGCACCACGAAACTATGCATTGGCACACGCCGTTGAATCATCATTCAGTGCAATCCGAGGCACACTCCCCTGGCAATTCGCCCTCATCTTTGGCGATGTGGATGAGCTGAGACAGCGGAGAGTCACCAGCGGCAACTGCGTCGTATTGGAGCACAATGCACGATTTGTTTATTATCTGGTCACCAAGGCGAATCTCTATGCCACGAGCACATATGATGATGTTCAAGCGGCATTAATTTGCCTCCGGGAGCATATGGTAAGCAATTGAGGCAATTACAGATCATTAGAGGTTTCAGAGAGAGCGAGAGATAAAAGAAAAAAGTTCCAGACGAAGAGCTTTAATACGCTTTTAAATTTATAAGATAAGATATAATTTTTAATAGAAAATGAAAGAGAGTTAAGGTTTAAACTTCAGAGAGAGAAGAAAAGATAAAGCAAATTCTAGTGGAAGATCTGGAATGCTCTTTTCAGATTTTTAGTTAAGATTTAATCTTTAGAGACAAACAGAACTTAAGTTGAAGCTTTAATGCGCTTTTAAGCCTTCGAGATATTATAATTTGAATCTTCGCAGAAGGAAACAAAGATAGATATTATAATTTGAATCTTAGCAGATAAAAAGAAAGATGGATAATTCCAGTTGAAGAACTTTAATGCGCTTTCAAATTAATGTCTTATAATCTCAGCTTTAAACAGTATACTTTTTTCTTCAAATCAGAAGCAAAGTAGTCTCTGAAACAAGAAATTTAGTGTAGAACAAAATATCAATTAAGTTTACTTTGAAGACAATGACCGATACAAACGGGAATATGCCGTTAACGTGCTTAGAGCCACGAACAACGAGGCAAAGCAATCACTCGATAAACAGCTTAGAGCGTGCAGATCAAGTAGATGAAGCAGATGGACCAGATCAACCCGTGAACAGAGACTCTCAAGCGGATCAAGATAGATCAGTTGTTGACATTATCTTGAGCTGTTCGAAATTCATAAGCGAAAATGAAAGGGATATTATTTCTGTGTGTGTAGCCATGTTTGCGATTATTACAGCTATGGTTATAGTTGAGTATTTGCGGGATAAGTTGTAATATTAAGAATAATTGATTAAAATTGAAATTAGAAAATATTCTTTGATTAACGTTATATGTTTATGCACAATGCAATATTTAGATAAGCAGTGTATTATTAAAAAATCGGTACCAGATCATCTATTATAATTTATTTCTAAAACAAGTTATAAGCAAAATTCATCTCAGTTAAAATGCTAAATTAATGGTAATAGTAAAATCAACAGCAAGTCGTCTATCACAAATATTAGATATTTTCAAAAGGTAGAGTACTCAATCTGTCTACAATTGATTCTAGATTTTTATTAATTAACAATCAAATATTTCCACAGCGCAATCATGAAATCACCAAAGTGGCCATGCCACGCATCTGTTGTGGCAACAACGATGGCCTCGATTGGAAGCAAGTGAAGCGCATTATGCAGCAGATCTTTGCCCACAGCGAGTATCCCATTGAGATACTAATTTGTGAGTATGACGACATCTCAAAAGAGGTGAGTAATTATACACAGTACCAATTTAAAAGTAGCGAATCATTGTTAATCTCATCACATTTGCAGCTGGCTGTGCCCAAGTGTCAGATTACCGAGGCCAAGGGAAATTTGTTTAGTGCACCGGAAAACTTTGCCCTGGTTCATTCCGTTAGCGCTGACTTTGCCATGTGCGCTGGCATCAATTTGCAGTTCCGTTGCAAGTTTGGTCATGTGGATGATCTGAAGAAGCAGCACAAGCATACGGGAAATGTGGCAGTATTGGAGCAAGGCGGTCGCTACATTTACAATCTGGTTACCAAGGAGCGGGCACATGAGAAATGCACCTACACGGCATTGTACTACGCACTGTTGGCCATGCGTGAACATATGGTAAGAAGAAGTCCCATTGTTGAATGCACTCCAATTCTAACTTCTCCATTTTTCACTTAGCGTGAGCACAGTGTAACCAAGTTGGCCATACCACGACTGGGTTGTGGCATCGATCGTCTGGATTGGCTGCGGGTGCGCAGTTTGTTGGAGCTGGTCTTTGTCAGCGACACCGTGGACATCATTGCCTTCTTCTATGAGCCGCCCAGCATGGATCGGGATACCATCAAGGTCATGTGCCCCACCTGTCATCACATGAAGCTCATGCACTTGCCGCGCAGTGTCAGCTCATCCCGACAGTCGCTCTACAGAGAGAAGACTCCATTCTAAGCAGAATGGATTACCTTTGATTATTGTATATATATATATTTATTTATAACACCAAGCGGTATGGTTTGCATGGGATTATTTGGACTTGAACACAGCACCAGATGCACGCACCGTTACTTATCTAGTTGTTAAGAGTTTTGGATAAAGACATATTTATGGATATTTATGTAATTTACGAGTACAATGTAAAGCAAATAAAAGACACCGCCACTTGGCTGACAATTCAATTTAATTCAATATTTTATGTATCCCAGTAAACTGTATTTAAGCCCAGTCGGAATTATCAGCTCATACAAAATGTATTCTCCCAAACTTTTAGATCTGCGTGACGCCTTCCGTCGTGCATTTGTCCTGGGCATGGCTGCCAACTATAAACTCAACGAGGTCGATGGGGATCTATTCTCAGCCCCCAAGACGCACTCCCTAGCCCATTGCGTTGGCGCTGATCTGGGAATGGGCGCTGGCATTGCGGTCAAGTTCAAGGAGGTCTATGGCAAGGTGGATGAACTGCGTGCCCAGAAGGCCGATAGCGGTGAAGTGGCTGTGCTGAAGGATGATCAACGCTATATATACTATCTGGTGACCAAGCCAAAGAGCTGGGACAAGCCCACCTACGATTCCCTGCAGTCTTCGCTTGAGAAGATGCGAGAACATATGGTAAAGACATTAATATATACAAATGTTATGTTATTAAATTATTTATTCTGCAGCTGAAGAACGAGATTGATAAGCTGGCCATACCACGCATTGGCTGTGGCATCGATGGCTTGGAGTGGGACAAGGTTAGCGCGTTGTTGGAGCAGGTCTTTGGCAAGGAGCAGGTGGAGATTGTGGTCTACAACTACGTGCCACCGCAATAAAAGCAGCTCCAGGAACTTACAAATACTTAATACTCAATTTTGTGCCTGTTTATTATTTAGATGTGCTTGGCACATAATTATAGACAACCAGCTCTGTAGCATCTGCCTGAAATATCTCGAAGATCATGTCTTTTACTTTCGTCCAGTTGAGTCCATCCAAACCGCAACCGATGCGAGGGAGCGCCAGCTTCTGAACCTTGTGTTTTGCCTTGAGGATATAGATTAGATAATATACTTGTTGTCTTCATCTAGTTAGATTGTATGACTTACCATATGCTGTTGCATGGCACTTAAAGAGCTGTGCAACAATTGATAAGTGGGTTTCCCCCAGCTGCTCTGCTTGGTAATGAGATAGTAAATATAACGATCCTGATGCTGCAGTATGGCCACGCCTCCTGGCTGCACATTCTGCTTTTGCAACGCAGCCATCTGACCAAATTTATTACTATAAAAAATAGATAAACATTAATAAGAGTAAGGTAAAACTTTGATTAACCTACCGAAATTTCACAGCGATTCCTTTGCCCATACGCAAATCAGCAGCTACACAATGACACATGGAATAATCGGCGCCAGCGGAAAATAAGTCGCCGTTGACTTCTTTGAGCTTGAAATCTGTCATTTTTACATACAGATTTTCATATAAAATAAATAAGTTTCTCAAATTTTATTTCCAATATTGCCGCGCAAAAGCACACACTATAACGTAGACAAGCGAATGTCAAAAATAGGCAAAGACACAAAACAGCTGATTGTTTCAGTGCTGTAAAATGAGTAAGTGTTAAAAGTAGTTAAAGTATTTAGTCACTGCTACATTTAAATTGTAGTATTACACGATAACTAAGTAAATCTTTCACAATTTAACTAATTACAAATTATAACATTTAAATAGAGCATTTTCTAAGTTTAATTAGTAGCAGTTATTGTGAGCTTGAAACAGTTACTTTTTAATAACAGCTGTTGCGAGGTACTGTAAAATACTTGCAACTGATTACAAAATTCATAGTTCAATTCAGATAATGTTTTTGCTTAACTTGATTCTTAACTTGATTTAAATGAGTTTTATTTTCAATTTTGTTCGTGCAATCATACGCAAAATGCTGGAGCTGCTGCAGATTGGAGGCAAGCTAACGCACACGCTGAGCATCTATGTGAAAACGAACACAGGACGCACTTTATCAGTGAACTTGGAGCCGCAGTGGGACATCAAGAATGTTAAGGAGCTGGTGGCGCCTCAGTTGGGACTGCAGCCGGAGGAGGTGAAGATCATATTTGCCGGCAAAGAGCTCAGCGATGCGACCACCATTGAGGTAAATGCAAATACATGAAGAATTATAGCTAATCTTCAATAATTCAAGTTGCCTTGGTAGCAATGTGATCTGGGCCAACAAAGTGTCCTGCATGCCATACGACTGCGTCCCCCTACGCAGCGGGAGCGAGAGCGACAGGCCAGCACTCTGATGGAGGAAGAACCAAGTGCAGAGGAGCCATCGAAGCCGCTGAATGAAACGCTGCTCGATCTGCAGCTGGAGAGCGAGGAGCGTCTCAACATCACCGACGAGGGTGAGCTACAGTTGGACAGCTACACGAATCTTTGCTAACCTTTCGGCCACATCCGCAGAGCGTGTACGTGCCAAGGCTCATTTCTTTGTCCACTGCGGTCAGTGCGACAAGTTGTGCAAGGGCAAACTTCGGGTGAGGTGTTCCCTCTGCAAGGGTGGCGCCTTTACTGTCCATCGTGATCCCGAGTGCTGGGATGATGTGCTCAAGCCGCGACGCATTCGTGGCCACTGCGAGAGTCTCGAAATTGCCTGTGTGGACAACGATGCGGGAGATCTGCCTTTTGTGGAGTTCTACTTCAAGTGTGCGGAACATGTTTCGGGCGGAGAAAAAGACTTTGCAGTTCCCTTAAATTTAATTAAGAATAACATCAAAGATGTACCCTGTTTAGCCTGCACGGATGTGAGGTGAGCTCTGGATTGACTGACTATTCCAAATCCTTAACTAATGTCATCTTTTCAGTGATACGGTTCTGGTTTTTCCTTGTGCCTCGCAGCACGTCACCTGCATCGATTGCTTCCGCGATTATTGTCGCTCGCGTCTCAGTGAACGCCAGTTTATGCCGCATCCGGACTTTGGTTACACGCTGCCCTGTCCTGCTGGCTGTGAGCATTCGTTTATTGAGGAAATCCATCACTTTAAGCTGCTAACCCGCGAGGAGTACGAGCGTTATCAACGCTTTGCCACTGAGGAGTTTGTTCTACAGGCTGGCGGTGTACTCTGCCCCCAACCTGGCTGTGGCATGGGTTTGCTTGTGGAGCCCGATTGTCGCAAGGTAACCTGTCAGAACGGTTGTGGCTATGTCTTCTGTCGCAACTGCCTGCAGGGCTATCACATTGGCGAATGCTTGCCCGAGGGTGCCACAGGCAGTGCCCAAAACTCCTGTGAATACACCGTGGATCCTAATGTAAGTATCTTTAATATTGTATCTTTATTCAAATTAAACATGTTATATATTACAGCGCGCAGCCGAAGCTCGCTGGGAGGAGGCCAGCAATGTAACCATCAAAGTCAGCACCAAACCATGTCCAAAATGTCGCACACCCACGGAGCGTGATGGTTAGTAACAGATGCTTATATAACGACATTTCTTATGTGAATCACATTTCTCCCGGTCATTACAGGTGGCTGCATGCACATGGTCTGCACACGCGCTGGTTGCGGCTTCGAGTGGTGCTGGGTCTGTCAGACGGAATGGACGCGTGACTGCATGGGCGCCCATTGGTTTGGCTGAATCTCCTTCCTATCTTGGATCTTGGAAAAGAGTGCATTATTTAATCTTTCGTTTATTTGTTGACTATTCTGTATACGTTTTGCCTGTTATAAAGACTGTTAAAGTAACTAAAAGAAGGTAGATATTGAAAAGTACATTTTTAAAAATTATTATAAATTTAAAATTATAGCTTAACATTTTCATATAACTTCATTATAATTGTTGTACAGTTTTTAACTCGAGTTTAGGTCATCTTATCCCAAGGGAATTTATCCTTTTTGGTTCACACCCTGTATGTCGTCTACAGAATCAATAACAACAAAAACACCCTTGACTGGTTACCCCCCTCCCATACTCCACCCTAATATCATCCTACCCCACTGTATTCTGGCGTTGCGTGCGCACGCTTTGTTTACGTTATTTTTTTTTTTTTTGTTGATTCCACCGCAACGTTGTCACCCGCAATATTTTGGAGGCTTTTGCTGTTGACTGCGAAAACCGCAAAACACACAACACGTGCATCCAGCGACAGAGAGAGAGACATAGAGAGAGCGAGAGCAAGTACAATAAAGAGTGTAGCAACATTTGCGCATGATGGAGCAGCAGTAAACTCTCTCACTCTCGCACTCTCTCTTTTGAGCTCTCTCCCAGATTCAATCAATATAAATGGCACGTATTGACTGTACGTGTGTGTGTGTGTGTGGGTTAGTGAGTGTAACTGTGTGCGTGTCTGTTTACCTTTCCGGTTAAAGATTACTTACGGTCATTGCATTTTCTTATCGGTCAAGTACATATATCTTTTTGAATTAACTAAAAGCGTACAGTTTTCTGTATTGAAAATGTGCGAATTGTACGCCTTAATGTAGGCAATAGTTTGTAGTATCTATTATCCGGGCACATCAATAAAGCAGGCGCATACATACCCATTGATAACATGACCAGCACTGAACCAGGGAAACCCCCATGACAATTACCGCGATTCGCGTGCGCACTCGCTCTCTCTGCAGTCTCACAGTGTCTCTATCCCATTCCACACTCTCTGCCACTTGTGATAAAGCTCTCTGTTTTTGTTCGGTTTCTGTTTTGTGCTCTAATTCGTAAGCAAAGTAAATGAAATTTACAAATGACATTTGCAAGTAAGTGAGAGACAAAGTGAGAGAGAGAGCGAGCGAACTGCCACGCTTCATTGCAATTGCCAAATGTGCGCGCTCTCTCTCGCTGTCTTTATCGTGCGCTCTCTTTTGTCTTTCGCCTCATGGTCCTCGCGAACCCAACAAAAGCTCACAAAGCAGAGCGTGTGTGGGCAGGTTGCCCATCAAATCGGGTCACATAGTTTGCGCTGGGTTCCCCAGTGCAGCACAGCCGTTGTACCGTTGTACCGTTTACTTTTTTCCTTCTTCTGTTTTCTTCATTCTGTTGTGTGTCGCCTGCCCCTGTTGTTGTTTCGCTGCTCTGCTCTGCTGCTCTTCTTGCTTGCTGCTTTTTCGCCGCCGTCTTTTGCCAGTTTTTCTTCTTTGTACAAATTTTCGGGGGTACCGACGACGACGTCAGCGGCGTTGAGGCTCTCGGTGTATAAATGGTAGCGCGCCAGCCGTATCGCATTTCAGTCTACGTTGGACTTTGGCGCGCATCGCACACACGCTGAGTATACGTAACGCAGTTACATCCAAGGTTTAATTAGTCGGCACTTGCCCATCTAAATCTGAATGTGATTGTGACTGTCGCTGTCGCTGTGTGAGTGCGTCTACGATTTTTTTGCACATTTGATCGTTGGCTGCGTAGCCTCTCTTCGATTTTTATTTTTATAATATTCGCGCGAGAGAGTGTCAAGAGTCAAGAGTGTCGTAAATGAGAGTGTGTGCGGGAATTCGCTATACAATTTGAATTTGTGCGCAACATTGCAAATGTAACGGTATTTTTGAAATTATTAACATCTAATAACGGTTTTCATCGAACGTTAAAAGTGAAACTTAAATTAAAAGTAACAATATTAAATGAAAATATAGATAATTAATAAACTATATGTAACTTTTCACATAAAAAAAGTTAAAGTTCTAAAGAAATTATAGGTAAATATTAAATATATAATTTATAAATTTAAGCTTTGATTTAAAATAATATTTTCCATGAAATCCAATTGAGAAGAGTGTTCTTATGAAATATTTATATTATTTATATTAAATATATAATTTATAAATTTAAGCTTTGATTTGAAATAATATTTATCGAAAATTCATTTAAGAAGAGTCTGCATATTAAATATTTAACATGCCTGCAAATAATTTAAAATAAATCAACTTTATAATATTATTCCTGCGCCGTTATACTATTTGTCACACACACACACACGCACAGAGCTTACGCACTTGCCCCAATTATTGAAAAGCATCAACAATAAAGAATAATAACAAACAGCAAGTACGCATGAAGCTCTCAATTAAAATTGCATTTAAATAAAACTGCAGCATACTTTCAGGCGCTGTCAATATTTGCAAGCTCAAGTGCGCGTAGGGAGCTCACATACGTTGTGTTACGTTGTGACGTATGTGCAGGCAACGACGTCAACGTAATAATTACTATGCAGGTGTGTGTGTGTGTGTGAGAGTCTGTGTACACTAGAAATGAAACTGTTAAATTGTAGAGAGCAAAGCAAAGAATTAATGAAGCTGTGCTCTGTACTCTGTGTTCTGGGTTCTGTGTTCTGTAAGTTGACGCGACTCAACTGCTGCTGGGTTTTTATTTTTTTTATTTTTTATTGATTTATACGCGCTGAAGCTGGGCGGCTGTTGCTGTTCCAAAACAGTACACACACACACACACCTACACAGGGACAGCAGCAGCATCTCACAACTCATGCCCCAAAAACTTCCGTTTCCTGCTGTGCACTTGCAACGCATGAGCATCGCAGAAAGAGAGAGAGAGTGGAAGTGGGAGTGGAGAGGGAGTGGAAGAGGGAGAACAAGACTTGGAGCTGAGGTAGCATCCAATGCTGAGCCTGATTGCAGTTGTCCAATTTATGTGGCTCAATTCATTTACAGCTCTCATTTCTGTCTTCTGTCACACACGCACCTCATCATCATAACCCTTTTCCTTTCACATATTCGCTCACTCTCGCTCTCTGCCGGTCGCCTGCTCTTGCTCTTATGCTCTCTCTCGCTCTCTTCTTTGGCTTTTGTCTCTCTGCGCTGAGCGCGTGTTTACATTTACATTGATTATGTTATCCAGCGCGTGGCTGCTAATAGAGTTGCTGCCTCCCACTTTCTTCTGCCTTTTCCCTCTCTCTGTTTCTCCCTGTTGCCTGCTGAATTTGCTAATTTGTGCTGCGGCAACCAAAAGCAGCAGCAGCAGGACATCAGCTAACTTCAACACAACACCTAATCAATAAACTTGGCTAACACTTTTGACGCTCCTAACTCATCAATCGTTTTGAATTATTGTTTATTGTTTTTTTGTTTTTTCTTTTCTGTATTGTTCAACATTATTTTTGCAAAAACAAGAAAAGAACCCATTTTTATTAATCAATAAACGACACACGTCAGGCGCAAGCTCCCTCACACACACACACACACACACACACCCACTCATACACACACACACATACATATGCATAGTTACTGCTGCTGCAAGACGCTGCCTGGGCTATAGCTCCTGATCCGTCAACTGTTTCATATTCAATTTGCCACCCCTCTCTCTCTCTCTCTCTCTCTCTCTCTCTCTCGCACACACACTGCTTCCCTCTCTTACTCTCACACTCCCTCTCTCTTTCACACTCTCGGAAAGTGTGCACTTTTGTGGCTCATTAACGGTTTGCGTGTGACCGAAGTGCATGTGGCTATTATGCATTCATCTGCATGTATGTATGTCCTTAGGTATGTCCTTAGGTATATGTGTGTGTGTGTGTGTTGCGTATGTGTGTGTGTGTATTGGTCGCTCGATAAGCTGAGTTGCCTGTTGTTGCTGCCAGTGCGTGAGTGCAACACAAACATCATTTTGCGGGTGGGCTCATTATGAGGCGCAATTTGAGGCATCCATCATCTTCAACAACTGCAACACATTTGCTCAACTTGCAGCTCAGCTGCTGCAGGATATTTCTGACAAGCTTAAACCCAATTTACCACAAACTATCAGGAACGTTTAGCAAATAAGTTGGCTTAAATGCGTTCAATAATAAGATGAGGAAATTAATTGTGCTTGAATGTAGAATGCATTTAAAAGCCAAATCTTTATCGAAATGATATTCCGCTTTAAAATCGGTTAAGCTCTGACAAAATATCGAATTTTCAAAATAAATTTTAAATGCAGAATCAATTTAGAGGCCAAATAATGATCAAACTGGTATTCCGCTTTAAAATCGGTTAAGTTTTGGCAAAGTTATGCGAGTTTGAAGTTTTTGAAAAAGTGTCAAGGGGTTGGTATGGAAAAATATGACTGTGATGGCCAAAATATTGAAATTTAAAAATAAATAAAATTTAAATGCAGAATCAATTTAGAGGCCAAATAATGATTAAAATAGTATTCCGCATGAAAATCGGATAAGTTTTAGCAAAGTTATGCAAGATTGAATTTTTTCGAAAAAGTGTCAAGGGGTAGGTATGGAAAAATATGACTGTGATGGACAAAATATTGAAATTAAAAAATAAATAAAATTTAAATGCAGAATCAATTAAGAGGTCAAATAATGACCAAAATGGCATTTCGCTTAAAAATTGGTTAAGTTTTGGCAAAGTTATAAAAGTTTGAAGTTGGGATCGTCCGGGGTTTTGGTATTAATTACTGGCTTTTCTTAAATAAATAAACAAATTAATTTAAACTAAATAACTGATAATTGTAGTAATTGTTTTATCTGCTTTTGAAGTATTTTAAGAAAATGTCCTGCGGTTAAAATGAGCATTCAATTTTGTTTTATTTGATCATCTATCCAACTGTTTAATGTACTAAAACTTGAACAGCCCTCTTCCCCCCAATGAACACCTACCTGTTTGTCAGCAGACGCTTTGCTATCAAATATTCAGTCTATAAGTGCAGGACACACGTAACATTTGATATTAAAACTTTGGTTTTTGTGTACTTGCAGGATAAAAGCCAAGGAATAAATGCAAGTGTAGACGACAAATTGCTGGCAGTGTGAATAGAAGGTAGTTGGATGAAGGACACCGTCGCACCGAGGGTGGACTGAAAAGGATTTGCAAAAGAGAAAAGAAGAGAAAAAATCAATAATAGACACATGTAAGAGGATATCCTCGCCATTGACCACCGACTGAAGGCGACGCAATATGGCCGTAACAATAACAAATAGGACGGGGCAGTCAACTTTGCCATTGTTAATACTCTTGTTGCACGAAACTTGCCACTAAGTTGCGCCTAAAACTTCGAGAGAGAGTGTGAGAGAGAGAGAGAGAGAGGAGTGTTGACCATGTCGGACAGATACGCCGCCAGCTACTACGAGCAACTGCATCCGGCTCAGGCGCAGGCGCAAGCAGCCATGTCGCATTACGGGCCCAGTTATCGGAGTGGCTACGGCAGCAGCTATAATCCCTATGGCTATGGCTATGCAGGATCTGGAGCAGGCGCTCAATATATGCCCAACTATTATCGCTATGCTCCCTACGCTTCGCCGCACTACAGTCAACCGCCGCATCCACATTCACATCCACATCCTCATGCGCATCCGCATCCACATTCACATCAGCATCCGGGCATGTTTACGCCTGCGGGACAGCAGCTGATACCCTCCAGTGTGCTGCACTATCCACCACGCTCACATCCCCATCAGCCGTCGCATCTTCAGCCTCATCCGCATTCCCATCTTGCTTATGCACAGCAGCAACCATTGCCGCCAAGTGGCAGCAACTATGAGCAACCTGCCCCTGCACCTTACAGTGCTTCCTCCTATGGACAGTCACGTGGCTTTGCCGCCTATCAACCCACGTCCGCACATTATGCGCCGCCCGGACGCTCCTCAACTCCAGCGCCCAATCGCACAGTGTTGCCGCCAAATTATCTGGAGCCGATGAGAGGCAACTTTGCGGATCAGCAACAGCAGCTGCCACAGGCGACGCCAAAGCTGGAGGAATCCTTGCCAGAGCAACCGAAGCTGGAGCATGAAATGGAGGCTGCTTCGCCGGCACAGCGGTTGACCACATCGCCGCCACTTATCAGTGCCACAGGCACCGACAGTGGCATCAGCAATTGCAGCACGCGTGCCAGGAGCGACAGCAGTCAGAGTACTCCCATCTACAGTGGTGAATATCCTGTGAATATGTCCGTGGAGTCTGCCTCCTGTGTCTCCTATCATTGTCCCGCCGATGGCAGAGACTACGAGGAGGAGCAACAACAGCAGCAGCAGCAGCAGCAACAACAACAGCAACACTCGCAACAACTGCAACAGGAGTCGGAGGAGCACAAGGGAGCAAGTGTATCCACTTCTCTCGACTTGAACGGTAAGTTTGTCTCCATTTGCATTACATTCTATTTAATTCACAATTATGCAAAGGGACAATTCGTCCAAATTTATGCAAACATATGTCAGGCTGGATTATGTAACAAGTATTAATGCTCTGATGGAGGACTTGAAAATAAAGCAACACTTTAAAGTGGTCAACTGACTTTTGGCACTGTGGAATAAAATAACACAACGAGTGCAATAGAAATCGCTTAACAGCTTTTATGGCGTGCTGTTACTAACATTTGCATTACATTTATCTTTAACATTTCAACTGTAATTCAAGCAAAATTATATTTTAAATTATATCTTAAGTTTTAACTTTAATAAATTAATATTTTTCATTTTAACAGCGTCTTAACATTTGAACTGTTATTTAAATTGATTAATTTTTGTTTTGTTAAATAATATATATTTAATAAATCAACTGCAATGCAACAGATTAATTAAATTATTTATTTGATGGTTGAATTCTTTTGTCAAGCATACAACACATTCAATTATGATTTTTTGATTGTCATCTTCATCAAATTCCTCGCATTCCACGGTGCCAAAGCGGCACTCGGCGTGTACCTCATTGCGTATGCTTGATTTTGCATGCAAATGAATGCAAAGACTGTCCATTTGAGTCGCCATCAGCGCCACTGACAAGCGCTGTCTGTCTGTCTGTCTGTCTGTCTGTCTGTCAGGCTGTTTAGCTATTTGCAAACGACAAACCAAACCGGTCGACAGTCGCCGCTGCGAGGAGTCGACATTTTGCAAACACTCAACCAATCAGCGTTGGTTAACTGCTGAAATGCTTCCGCTTCCTGTCGACCTGACTTAGCACAACGATGTGTGGGTGGTTGGGGTAGTTAGATGGTTAGGATGGATGGTGGGTGTTGTTGCTGTGACGAGCCTACGTCATGTTGCTTTAAAGGACTTGAAAATTAGCTGTCTATTTAGGCACGCAAAGGGGGAGAAACTGAGTTACTCGACTTTCGCCTCTTGATGAGTTGCTTTTGATTTTACTTTTTTTGGCTGAAGCCGTGCGACTTTGCGAATCAATAAGTTACCTTTTTGATGTCGCGTCAGAGAGACTCAACTCCCACACAAGCTCGCTCGAGGAAGGTGTAAATTGTGTGGCGCCCACACACACACACACACACATACTACCACACACGCACACACTGTTACTCAACATCGATCCCATCCCTCGACATATGATAGCTTTTCTAAATATTTCGTAATGTAAACGAGACTTGTGGGCAAAGCCGTCCTTATCAATGGGCTCTCAACTTATATATACACACACTTACACTTACACACACTCGTACTCGCTCTCGCACTCGAGGGGTGTTTAAGTTGAGTGTGTGTGTGTGCGTAAAATGTCATCACAGCAAAGCATGTAAATGAACTTTACAACGCAATGTGGTGGGTTGTTTGGGAATTGTTGGGGATTGTTCAGTTTGTTGGTTGGGTTCTTCTAGCTGCTGTTTGTCCAACACATACAGAAAGAACACTGAAGAGTCACCCTGGATAACACCCTGGTTGCAATATTTATGTTGTAGTTGTTGGACAACCAACATTGACGCAAAAATCAATGTCCGTTATGACGAATAGACTGACGCAAGAAAAACACCTGCAACAGGAAGCATTAAAGGAAAATTTCAACTACAAAAATATATAAGGGATAGCATGACAAAAAAAATATGTATATTAATCTATAAACTTTTAAAAATGGGCTAAAAAAAAACAATACTTTGTTGTCAAAATCTTTCGAGAAATTTAAATTATAATCAGCGGTGTTTTAGAACTACAAAGCAGCAAAAAAAACAACAAAAATCCCATACGATTTTGGATGGTTTTTGGTTGTTTTACATTTATATATGCTACTCAAAATGAGTTTAATTTAATTCAATACATTTTTATTTAATCAATTCACTCAAAAAATATTTTTAAGGCATTAAAATTGTCTAATTAGATTGATAGAGATTTTTAGAGCATACCGGATAATAATATAAAATACACACCTGCATTTAATAGTATTGTTAATAATTGATTTATTTGAAGTGAACGGCATTAGAATAATAACAACAACAACAATAAAAATATCAAATTTCGCTAGGCCACAACAAAAAGACGTAAACATTGCAGACTTAGTCGCATGCGCTGAAAAGCATGCTATATTTTTTGTATGTTTCTACATTCAATTGCTGCTCACACAAACAAGCTCAAATTTATTTCATGTGTGTGTGTGTGTGTGTGTGTGTGCCTAACACGTTCAACAAGTGCATGTTGGTGTGTCGCTCTCTTTGGCGCTCTCTTTGCCAACCCCAAACAGCAACAAAGCAACCTCAGAAATTTGATAAGCGTGTGCAAAAAAAAAAAGGGGCACAGAAAAAAGAAAAGAAAGAAAAACAGCGGCGCTCGCGCTGTTGGTCAACCTGACTTTTTAACCCTTGATGGCCGTCTGCACGCATGACAAAGTAATTACAGACGCCCCAAGCCTGACAATATGCCCAACAAATAGGCAAAATATAATAATAAAAAAAAATACAAACAAAAAAAAAACAGACAAAAATCTTTATTGATTTTCTTTGCGCCTGGGTGACTTTTTTCTCGCTAATTTTCCAGATGACATAAGCGCGACAGCAGCGCCGTCGACGTCGACATCGGCGTCACCGTCAACACCAACAGCGGGAATTGTGAATGATATTGATAAGGTGGCAACAGAGGCGACAACAACATCAACGACTGCGACGGGCGAGGAGCAGCCGGAAGTTGCGAGGCGTGCGGAAATCAATTTGGCGAAACCCAACAAGGAATCAGCAGCAGCAGCAACAACAACAACAGGAACAAAATTACCGCCACAGGATATTGCCGAGCAGGAACAGCAGCCAACAACTAATCAAATAATAAACGAGGATGCAACAGAACATGGGGTAAGTTACATACTTACGTACTACAAATTAAAACTGCAACAGCGGGACATAAATGATGTGTCCAATTAGAAGACGGACAGGTGCTAAAAATGCTATCAGAACCAAGGCTTTAAACATTATTCGGATTTTTATACCATACCATAAACAAGAATTATTTTAAACAGTAGAATAACTACAATAAAATCACTAGCTCAAGATAAACACTTTGAAAAGTCAGGAATTTATTTTTATATGCTGAAAACATCAAGATAATATTATAAATAATTTTGAAAATAATAAAAAATATTTGATACAGTTGAAAATTTATTTATTAAGTAATTTTATAGGCTTAGAAAAATAAAATAAAAATAATAGTAAATTTTGAAATTAAAATAATATATATTATGGAAGAGAGAATAAAAGTTTTGTATTTAAGAGTTTCAGAAACTGGTGCACGAAACATTCCGAAATTCTCTAAAATGTTGGAAGCTTGCAGCTTTGGTAAAAAGAAAATGGGAGAGAGAGAGAGAGAGAGAGAGAGATACGCAGCACATGAATTAGGCCAAAGCATCTAGGAACGACAGGCTGATAATGACTGACGAGCATAAACTACAATGATGCCACATACAACAGCAGCAGTGGCAGTGGCAAGTGACAAATGGCAAGTGGCAAGTGGCAAGAGGAAAGTGGCAGACACAAAAAGAGAAGACCAAAAGCGAAATGCGTTTAGCTCCATCGACCGGCTTTCTAGGCAGCACCAATAGAGACAGTGACAAGAGAGAGAGAGAGTGAGAGAGGAAGGCAGAGAGAGAGAGAGAGTAAGAGAGCGCGCAAAAAAAAAATGTGACTCTCTTGCCGGAAGCCTTTTTACAGGGTGTTGCAGCCAAACGAATGGGCGCCTATTGATTTTTGGAGGCTTGCGCTGAACTTCAATGTGGCTGCGAGTTGTGAGGCAGGAACTGAGGAATGGTGGGGTAAGAGTGGGACTGGGAGTAGCTGAGGAGGAGCCCTTAATAGGGTTGCTGTCGTTGTTGCTTGGCAACATGAGCACGCGCCTGTTTCTGTTGCTGTTGTTGGCTGGGGCTTCAACACTGCTGGGCCACCTTCCACGGCAAGTTTCAAGTGCTACGCCACATGAGCGTAACAAATTTTTTTTTATTTTCATTTTTTCATATTCCTTTTTTTGTTCTGCAACTGAAAACTAAATCGATTTTTTGCTCAACTTGCATCAACAGCAGCAGCAGAGGCAGCATCAGCCGCCAGCAGCAGAAGCAGCAGCAAGCACATCGCACAACTGGAGTCCAACGCCGCGTAGGCCGCGCACTCCGCCCGCGCCACAGAACTCACCCGTGGGCTATGGCCTATCCGCGTCAGCAACACCACCCACTGTGCCACCTGCGTTGGCGCCACTCTTACAGCAGCAGCAGCACCCACTGAGCAGCAGTAGCAGCAGCAGCAACAGCAAACGACATGCCACATCCAAAAATCGCAATGCCAGCAGCAGCAGCAGCAGTTGCAACAGCAGCTACAACAACATCCACAACAACAGTGGCAACAATCGTATCATTGAGTGCGATCTCATACCGAGCAAGAAATCAAAACGCAAGTCTAGCAAAAAGCAGGCTGAGTCGGAGCATGTGGATGCCACGGAATCTACAGTACGGGAGCAGATTAGGGTGAGTACAAAAAATTACAGTTCTATATTGCATCTTGTTCAATTATCGATTTCACTGAATTTAATTCAGAATTCCTGTGAAATCTGTAATTTAAATAAAAAATCTAGAGAAAGTGTTTGAAAATTACAGCTAAATAGGTTTTATCAAACCTAATTAAAACACTAAAATTCAAAAGACTTTGTTTTGCTAATTTTTCAATTTCACATAACTTTTTAAAACTTTATTAAACTGTCAAACTATATATATCTTTACAATTAAGAAATTTAAAAAATTATAATTTATTTATAATAATTATTAAAATAAAATTTGTACTATAAACGAATCAAAATACAGAATGCATGAAATTTGAAAGAAATGAAACAGCATTATTTAGTGACATAAGTCGTTACTTTACTGAATATTTTTGTTCACCTATTTCAGGACATTAAACCGTTGCCTGGCTTTCTGCAGGCCTTTGGTTCCACCGAAATTGGACGCTTCTCGGAGCGTTTTCTGCAAACGCCCGAGAGTCTGGTCGAGCGTCTGGCCGAGGAGTACGCGAGCAGCAACATTGGCAGCCATTCCGGTGGCTACTACGATGCCACATCGAGTGGTGGCATGCACGGCTATTGGCCTTACGAGGAGCAGCACAATATGAGCTATCAGAGCCATCAGATGTCACGCAATCGTATGCGTGGCCAGAGTTATCCCTATCCGGACTATGCGGCGTATGAGCGATATGGTTATGCGGCATACAATGCGGGCAGATCACGTTATGGGGAAATACGTTGCAATGGCTATTAGAAATAATGTATTAAGACATAAATAGTAGGTAAGGGTATTTGCATACACATTATGTAGTTCGTGTCCTTGTCGTTTGTCATTTGAAAATTCTCTCTGTGTGTGCCTTTTTCGGTCAAAATTCGGCAATGCTCACCAGATGTTAAGTATTTTTCGGGCATTGCTGTCATATTGATTGCGTTCAAAATTCAATATACTCGTATAGAAACACAAAAAGAAGACAACAAGAAAACCATGCCAAAATGTAAAATAATCTTAAGATTAAGTAGTTGAATGTTTTAAATCGAATCGCGTTTTAAAAAGCCAAGTCACACAAATTGTACGCAAATGTTAAGTACTTTTGTCCCACTGTACATACTCGTAGAACAATGCATTTGGTGTAAGTGTAAGAAAATCGATTAAATTTTATTCGATTTGGTTTACGTAAGTCTTAAAGAGTCTACCATACAAAGGAAGTTTGACCCAAGCCAACAAGGATGAGGATGGATTAGTTTTATAAACCATTGAACAGATCTTTTCCGATTTGTTTTTAGTCTTAAGTAGACACCATTTTCTCGCATTCTCTTTTCTCTGAAAAATATGTACTTACTATATATATATATATATTAATGTAGCCCAAAAAGAGATCATAATTATAAATATAAATATAATTAGCAAAAGATGTGCCATTGAAAATAACTTTTAATTGAAGAACACTTTATAAGGTTTACGATTTAGTTATATACATATACATATACAACAATACTAAACGTACGTGTAATTTAACTTGATTCGAGTACCAAATAATTAAAGCAAAGCACTAAGTTTTACGACTAAGCCTATAGATTACATACACTAACAAAAACCACCGCACTAATTTGTACTTGTCCAATTTATTTCTAACAATTTATTAATTTTATGTATGTATATTTTTTAATTCATTTTCGATTTAAGTGCCTTAATTTAGTTTCATTTTCTGATACAAATAAAAACGAAAATAATGAAATAATAATAATGAATAAATTTTACAAATTATCATTTACATTGTATAACAACCAGTTCAGGTTTCAAATGGGCCCAAAAAATTCACAAATCAAACTAAAATTAAAAACCAAACACATCGAGCAACATTCAAAAATGTTTTTTAGTCAAAACAAAATTAATTAGTTGTTAATAAATAATTAATAAAAAAAAATACTCACCAAAACAACAACAGAAAATGAAAAACGATGAAAAACCTTGTAGTGTTGACATTTTATGATAAACCTTTTCAAAGTTACAACAGAAAAAAAAATACATAAATGTAGTTATAATTAAGATCATGTGTAAATAAAAACAATATTTGAACGTTTAAATTTTATGAAGCAACAAATAAAATACACAAAACAGAAAATCAAAATAGCAAAAATGTTAATATACAAATTGCTTGGCCTTTTCAATTGAATCGAAAATAAAACCCAGAAAATGGTGTTTATATGTTGGGAGCTTTTTTTTTTTTGTTCTTTTATTATTTTTGTTTAACTGTTTTATTCATTTAATTAATTTATAAATATTATTACATAACCTAAAAGTGTTTTATTATTGTTTGTTTAAATTAATTACAAAAATAGTTCAGTTGTAAAAACAGCAGAAATCGGTGTAATTATAATAATTAGCATTTAGTTGAGCGGAAATCAATAAGGAATCCGGCAGGACAACATGTAAATTAATCGATCATACAAGTACAAAAAAAGGTTCGTTTTTTCAGAGAGAGACTTATCAACTAAAGGAAATTAAATTGTTAAGTGACTAATATATTTATAAGAAACAACAGAAGAAATAATAGCATACAAACAGCAATGTGAATGGAGGAGAAAGACAGAGAGTTGGCTACAAGTTTGTTTGATACAATTTGTTGTTGGTTTCTTTGTTTAGTTAATGTCGTATATAAATAGTTTGTTCTGTTTCTGTCTCTACAATTACATTTTTATAAGGATTTTGTTTATAATTTCTTTTGTTTTATTTACGTTTATTAATAATAAACAATTACACAATTATTGATTTTGATCATCTTCCTCTACATCTGCATTATTTTTATCGTCCTCATCTGCATCGTAAGTAATATGTAATTAGAGTTGTTTGTTTTTTTTTTGTTTTGTTTTTATAAATAATTAGTATGATTTATCGTTATATATCATAAATTTGTTGTTGTTGTTTTTGTTGTTACTGTTTTGTTTCTCACTTTTTGCATAAGTTAAAAGACGTCGCTGCGTCCGTGTCTTTGTGTGTGTGTGTGATTGTGTGTGACCGTTGAGTGGATGCTCTCAATCATGAGGAGGAAGCAGCCGATGAGTTCTTTGTGGATCCGCCGCAAGAATTACTCGGATTGCGTTGCTTATCAATATACACATTCAATAGACGCACTTTGCTGGGATTCATTATGGCCAGCTTGGGCTTCAGTTTATCCTCTCCCAGGACAATGTACAGCTTGACAATACAGAAGACTGCCGCCTTGCGGACCATCGATTGCGAATCATCCGCGGAACGGGCCAAATTTGGAAATATCATGTCGAGATGGGTATCTGTGATCTCTGAGCCATGATGTTCGGTCACCTCCAGCAGAATTTTGATGGCGCACATATTCTCGGGAAAGGTGCCCGTTGCTATCACCGGATTGACAATGTTGATGGTCAGGTCCAGGGGCAGAGCAGATGCAATGCGTTGTATCATTGTATCAATCTCACGTATCGCCTCCTTGCTGTGCTGATAGCAATTGATGATCTTCAGCAGAATAAGCTCCAGAAAGTTCAACCAATTGTGACGCATCTTCTCGCTACGCACGATTTTCCTGAGCACCTGCAGTCCAGCGATGAGGACATCCGTGTGCTCCGCCTCCAGCATATTGAGCAGCATTCTCATAATGGATTTAAAGTGCTTATTGGGCAGCTCACAGTTGCCGCTCCTTATGCAGATGCCCAGATTGGTTAGCGCTGTCTGTAGCTGCTCCACGGGCTGCTCCTTGTTCAGCGTGAGGGCGACACGAATCACCTCGCTCTCGTGCAGATTACAGGGCAGTATCAGTTCACCGTTCTCAGCCACATCGATGGGTATTTTGGCTGCCGGTTGAACTGGAGCTGCAACATCCAGTCGCATAGTTGCGGACTCCGGTGTATTGGATTGCGTGGTATTGGCAGACGATTGTGTCTTCGAGTTCGATGACAACGAGTCCTGCTGCGCTGTCAGCTCCAGATGCTCCCGTTTTAACTGCTGCTCAATGGAGTATTGCATGTGATGATGACCATTGTAGCCATTGGGCGCCAGCGAATGATATTGACCACCCGAAAAGCAATTACGAATCTCCTCAGATGTCTTTTGTATATTGTGCTTCACCTCCAGCTCGGAGCAGCCATAGAGCAGCTCCTGCTCCACCGACGATTGACGCGATCGTGGACTAGACTTCAAATCCATGTTGAGCGATGCAAATGGTCCCACGCTGGGACTCTGCAATGGCTTCGGGCTGCTGCTGCTCAATGGCGAGCTGCTTGGCGAATTGGCACCGCTGCTCTGCCGGCGCATATTCGACTGGATGCAGAGACGCGCCGTATCCTGATTGCCCTTGGGCAACGCGGCCAGCAGCTTGGTCATCTGCGGCGTATTCAGATTGTAAAGGGCCACCAGGCAGGAGCGGGCATGACTACGTAACTCCATTGATTTCAGATCTCCTGACATCTGAGCCAGCTTCAACACGGTACGCTCACAATTTTGACTTTGATCGCTGGGAAAATCGCTGCTCTTGCAGTACGTGTTGGCCAAGTCGGTGAGGAAGCGTAGAATGGCAATGCGTGTCTTGGTTGTTGGCGTCTGTGTGTTGTCCGAAATAATGCGGAAGAGCTCCTTCAGCTGCAGCTGAGTGGGGAAATACTCATGGACGACGTTTAAGGTCTTCCATATCTTGCTGTGCATTGAATTGAGCAGATCTGTGCCCAGTTTGTTAAACAGGCGTGTCAACAGGATGAACAACCATTCGTGCAACTCGGGGGCATGCACCAATATCAACTCGGTGACCGTATCTAAAAACAAAGAGTACACTTTAGTGTGATTATCCATAAACATTTTGCGAAACATGTCCAGGACACACTGCAGCTGCTGTGTCGTCAACTCTTTGCCAGCAGACAGATATTGGGTTAGACTAATCAGGCCATCCTTACGCTCCGACCAGTGGGTGGAGGCACAGTACTGGATGATCGTCTCAATGTCATCAAAGGGCGCCCGCTGGCTGCTCCAGTCGAGGCGATTGCGTGATCCGCTCAGCGAGTAATTGGAATTGGAGTTGTTGCCACGCGTATAGCTCGAGTCAAAGGAGCGCTCCGAGCACACGGAGCTCGCCTCCGAATCAATATCATCGGACTCATCACGTCCCAGCAGTTTGCGAATCCGTATGCCTCCACTCCGCATAAAGTCACCGGAAACATAGTCCGGCGAGTCTAGATTGTTGCCCAGTGTCAGCTCCGCCTCACGGGATTGCGCCAGCATCCGGGATGCAGCTGTGTTACGCACCGGATTATTCCGTTCAGGTGTGCGTCTCGAACTTGATCCTGTGGAGTACATGCTGCGCTTCATCAGTCCACCGCCGCTGCCGGAACGATTAGGACTCGTCTCACGGGAGCTGGCAGTGCTGCGTGGTATTCCGGAGGCTTTCTTGGGTATGGCACCGGTGGCGCCACCTCTGTAGTAACTGCCCATGCCATAATGATCCCGCAGCTTGGTGCTGGGTGAAGTGGAACGCGAACCAGGCTGGGATTGCGAGACGCCGGCACGTGATCTTCCCACACGTATTGTTGGCGTCACAGCGCCAGGTGAAACAGTGTTATGTGCTGCGGAACTGTTGCTATTGGAATTGAGACGCGGTCGTGGCAAAGAACCGCTGCCAGCGTTGGATCCTCCTGCTTCCCGTCCTCCTCCGCCTCCTCCTGTCGAGCTGCTCGACGTTAGAGGCTTCTTCGGACGCGAATAGAGCGTGTATTGAGCACGTGCCTTGGCGCGTTGTGCCGCCGCCGTGTCCACAGCCGAGATGGAGCGCATGCTGGCCGCCGGCTTCTGCAGTGTGCCCGGTGTGCGACCAATGCGTGACGGTGCCACAGTGCGTCGCGACTCCAGCGATTGTTGACTGCCATTTGGGGGGCCACCGCCGCCGCCATCCCGTTCGCGTTCCAAAGCCCGTTGGGCGGCAATGTCCAGTGTGCCATAGATTTGATCGGCCAGGTCGGGAAAGTGTCGTCGGAATGCCCAATAGGCGAGTCGAGAATGACGACGTGCCTCGCTGTCCGCATCGCCAAGGGATTTCTTGAGTGTATCCCGAAAAACCACCGCATGCCGTTCCAGCGCCTTCGTTTGCCACTCCTCAAAGAGCAGCACCATCAGTTCACAGAGCGTGGAGCGTATATCCTTCGACTTGGAATTCTGCAGCGTGTCCGTATAGATCTTGAGCAGCTTAGGCGCATGCGTATATTTGATAATATATTTAAGCGCCAATGTGGAAGCGGAGGCAATAACCTTGGCTGAATTTTGAATGAGCTGGATTAACTGCTCCAAAATGCTAAAGCAAAAGACGTCCAATTTGTTGCGCAGTGTCTTGGACATGTACGCAATTGTGATGCACGCCTCACGTATCACCTGCGAGCGGAGTTCCTCCTTCAGGATGTCGAGGAAACTGATCGATAGCTCCTTTTGCTGCACAGTCAGAAACTGCGGTTGGGCATGATAATTGAGCGTCAGGAGAGTGCGGACTTTCTTTAACGCATCCACACGCTTCTCCCAGTCCGTATTCTTATCGCTTATGACTAACAAAATCTGTTTGTATGCATCATCCATGTCCTTGGCATGGAATATGGTGATTTGTGGCACCTGCTCAAAGCTCGCCTCAAAGATCTCCATGGTGACAGCGCCCGCATCGCTTGCCACATCGTTTTGACTCGGCTTTTGACGTGTTAGTGCCGAATGCAACTGACGTTTCACAATCTTTGTGGGTCGCTCACGCACCGGCATGTTGTCCGCCTCATCCAGGCCATTGCAATTGGTATTTTTCGTTGCCGACGGCAACAGTAATCCCTCCAGTTTGACTTGATCAAACTTATGCTCGAGTACGGCCAACTTTGAGGCAGGCATATCATCCATTCGTCTTAGATCTGGCCTCAAACGATCACCCACATGCTTGTAGATCTCCACCAGCGTCTGTATGGCCGACTCTCGTACATTGACCGTGGGATCACCAAGCAGAGCACACACTGGCGCAATATATACACGTACACTCAACTGTTGGGTTCCATATTCGTGCAGAGCATTCACAATTGTCTGCAGAAATTCTTCACGGACCTTGGCATTCTTGTGCTTGAAGCAAATCGCAGCCAGTTTATCAATTAAGGTTTGTGGTGTTTGCACTTTGTGCTCCATCAGATCACGCAACAGCAACTGGGCCTTCTCGCGGACCGTGTCACGACTATCGCCCAGACGATCAACAACGTGAGGCAACACGGTCGCTGTATATGCATTAAAATCACTGCCCAGACGCTTGATCAGCTCCGAGAAGGCCTCAAGAGACTTTTGTGCGATCTTAAAGTGGCTGCCAGTTAGCCAAGGCATCAGGTTATCAATGAGGAAGCCCATGTCTGTGCACACAATTGAATTGGTGTCGTCACTTAGGAATGTCACCAGATCCTCGGCCAGTGCCACCTTGACGCGCATATCCGCCTTTGGCATCTGTTGAATGAAGCCATCCAAATCATTTGGTTTGCGGTATGCCATTCTGTCTCCTTCTCTGTCTCTGTCCCACTGTCTGTTTCTATCTTTCTTTCTTCCACTCTCAATTGAGTTTTGTTGTGGTTGTTGTTGTTGTGTTGATGCAGCTGCAATAAAAGTGAATGGATAAAAATTGATTTTTAGTTCGTTGTCATTCGTTTGAAAAATTGTATTAAATATTTATGACACCCAGAAAAGTTAGCCAAAAGATGAAGGTCAATGTAAATTGGACATTCAAATGAGATTTAACAAACTAAGCTAAATAATTCAATAAATTCGACTATATATTACGTGTTATATACCAGATACAAATCCACTGTCAGAGTAACATGTCCTAACTCGAAAAGAATGCAACACAAATATTGAATAAAATTTTTCTATTGTCCAGAATAAAGGTTTAATATTTGACAATTTTATAAAATTTACTTGATATATAAAAGCAATTGTAAAATGACAAAAAAACTATACTCATTTTGTATTCGCATATTATTTAAACAAATTTTTGATGAGAAATAAAAATAACAAAGCCCAAATTGCTGTTTTTAAAATAAAATAAAAATAATTCAATTTCTTAATTTAAATTAAAAACTCTGTGCTTTTGAACACTAATAATAACTCTGATTTAAAATTTAAAAATACGTACATTTCAAATTAAAATGGGAAAATATTTAATATTTTAAATTAAAATTTTATTACTGTTACGGTCTCAAAAATCATAGAAAGTGTCAGAACTCATATTTCAAATGGCCCGCCCAATTTAAATTGTCAACTGCGCGCGCGCATTATGAAATATAAGAAGAAGCACTCGCCGCAAAGCGAAGAAGAACAAGCGAAAGCAACAATCGCACAAAACGTATGAAATGGGCAACAATTTCTGTGTTTATGCATGTGTGTATCGGAGTGCGTATGCATGTATGCGTGCGTGTGTGTGTGTGTGTGTGTGTGTGTGTGGGTATGTTTGTGTGGGGAGAATGAAGTCAGTGTTTGGGCTGCACAAAAGTAGGTGAATGACTATGCGGGTGGGAATGGGCATGGACATCTGTCTGTGCTGGAATGAGATGGCGAATAAGAAGGGGGGGTATAATGTGCGGGGCGTTGTTACGTTGTCGTCGTCGTTGTTGTGCATAAATATGAATCATCTCACCGTTCAGGAGTGGTGTTTAGTGGGTGTTTGGGTGGCCCAAAACTAAAACGACAGCTCTGTCAACATGACAGGAAGAGAGGAAGGTTTCTCCTGCTGCCGCTGCCGTTGCTTGTGCTTGACTATCTTACTGTCTCTTGTTACGTTTTCGACTAAACGATAAACGCCAACGTCGCTGTCGCTGCCGCTGCTAACGTCGACGTCGACGTCAAGCCGTCTATGGCAGAGAGCGCTGCCTGGCAGCACAACGCTGACGTCGACCAACCAAATAAAATAATAAAACAACAAAAAAAAAAGAGGAGAAAAATAACACATATTTATGGAAATGGCTGAATGAGATAATATGACAACAACGAGGTGTGTGTATACAATTACTAAGCAACAACAGAGACTTGTTTGCTCATTTTGTTGAGCGAGAGACAGAGAGAGAGCTTTGAGCAAATGAGCGAACAAGCAACAAATTAGCATTGCATACGCAATTTTCTATTTATAATAAAACAACAGAAACAACAACAACAGCAAGGCAGCAGAAAATTACAAAGCGCTGGGCGTAGCTTTCATAACTCTCAAGTTTTAACTCTTTTATTATAAAGACCTCCGACTGGGGTTTTATTTAATAGCATAAGATAAGATATGGTCAATTGATTAAAGGCCGTAGCGATAGTTTTAAAAACAGCTGCTGTCCAATTGGACAAATGTGATTTTTCGATTGTTGCCGCTGCTCGGGCAAATTTGTCAAATTTTAAATGTCACATGAAAATAAAAATAAGTAAAAAAAAAATAGAAAAAATAATGACGGAAGCGGAGGCGATTGCGAATGCGTGTCTTGGCCAAATAGTTGCATGATCTTTTTTTAACACGCTCACAGATACACAGATACATATATATACGTAAGATACGCAGCGCACGCACGCACACACATATACCAAAATAAATACTCACTTTATTTGCAAATCCGGCTGCTGCTTCTTCTTCTTCTTCGTCAGTTTCTGCTTCTGCTCTGGCTCCCTCTCTCTCTTCTTATTTTTACGCTCAATTTTTTTGTGTGTTTGGGTTGGGTCTGACGCCAGCAACAACAACTGCTGCTGCTTGGCCCCTTTGGCCAATATTAAGAATTGATTTTCCAGTTGTAAGTTTAACAAACAATTTGCAACGCACACAAATACGCGTATTAAATAAATTCTATGTCGTTTCAAGCAACGGCCAAATTGAACAATTGCCAGACGAGAGATCACAGTTTGCTCTTGTTGCCTCTTCTCACTTCGCACTTCTCATCCACTTTATTTGTATTGTTGTTGTGCACAGTTTCACTTTGGCAAATTAAATGTCATTTGTTGTTGCTATATCACTGCGCTCTTTCTCACTCTCACTCCCTCTCTACCGTTATTGATGACTGCTGGAGGTGGACGTCGCAGTCGCAGCGCCGTCGGCTGCCGCGGGTTCAACACAAATTCCAACGTCTTCAAAGTCTCGTCTGCTGCTGCTGCTGTTGGCTGAATTCGTGAACTTTTTCAGTGACGCGCTGTTTGTACTCTCTCGTTCACCCTCTCTTTTTCTCACTCATTGCTCATGGGTCAGATTTGCATTAAGAATTTGGCCGCGTAGCGCTGGCTGTATTTGACAATAATCACATTTTGTTGCACATTTGCACTGGTTGTTTGTTGTTGCGCTGATTTAATTAAATGTTTATGCAGTTTTTACTTAATTTTAATACCGATTTTGTTGCGCGTTGCGAAAAAAAGTTGCTTCTTCTTGTTCATCGGTTGTTGATATCGCAGCTGCATATCGATATCAACAGTATCGATAGTTTACAGGGATGTTTTTTGAGATGTATCGATAGAACATCGCAAGCGTTTCGCAGCGCTGCCACACAGTTTAAAATTGTGGTGACAAAACTAAACAGAAAATGCAAATGGCGCGTTATACAAATTGTTGTTCTAATAAATTAACTATATAAATATTTTAAATTCGAAATAAAAGGTGTATTTTTATGTATGTTCGTTGTGCCTCTGGGGAGAAGGTTTGTAACTAAGTTATATTTAAACAATTCGTTAGTTTATATCTAAAAAAAAAAACAAGTTGTAATCTAGAAGCGGGGTTACCTTGATAACTAACTGATTTCCAGGAAGGCCAAGTTTTCAGGAAAAGTATATTTGTTTGTTGACACTATCAGGCCTTATCAAGTTTAATTAGTTTGCCAGACACCAGAGGTATCATATTACTGTTGACATAAAATCGCTGAAATGGAATTTAATTGTGTGTAACTTTTGTATTTATTAAACAATTTAACGCTTACAAATTTTGCCAGCGTTGCAAGATTTATTGTTTCTTTAACAAAAGGCATTTGTACTAAATAAATTGAATGCAATTCGAGACTCTTTTGTGCTGCTTATCAGTAGTGCAATTTAAGCTAATCAGTCTTTATTAATCTGATGAACAGCCTGTGCCCGCCCCGAGGGATCCTCCGGACAGCCCCAGTCCAGGCGTGGCACCCACCGGACAACTGTACGGGCAGCTGCCTCGCCCGGAAACTGTTGCTCGAAGATGCAGCGATAGTAGAACGCCTCCTTTGTCGTCGGAGTGTTGAAGGGGAATCTGTCGGCTGCCTGGGCAAACTCCTCATCGGTGACATGACTGGTGGCCACCCGGCGAATGCTGTCAATCCAATCGTAGCCGACGCCATCGGAGAACTGTTCCTTTTGGCGCCACAGCACGGAATCTGGCAAGTAATCCTCGGCAAAGGCTGCACGCAGTACAAACTTCTCCAAGCGCGATTTCTGCTCATTCTTGAAGAGATTGAGTGGCCCAGGGATCTTATCCTCCGGCCGTATGTTCATCACGTAGTTGACAAAAGCTGTGTCGAAGAATGGAACACGTAACTCGACTCCCTTGGCCATGGCCACCTTGTTGGCCCGCAGACAGTCGGACAAATGCAGCTGCTGGACGCGCTTGACGAGCTCCTGGTGGAACTGCTCATAGTTGGGCGCCTTGTGGAAGTACAGGTACCCGCCAAAGATCTCGTCTGCTCCCTCGCCGGAGAGTATCATCTTGATGCCGGTGCTCTTGATGTACCGCGTGAGCAGCAGCATGGGAAGACTACAGCGCACAGTGGTCACATCGTAGGTCTCCAGATGGTACACAATATCCCGGATGCTGTCCAGAGCTTCGTCTATTTCGAATACCAGTTCGGTGTGATCGCTGTCAATGTATTTGGCCACGTGGCGAGCAGCCTCAAAGTCCGGCGCATTGCGTAATCCCACCGAGAAGGTCTTGAGCCTGTAACTGGGATTGGTCTCCCGCATTATCTTGGTGGCAATTGAGGCAATCAGGCTGGAGTCCACACCGCCGGATAACAGTGCTCCAAAGTGGACATCGCAATGGAGATGTGTCCGGACTGCCGACTCCAAGCTCGCTCGCAGCAGCAACAGATCACATGGCAAACTGGGCAGCTGCTCCTGCTCCTTCCCCATCCAGGGCTGCTGAAAGTGACGCCAGCGTCGCATCGCACCCACACGGCCAAAACGAGCCTCTCCGGGCGTAAAGGTTTCCACCTTTGGACAACACGCCGCCAAACACTTCAGCTCGGAGGCAATCCAAACATTGCCCGCAGCATCTTCTCCAATGTACATGGGAATAATGCCAAAGGGATCACGTGCCAGCAGCAACTCCTTGCTCCGTTTATCGTACAAAGCAAAGGCAAACATGCCCGTAATATGCTGCAACAGATCCACGCCGTAATCCCGATACAATTCCAGTATAACGTGGCAATCGCTTTTGGGTTTATAGCCACTGCGTCGCTTGGCAATTTGAGCTGAGAGTTCCAGATAGTTGTAGATCTCTCCATTGGCCACCAGCACCAAGTTGCCATCATCAGATACAAACGGCTGATCGCCCATTTCCACGCCCACAATTCGCAGCCTCTCATGGACCATGGCCACGCCCTGTTCGGGCAAAATCACCACGCCCGTGGAGTCCGGGCCACGATGCCGCTGCCTGCCGCTTTGACGATATGCCAACTCCCGTAAACTGTGCTTGCTGCCCTCGAAACTCTGCGTTCCAATCGGTTCGCCATCACTTGAAAATATTGCAAATATACCGCACATTTTAAATATCTCTTTTGCACTTTGTTCTGCTCTCTTCGATCCGCTTCGCTTCCAAGTTCAATGGCAACTGTTAACGCTGCCGCTGTTAACGCCGCTTTATAAAGGCAGCGAACCGGCTTCGCTTTGGCTGATTTCCACACATCTTCGAGTTGCGTCATGCAATTTCTGACGCCGCGTCGCATGTTGTTGCTATTGTTTGGATTCTCGCAGCTGTTCTTCTTTATCAAATTGGTCGCACGCCAAGTTTTGTTTTTCTATGTTTAACAACAACAACTGCAGACTGATTTAACATGAGCTTTTAACAGCAGCATGGGCAAAAGCTTTTGCTTACATATGCATATTCTGTTCGTTACATTGCCGCTCTCTTTAGGATTGGCTCTCTTTTGGTTTGCCACTCTCTCTCACTCTCTCTCTCTCTCTGACTTAGTGACCCGCTTTCTTGCAATTGCATTTCAATTTGTTGGGTACACGTGTAATCAAAAATGCAAACGCGTGGCAACTTTTCACATTTCAATTTATTACTATTTATTATTTATTTAAGAATCAATTGTACTTTAACAAGTTCAAGGTCAAGTTATTTACAAGTTCCGCAAGCAAAAGTTTATAAATAGCGTTGCCAACCAAATTAAAATACATCAAAGTACAATATAATTGTAAATTTATTTTGTTTGTAGAAGTATTATTTATGTAAATGTATGCAAACAAAAACACTAATGAACTCTAAAGAACCTATTGAATACTCGTTTTTTAAAAAGTAAAAACTCTTATTACCTTTTTGTATTAGTTTTTAAAGTTTACAAAATAACAAAATTATTAAAATTAAAAAATTGTGATTTTTTGAATTAAATTTAATGTGCTGACAAACTTGTTATACATCAATAAAAATATATATTTAATAGCAATATTGTTTTAAATGTAATTATTAAGCAGGATTATATAAGAAAATTGTTCAAAAGTGTGTTAATTAATCAGTATTATCAGGCATGTTCTACAAAACTCGACTAAAACAAAATAGCACTAAACCTCAAATTTTTTAATTATTAATTATTTAATTTTTTTTTAATTTGGAAAAAAGTTGTGTGACTCCGAAAAATACAAGCTAATATTTAGGTGGCTTCAAAGTGAAATTTCAATTAAAATCTCTAGAGATTTGTGGAATACACCTGTAAAAATTGTAAATATATAGTAAAATTAATTCAAAAACTAATAAAAATCGAACAGTTATCTAAAAAACAATCACAACACCATAAAAAGTAACATTTTGTAATTAAATAATAATTTGTTGTATTTATTTTCTAGCACTTTCCATAGGCTTTGTCATGTGCGGCTTGTGCTCGTCCCGAGGGATCCTCCGGACAGCCCCAGTCCAGGCGTGGCGCCCACTTTTCCACAGTCCTGGCAGCCGCCTCGCTGGAAAACTGTTCCTCAAAGATGCAGCGATAGTAATATCCCTCTTTTGTTTTGGGTGGATTGATGGGAAAGCGCTTTTCCGCCATTTGAAGCTGAGTATCGCTGACATGGCGAGCGGAAAACTCGGGCAGGGCATCGATGAGAGCGTAACCGACGCCATCCGAGAACTGCTCCTTCTGCCGCCAGAGTACCGCATCCGGCAGATAATCCCCGGCAAAGGCTTGACGCAGGATAAACTTTTCCATTCGCCACTTGCGCTCACCGGAGAATTCATTGAGTTGTCCGGGTATCTTGTCCTGCGGTCGTATGCTCATCACGTAGTCCACCAGAGAGGTGTCCAGGAAGGGAACACGCAGTTCCAGGCCCTTGGACATGGTTACCTTGTTGGCACGCAAAATGTCGGAGACATGAAGCTGTTCACAGCGTGTGATCATCTCCTGGTGGAACTGCTCATAGTTGGGCGCCTTGTGGAAGTACAAGTAACCGCCAAAGATCTCGTCTGCTCCCTCGCCGGAGAGTATCATCTTGATGCCGGTGCTTTTGACATGTCTGGCCAGATAGAACATGGGCAGACTACAACGCACTGTGGCCACATCATAGGACTCCAGATGGTAGATCAGATCACGCACTCCATCCAGGCAATCCTCGACGTTGAAGGCGATCTCCGTGTGCTGGCTGCCAATGTGCTCGGCCACCAAACGGGCGTGCTCAAAGTCCGGAGAACCCAACATGCCCACGGAGAAGGTGCGCAATTTGTAGTTGGCATCGCGTTCCCTCATTATCCTGGCAGCTATGGATGCTATCAGACTGGAGTCGACGCCACCGGAGAGCAGTGCCCCAAAGGGCACATCACACTGCAGATGGGAACGCACCGCCAGCTCCACTTGACATCGCAGCTCCTGGAGATTCACTGGCTGCGTGGGCGTCAGTTCCTTCCAGCTGGGCTTGTAATAGCGCACAGGTTGCAGCTGCTTCACATTGCCGGCTGCCACATGACCGGGTGGAAAGATCTGCAACTGCTCGCAGACGTCCACCAGACACTTCATTTCGGAGGCAAACCAGAGATTACCCCGAGCATCCTTGCCCATGTAGAGTGGTATAATGCCAAAGGGATCACGTGCCACCAGGAGTTGCCTGCGTCGTCGATCGTACAGCACAAAGGCAAACATGCCCGTAATGTGTTGCAACAACTCTTGGCCATGTTGCTCGTACAACTCGATTAATACATTGCTGTCACTTTTGGGCTTATAGCCAGGTAATCGCTTGGCAATCTGCCTGGTCAATTCCAAATAGTTGTAAATCTCACCATTGACAATCAATGCAATATTACCATCCTGCGAGTACAACGGCTGATGTCCCGTTTCCACGCCAATCACCGCCAGACGTTCGTGCACCATGGCCACGCCCTGCTCGGCGATTACCTCGACGCCCGTGTCGTCCGGACCACGATGTCGCTGCTTGCCACTCTGGCGATAGGCCAACTCCCGTAAACTGTGCTCGCTGCCTTGAAAGGATTGCACCTCAATTGGCTGTCCATCAGCTGAGAAAATGACCAAAATGCCGCACATTTTGGTAAGCTCAACTCTTGGGAATCTTCAAACAGGATCTACTCTTATTTTCTTTTAATATTGTTCACATGAAATTGAAATCGAATTCTTAACTTTTTCGTCACTTTTGCAACTTGTAACTTGTTTCAGCGTCAACTGTTTGATTTTGACCACATAATCTGGCTTATATAGGAAATAAGTCGTCTAAAATTTTCTGTGAAATTGGTTAATTAAATCATTTTGACTAGTGTTCCCAACATTATAAAATTGGCAATATTTTACACACAGAAAAATACTGACATACAATTAAAAACAATAACACTAATATAATCAAAACAAATATTGATTTATTCGATAAAATAAATAAAATGTTATTTATAATCTAGATAGAAATTTATGGAGACTAGTGTGGGGTATCATACAGCATTGTTTTTAATAAAAGTAAATAAATTTTAAATGACCATTCAAGCAGAACAATTTGAAATTAGTTGCGCCAAAACTGTGTGTCATGTTTTTCAGAATTCGAACTTTTTTTTTAATAACATCAGAAACTACTTGTGACTTTGTTACGTTGAAAACGCTTCAGAGTTAACCATTATATTGCAAAGTAAAAAATTAAATAATAATTATAATAATAACTTGTACTTTTCCTTTTATTTCATTGACATTTTAAAATCAAGACAAATTCCCGAAATTATAGACATTCTAAATACTTATATTGACAAAACAAGTTTTTAAAGAGTTCGTTTTTCCCAGTGCACTTACAATAGGTTTTAAATTAAAGGTATATTTGGGTGTTGCTTGTGAATAATTAAAAAGTGAATTAATTAGCATCACGTTTTAATGGGGCATTTTTTGTAGTTTAATTATCAGCTTTAGTGGGGTTTAATCTGCCATTCATAGCACTTTTTTTGTTGTATTTGATAAATATTTAATTCAGTTCGTTTTGAGAACTCAATTTCGTAAACAAACAAAAATTGAATCGGTTGTAAACAGATTTAAATGTCTACCTATAGAAATGCAGCTGTTAAACCTGAGAACTCAATACATTTATTTGATTTTATTATTTTCTCAAAAGGTACAGTTCTTAAAAGATTTAATGCAGTTCAAAGTGCAAGTGCTTGAATGCAAGCAGATTTGAAAAAGTATATTAATTTATGAATGCAATTAAATCGTTATCAAACGCAGATTTATTGTAAATAAATTGGATGCCAATTGAAATATGCAACGTCGGCAACAAAAAATGCCGACAATGGCATTTTTAATGCAAATAAATTGCATATTTAAAAATGCAATTAAATGGGCACATTTATATTAAGTGTTTATATGCATCATAAATGCAAAATACAAAAACAAAACTCAAAGCGGCGAATGCGTAATCAAACCAAACAAATGCTAACAGCAAAGCTTTTGTATAACAGAGCGCTGTTAGCGCTATTAACAGCTCACGTGCTGGACGCTGTTAACAGGTGGTTCTGTTTAATTCGTCCACGTTAGCAGCAAACAACCCCATTAGATAAAACCGTTATATGTTTAATTAAGCCGACAGTTTTATTGCATGACTAACACGTCTTCAAACACACGCAGAATCCAGCAACAACAACATCGACAACCACATTAAGTTGGATGTCAACAGACTCAACATTATTTACAAGCGAGTCGACAACCGAGTGACAACCCGCGTGCCGCTCCTGGAAAAATGCTTGTTGCTTTCAAATATTGCCGCCTGCTGTTGTCGTCATCGTCGTCGTCGTCGTCGTTGTCGTTGTCGTCGTCGGTTGTCGGTTGTCGGTGTCTCGCACACCGAACGGTCATTCAGTAGCCGTTAGAACGCGTCGCAGTGCGGCAGGAAGTTGCGTATACGACGCGTTTGCCTCAATACAAAACCGAAACTCAAACGATTTTCAAAACGCGTTTCATGTGTCGCGCGCCTTTTCGAATTTCGTGTTTCGGCCGCTCACAAGGTGTTAATTAGTTGCAATTTAATTAATCGCCAGAGGGAACTTTAAGATGTAAATTACTTTAATGTGAATTCCTGTGGGTTGTCGGATTTTTTGGGAGCAAAATTCTGTCCTCTCGTGTACTCTCAATTAGGCGAACAAATTGTGTGTAAAATGATAAAAGGGGTGAAAATATTAAGTGGATTTTCACCAAAGTGAATTACAAATAAATTTACTGTGAAGCTAATAAATTTAGTGAAAGTTTAGAAACAAAATTTAAAAATAAATCAACAAATGAATTCATCAAAGTTTATTCGAGTTTACAATGGATATTAAGTATGTATAGTATTTTAATTTATTTAAATTATAAATAAGTATTCCAGTTAGAAATTTAAATTTAAAGATAGATAACTTGTTTTTCTAATATTGAAATTTTACTATTCATAGAACTCTCCCATTTTGTGTGCAAACAACAAAGTTTGATTAACCTAAAAAAACCATAAAAAGTAAACAATTTTAAGCGCAAACACGTAGATAAATTTATGTGCCAAAACTGTTCCGATAAAAAATATCAAATCAAATTCAAATAAAACAAACTTTTTTGCGCAGAGCAGAAATAGGCGAAAGAATTGAATCAGGCATGACCTATTACTGTCACGTCCGGGGGAAGAGCAAACAACTTTTGTGTCACGTTTGACATTTGGGCAAACGAAACGAAACGAAATGAAACGATGGTCGACCGTATAAACCTGAGCTCCCAATCTTAGATCCACATCCGCTAGACTCACAAGAATCACCACACATTCCAAAACTTTCAAGCAATTAATTAAAAAGTTTTCACGCGCCCAAATCAAATCAACACATTTTTCAGGTATTCTAGCGTCAAATTGTGCGGCTTTCCATCATCAAATTGAACTCGCGAGTTCGAGTTTCGGTTTGGGATTCACTTACTTAGATGTGGATTCAGTGATAAGCAGCAGCACAGCCGGATCGATGGATGGGCTCGTAGCAAAATCAATGCGCATTACTGCAGCCTCGTTGCGCCCCAAAACAAGCGAACTCGCCAGTAACGAAAATAAATTCAAGTTTAAAATATAATGTGCCGCGGGGGTTGCGGATGCGGATGTGGATGCGGGTCCGCTCCCATATTCGTATTCTCTGTCGTCTGGCAATTAAAAAAAAAAAACCCTTGTTCATTTCTATGCCCAAAACCCTTAATAATCTCATGTCGTCGGAAAGTGTTTTTATTTTTTTATTTAAAACTATTTTTAAACTGTGCTAAAAATTTGCTGCGTCAAGTTAATACTTGTTATTAATATAACAATTCTTAAAACTTCTTAAAATGTATTTAAAAAGGGATATAAGTTGATAGTCGATTCAGAGATACCCTGTAGCATGTTTAGAGAGTGTTAATTTTTGTGTAAGAAATTTAGGTCGAATTTTATTAATTATTGAAAGCGCTTTAATTTATTTAAAATATGAAAAAAAGTTGCGTATGTTCGATTGAAAGACACCAAATAGACCAGTTTTTTATGACGATTTCATTTTTTTGAAGACAATTGAAATTGACATTCCTTGTTATATATCTATATCTACCCACTTTTTTGACAGAGTGCAGCCGTTCCAATCTTTTGTAAACTCATTAAACTACCATCGTCTGGCAAAATATCTTCTTGATTTATGTTTGATATTTTTACTCGAGTTTCATCACCATTTTCAATACTTTAACTTGCAAACATTATTAAACTACCCTCGTCTGGTCAATGTCTTCAAGTTGTTAATGATTTGCTGTGACGTGACAAAAAATTAAATTTGTTTCTTTCTTTTTTTTTGACAAGGCATTTGCAAAAAGTAAGTTCACAAGTGAGAATTGAGAAGTGAGAAGCCGAAAGGAAAGAAAACAAAGGACTTCCAGCCTTTCAGCGGCTGTCAGGACACGCCTTTGGCTAATTGTGTACGTGTGTATATGCGTGTGTGTGTATAAAAGGATATGTGTTTTTGCATGTATACGTGTGTGTGTAACTGTTTGTCATAATCAAATGAATGCCCAGCAATAACTTAACACGCAAGCCTCGTGTCCTGTTGCGACTAATGGCTATGACTGGTAATCGGGCCAGGACGAGCCATATATATAGAGAAAAAAGAAATTGCTACTGTTGCAGTTGTTAATTAGCTATTTGGCGCATTATGTTATGGCCCAGTCATGTACAGGTCTTAACTAGGCCAGCTGTCAAAAGGGGCAGGGGAAGGTGAATACTCGTAGTCGCCTAGTTGGGAAAGGTAATGGAAATGGGCGTAGATGTACGGAACAGGGGTGCATAATAAGTACAAGTTGATCAAATGACACATTCAATATTCTGTGAGCATTCAGTAAGTTATTCAAGCGAAATCGTTCTAAGAAATATTTAATTGGAAATTTCAATAACAAACCAATAATATACTTGGCAAAATATGTAGGTAAATTTTCATTGACTCTCAAAAATACTTTTATTCGTATATGTGACACTGGCTGTTAAAATAAATGTTAAAAAAAACTGATATTTTAAACAATTCATATATGACATAATTTAAATTTTGTGGTCAATTATTAAAAATTTACAATTGATATTGGTTGATACTAAATTGAAAAGGCAAATAATGAATTAAACACTGTTTTTCAAATTATCTTTCGACTTGGAACATTAATATTTGATTAATTTATTTTTAGAAACTTTCTGAAAAAGCTTAACATATTAAGCAAATCATATTAAATGCTTTTCAAATTTAACACTTACTTAAATTATCCTTATTGGCTATCTGAGATTATCTTTGTAAGAATCATTATGTGTTTGAAAACTCTTATTTCTATTTCAAATATTTTTCAACATTAACATTATTCACTAAATCAGAATGCAAAAGTTTTAAAAGCAAACAGTCCTTAAATCCACTCAAATTTGAGAGTATTTATATTATATATTGTCAGATTACTACAAGTGTCAATTGCAGAAAATAAGCCTGGCACAAATCGTTAAATAGACAGCTCGAGGCACAGCAGAAATCAGAGGGACTCGTTAAGTAGTTAGATGTCAGGGTAACAAGCACATGACAAACTATCAGACACAAGTCATAGGCAAATTATCCATCACACTCAGGACAGGGTCACAATCACAGTTCTCCGCAGCCTTGACATTGAGAAATGTGTCTTGTGAGGCGGAACAGATGAACACAAGACGACAGAAGACAGACGACAGACGGAGGACGATAAACGGTAGAGAGTGAGAACAATAAAATTTCTAACCATAAGCGGAGGGTATAAATTGGTAGAGGGAAACACAAGATGCTGTTATTCCCATGATTGAATCAATAAGACGCATTGGAGAAGGCCAAGGAAATGGGAAATGTGAAATGGACTTGGCTGCAGGCCAATGTGAAGGTTGCTCAGGCAACGAAAACATTAGGACAGCAGCCACAGAAAGTAAAAGAAGAAAGCAAGAAAGCAAGAATGAAATGAAAACCTGTTGAGTGAAATGCCAGAGAATATAAATCAAATTGCATTGTTCAAATGCTCAAAAGACAAATACGTTAACAATTTGATAGCTCTTTTGATAAGGTACTAGCACCTGAGTATTTCAACATGCCCATAAAAAATGAAATGAAATGAATTGAATTTATTTATGCTTCAATCACACGCCATTTAATTCAATTCAAGAGTAAAGCGAGCATTTAACATATTTCTTTTGTCAATTGATGGCACAAAACGCGGAAATATGATTACGATGAGTGTATTCAAGTATATTCATTTTTCAAAACATTCATCTGTCCCAAGGCGATGCTTTAATAAATGTGAAATTGGGCCAGTCATTATTGGGTGTTATGTGGCGTATACTTAATAAATATACGCTTGACTGAAAAAGAGCTTAGAATAAAAGCTGTGATAATATAAAAAGCGGGTGGCAACGAGTCAGTAACGAGTATTACCAGGTAGATAATATATTAATTTACTGTCATGTTGGGAGAACCCAATAAACGCTTCGGTTGTAAAATTTCCATCTTGGCCATAACAACAAAGAGGCGCAATTGGCTGACAGCCAGGTCAACTAACAACAATTATGGCCAAAGTCAAGTGCGTTCCCCAGGCGATAATAAACGCGACATTCTCTCAACTTTTTTTTTTTGCCAGTTTTACCAGTACAACTTACGGTTGAGTTGTTGCTGCTCTAATTGTTGTTTCTGCCGTTGTTCTTGTCTCTTGTCTGTTGCCCGCTTTCGTCCTTTGTTTTTTAGCCTAGTTTTTGGCGCTCAAAACTTGTAACTGTTGCAGTTGCCACAATTTCCGCATGCTTTTCGAATTGGTTGTAATGCTCTTCACTGTCGGCTTACTAACTTGACTTAAATGGCTTGTGACACATGCCTACGGGAAGTAAACAAAAAAAAAATATGGAAAAATTCCGAAAATGTCGACTATCATATGCGAGCTGTTAGTTTTTAGGGATTTGCAAAGCATTTTATCAGCTTTTTAATATTGTGGCTTTAAGATTTTATGGCCAAGACTTAAAGCCAGCTAAATATCACAGTTGTCGTTTACGGCACCCTGTAAAGCTACTGCCTCCGACTAAAGAGAAAATATATAAGCTACCTAAGACGTAATTCCAATGAAATTCACTTTCAAAAGAATTCCATGAAATTATTTATTGCAAGCTATTTGATGCTTAAATATTTGGAATAAAATAGGTTAATATGAAAGTTATATATTTATGATAGCAAATAAAAAAGGGCTTTCATGTATTATGAATATCATTTATTCAATGTTGCATAAAATCTGTAATAATATAAATTATGAAATCAGTTTTCAAAACAGATCTTTAATTTAAGAGCAAATCGTTTTTATATACGTTAATATGAAAGTTTTATAATTTATACTAGATGATATATATAATTTATAATTTAATAAAAAAAATCATTTATTCAATGTTGTATAGTATCTTTATAAAATATAAATTATAAAATCACTTTTCAGAGAAGACCTTTCGTTTAAAAACAAATCGTTTTCAAGCAAAATGAATAAAGTTAGTAATTTTTGTAGGGTAGGGTATTTAGTTATCTCTTGTGTGGACTGTAAATTCCTTCTTCCAGTTTTGTTGTTTATTTATGTCTATCAAATTGCTGTCAAGGCTGCGACGGTTGAGTTCAAAAACAAAAACTGCAGCGAAACAAAACAAAACTCTGGTAAACCCGCACTAAAAACAATTTGTGGAACGAACTTTCATTGGTTTTCATGGCGATTTTATTCCTTCTCATTTTTGGCAATCAAAAATTGTTGCCTTTGTGCAGTTTTTGGGCCGCGTTCATTTGGCACATCAATTGCAGTCAGGCGGAGCAAACAAATTAGTTGGCTTTAATGAAATGGAATTACCAAATATCACTTAAGCTCACAATGTACATATTTTGGCTCAAAAGGTGAACTCATAAAATGGAAGCACAAAACAAATAAACAAATTATAAAAATAAATATATAATGACTAAAAACATGTGCCAAAATTGGCTCACTAAGCAAATGATGATATATAGTAGTAAATAATATGATAGATATACATTGAACTAGACATTGAGCTTTTCAAATTGCAGTTGTATTCATTATGGCTATGGGCTGTCCATTTTTGGGGTAAACTAACAAATAAAAGTTAACTGAATGAGTCAGAAATGAGGTTTAAAAACTGTTTAGATAAACTTTGAGTGATAAAAACTAAACGCTATTATATATGTATGTATTATGGTTGATTATACGCATATTTACATTGCTGTTGCTACTTTAGTTTTTTTTTTTTTTGATAATTTTATTTTATATCATTTTGTTTATCTCCGCAAACTGTTTTAATAGCTCAACAATTTCATTCATATGCGCGCGGCATTAAAATTTCAATTTTAAATTTGAGTAAAAGAAAATTCCAAGCCAAAAACAAAAGAGATACTAGAATATTTTATACCAAACAGTAGTAAGCATGTGTGTGGGTGTGTGTGTATGACAGGGGGTGGGGGTGTAGTCAATGTTGCGTTGCCCAGAATTTGTTGTCTATTTGCTAGTGGCGCTGATAAAAATTCACTTGATACACTTTGGCTTTGCTTATTTGCCACAATGCAAAAGCAACGAGCGTTTTATGAGACGGTGGGAAGAGTGTGGCAAAGAAGAAGAAGGGGTGGGGGGGCGGGGGGGGGAAGTCGTCGTTAGAGACGCAGACAATGGTGTCATATAAAACCAGACAGCGACAAAGATGCAGCTGTAAATGCAATTGAAAGTATCCACAGTCATGGTTAAGTGCCTGCTGAAAATTGATCTATATAGAAGAAGGAGATGTTTATTTAATACCAGACTACAACACAGATAGCTATAGATAGATATATGGATTATAAATACAGATAAAGAGAGTAAGTTAACGTGCAGTTGCCTTTTTAAATTTTGCACTCAAAAAGTTCAATGTCATTTCATATCTACAAATGTTAAGGGTAACTTAACATTTTAACTTTTTACACAAATCCTTTGACAAGTTGTCATTTTTGTAACAATATTTGCAGCTAAAGATATGTATGTTATAGATACAAAATTTTGAGAGTAACTTAACATGCAGTTGTCCTTTTTTATCTCAAAGAATCTAATGTAGTTTCACACTCTGTGACATGCAGTTGCCCATTTTAAAATTCACAAATCCTTTGACATGTTGTAACTTTAGTAACAATTTTTGTATCCCATAGATACAAATGTTTGAGAGTAACTGAACATGCAGAACATAAATTATTTGTATCTTCTAGCTTTGTGAATTTTGGCATCAGAAACCATTTTTAACACACAACTCCTACAAAATGCAGTTGTAAAGTGTGTCAAAAGTCAACTGTTGACTATGCCAAGTGCAAGTGCTCATAATTTAGTTGTTTGTTGTTGTTGTTGCTAAAACCCTTTGATAAAACGCCGATAAAAATCTATAAAAATACAAATATAGCTGGAATAAAAACTGGCGCGTTACCCTTTGGCGTCCAAAGCAAACACCAGTTAAGGCCTGATAATTAAAAAAAAAACAATTATACACGTTGCTTTCATCTTAATTTATTAATTTACTACATTTACTACACACAATCGTATTTACATACCCGAAAACAGAGCAAATTTCATGCCCAAAAGCAGAGGCAAAAAACAAACAACAACAATAACAATGCACAGCACACATAAACGTTTAGTTTGTCATTGTCCATACAATAGCAACCGAAACAATAACAACGTAAAAGCACTAAACGTAAAGTACACTCACACAAAACATTATTCAGCCCCATTCAAGAATGAAATGAAAATAAATATAGATATTAAAAAATTGATATTTAAATTGTTAATTTATTTCAATTTGTGCTCTTGGCAATGAAAATATGTATTTGAAAAGCAAACAAGAATCTTTGAAAAGATAAATCATATTTAATTCTAATCAAAACAACATTTTCAACGTTCTCAACATACAATAACATAAGTTTTGTTAACTTAACAGACTGTTTAACAGACGCTGATGTATTAGCGAGACATTAACAGCATTGAACTTTCAATTACAGAAGTCTGCAATGTTAGCTTACATTATAATTTAAATAAATATTTAATGAGTTTACCCAGATTTTATTGATGGCAATTCCTCAATTGAAAAGTGCACATAATAAATAATTAACTAAGCACGTACATAAATTAACTTTGCACACTTTAGCTTTACAACGAGCAAATAAGCGCGTTCAGTCTTCATTAATTATATTGGACAGTGGACAGAGGGGAATCATCCCGAATGTTATGCTAAAACATAACCCCATTTAATTCCTTTATTTAATCATAATTTAATGCGCTTCAACGTCACTCAAAGTCAACACAACTTGGCATAGCAATTATTTTTCAAAGCGGATAAGAATACAATCCTCCTTCCACCCCCACAGTTTACTGTCCACTGCAAATCGCATCCCCCCTCTTATATTGTAGTAAGCGCTTTGTTTTTAATTAATGCAAAATTTATCAGCTTGTTGTTTGCCCTTTTTTGCTGCTGCTCTTTCTCAATTTGTGGTCATTTTGCTTTGTCGTGATGTAAAAAATAAGAAAACAAATATTCAAGCTGAAAGAAATTGCATCTGTCTGTTTTTGATATGCCATTGTTTTTATGCTTTGTTGTCTTCCAATTTGTTTTTATGACTCTCAAATAAACTTTAATATGCCTCGCAGTCTTTACTTTACTACCTGTCATTATACAAATTCCTTGGCAGTTTTTACTACCTGATTTTGGATATATCTAAACTTTATATAAATGCCACTGGCAGCGCATTTTATATGCATTTTATTTGTAACCCCTTCAATAAAAGCTAACTTTATTTAATTTGATGTTGATAGAAATAATTTAAATATTAGCATTACAAATTGTAGTCAAATTTAATCGCTTCCATTTGTCCAAATCATCCAATATGCAAACCAACTAATGCAGCTACTATAACAATAACCACGAACTCAAATTTATTTCAAATTTACTACAAACGAGCATATCACCTGATTAGCAGCAATTTGCTTAGTTCGCATTAAAATTGGGAGTATGAAAACCAAATGCTTTTAACGTTTTGTGAAGCCCAATTGTACAATTTATGGGTTCACCCATAATATTTCGCTATTTTCGCACGTCAACGACGAATTCAATTAAAATAGAAATGCATTAAATAATTATTGACGTGTGTGTGTGTGTGCAACATAGTGATGCATAAATATTTGTCAATAATTAAAGCTAATTAAAACTGAGAGCCTGCAAATTCACACGCTGTAAATCAAAATAATAATAATTACAGCGCCTAAATGAAAGCAACAATTTTGTATTGCCAAAGCTATCAAAATACGCATACGCAGCGTTGCACACTGGTCGGGCTTGTATGGAGCCGCGGCCATAAATACTTCTAGATGAGCTATCGCTATGAAACTTTCACCAAAAATCAAAAAAAATATTATAACTATATTATATAAAAATTGGCCAGATCGTACCACTATATCCTATAGTTTTCATAGGAACGAAACATCGAAAATAAAGTTTTAGTATGAAAAACTTCTTGATTTTTTTAGATATCTTAACCAATCTCACACAATATACATCTTGGCTGTTACTATACATCCTGACCAAATTTTGTTCAAATCGGACCCCTATATCATATAGGTCATAGGACCGATCGGTCCAAAATTAAGTTCTAGTATGAAAAACTTTCTTGTTTTACGAGATATCGTAACCAAACTCATAGAGTATGCATTTAAGTTGATGATATATATCCTGGCCAAATTTGGTTCAGATCGGTTTCCTTCATCATCCAGTAATAAAAGGATCAGAGCTTAAAAGGTTAGGTTTCATTTTTTAATGTCACATCCAAATCCGCAAGTTTCCGCAGCTGAACTAAACAGTTTTAGAATCTTGAAATATTGATAAATAAGATGATATACATTTCGTTGGGGGGTAAGCGGGGGTAAACAGTTAAAACTTTAACTAAACATTGTAATGCACAACATATACGAACTGAAAAAGACGCACTTCTTTAACTACGATGTACACAAAACACAGCACAAATTATTAATATATTTATATGTTTAAATAAAGTATATACCATTATGTACAATATCCATTTCAATAATTTTTGATTTAACACTGTTTTATATATTTTTTTGATTTTTTAAATTCAGTGTGTTGCACTGCACTGCTGGCAACTTGCAAATGCATAAACACGTGCTCGCTCTTTGCTGTCAATTTCTGCAAAGTCCCGTTAGAAATGTCAAAAAAAAATTTTTGCATCGTAAAGTTTGGACAATCAGCTGATCGAAAAACCGGTTTTCGCTGGAATAGCTCAAAATCAACTTTTTGATTTTTGGCCTATGGCACCGACCAGTGTGCGTTGTCTGAGCAACTGCTAAGGGCAATAATAAATAATTCATTAAATAAATTATATTAAAATGCAATTAAAATTTTTTGTACAAATATATTATTTTCAATTGGCATATTGGAGTAGAGAATGCTAATGAGATTAAATCTTTATTCTTTCAAAACTAAGCTCTATAATGAGCTTATTTACTCTGCAACGGATTTTATCTTCCTGCACTTGAATTCAATATGGCATGAAGTGTGATTAATTAAAAGGTTGTAAGTTCAGCTGCAGCAACAGTGCCAACAACTAATTACCTGCCGACGGTCCGGGCAATCTGAGGCTCAGTCAGTAATTTATTTTTAAGACGAGCATAATTACCCGGCAACAACCGAACAGCAATGACACGGGACAGCTACTTAACCCGCAGAGAAACTCCGGTTGCCAGTTGCACGCTTGCAATTATTTGATATGTGTTTGTGCTGGCCACAATCTACAATGGCCAGGATAAGCATAAAGGAAGCTGAAGAACGACAAGGAGTCGAAGTTGGAGTGAGACTCTCTACTTGCAACTGCAACTCGAATTGCATGCTCGGTACGCTTTTAATGGCTGCCACTGTCTGCGGTCTCGTCTCTCTTTCATGTTCCTTGGCTACATAAATCGTCGGGCTTAATGTGAAAATATGGCTAAAAAGGAGGCAACAGAATCAACAAGAAGTGCAAGCTGCACACGAGCCTGTTACGGCTCCTTTGTGCATGTTGAACGTGTGTCCTTGCCAGCAGTTGGCAGTAGAAGTAGTAGTAGTAATTGTTGTCGTTGTTATTGTTGTTGTTGTAGTGTTTTTTGTTGTAGTTGTAGTTGTAGTTGTACTTGTAGTTAGCGCGCCTTTGTCTGTTGCTGGCATCGTCGACATGAATCAAAAACTTAATTATTTTCAGCCGCACGATGGCAAAATGTTTTCCTCAAACAAACAACACAACAACAGCAGCAACAACAATAACAACTACAAAGAACTAACATAAATCGTCAGCGGACATTTTGACGCAGCTCGCAAAATTTTACAACTCTTCAGCAACGCTACATACACAACAGCAACAAAACAATCGCAAGCATATTTACAGTCAATTTGTTAGTTCTCCCTCCAAAACAATTCCCCTTCTTCTGTCCACTCCTCTTAACGCCCACAAAGGTATTACAAATGGATTTATATGCGTGTTTTGAGTGTGACTGGTTAGTGGTAATAGAAGAGAGGGGAAGGGGACGGGAACCCTACGTGATCCAAGTGTCATAAATTTCTGTTTTGTATGGCAGAGAACGCAATACGCATTGCGATTGTATTTGCGGATTATTTGAGTACGAGTAGCACATGGTTTGTTCCATGCATTTAGCTGGCTTAAAACGGCGTAAAACCCTTTTGAAACATTGGTTTTCGAGTGTTGACCAAATGTGTTGATAAATAAACAAGTCGTACTGAAAATATCTAGGGTATTTCGTATTTAGGAATCATATTGATCTATCTTAGGGCCGGTATTTCAATGTCTCCTTAAATTTTATAAAATAGATAAATTCAATTTTGATATTGATTTCTATACATTTTGCGTCAAAACAACTGTTATTTAAACCCTTAAATAAACATTAAAAACCAGCCCTACATAGTTTATATATTTTCTTATATTTATTAGGTTTATTTATATGGTTTAGTTTCCACTTTTCAAAAAAAAATAGCTTATAAACGTTTTGTTTATTTTTAAGCCTCAACTCTCTTATCAAATTTAAAACTCTCTCTTTGTTTTGTTTTAAGAGCATTGTCGATAAAGCTGTAAAAATCTGGATCTCAGCCCGCATATTGCCTCAGCCAATTAGTTATAAAAAATACTTGCCTCAAGGCGGTTCAATTTGCGCTAAGTTCTCGTATAACTTTAGATACTCAAGTTTCCCACAGGAACTCTATTTTTAAACACAAGAAATTGAAATTATGCAATATACATTAAATAAAAATCAAATAATATACAATACATTAATAAAATGTAAAACAATTCCACTGAACAAAAAAAAAGTGAAAATGTGATTCATTTTAATTCGTTTCTGTGCAAACGCTGATAAGAATTTATTTATAAATTTAAGAAATTTCTTTATTATCCGATCGTCATGGCAAACATCTAAATGATTTTGCTTTGAAGCAGGAAGTTCAGGAAGTGTATAGAAAATATAGCACAAATTATAGTTTATGATTTTGTGTAAACAAAAATAATTTATTCGTTTTTGTTTTTTGCAATTTTTTTTAAGAATAACTTTTAATAAAGTATGCGGAAATTTGTGAAAGTGTCAAATAAATTATCAACTGAGCAAAACGAATGTTGTTGTGAAATAAATAGTTGTTAGTTAGTTGAGAAACGACCCTCGTATGTTAAAGTCCATGTAGCACATAGCAGTCATAACTCCTGACACATTCATTGTTGTATATCCTGACGCAGGATAAAAATGGAGGATAACGCTACTCATAAACTTGTTACATTGTCAACCTGTGTGACACGAAATGTGTTAAAGAAATTGCAAGGCAGGGCAGGATCAGGGTAGGATAGGGAAGGATAGGGTAGGATCAGGGTGGGATAGGACATACATACGGTTGTTGGCACGCAACAGGATGCAGTTAAATCATTGGAGCACTATAAAAATGACGTTACGGCTGTAAAACATTTTCCCCTCTTCCTTCCCCTTTTTGTGTGTATTACAGCTATGGAAAAGTTGCCTTTTAAAAGGCTAATAGACAGCCTCGTTGAAATGCGATTACGCATAAGTGCATCCCGTTTAAACGTCTTAAATTGAGTTTTATGACTTAATAATGCGGCCAAGTCGAAAGGAGACTCAGCCTGGTCTGGTCAGGAGTCTGTGGCAAGCAAATGCGAACACAGCCTTGCAATTACTCGGCTAAAAGCAGCTCATGCAAAATGTGGAGAGTCGATGAGGATATCCAATCGGTTAGGGAGGCGTGTGGCAAAAGGCAACCACAAACAGCATCGCCAAGTGGCCACCAAGTTGCACGCAATGATTGAATTTGACTTGAACACGCTCCACTGACTCCCACCTCCTCCACCTCCCCCTTCGCTTGGCGAGAACTGTTGCCGCTGGCGACAACGTTCAACTTAAAGGTTCCACTCTCTCGCCATCCATTACTCCCTTATTCTCCTGATAAGAGGATGCACTACGTTTGACATCTGTAGTGTTTGCTGTGGCAGTTACAAAGGCAGACACTCTAACTCTCTCCCTTTTCCTCTCTTAGAGACACTCTTATTTACTGACAAAGAGACGACAGTTAGATATTGGAAATTTACTTCTCTACTTTTTGTGTGCCTACAGTGGGCGCTATAAATATGGTGCAAGCTATGGGCCATATATACGATTATATATTTCAGTTAAAAAATAAGATATTTCCAGTATATATGTTAAAAAAAATCACTCAAGTCTTAATAAAATATTAAGAAAAAGAAGATGAGTGTTATAAGTACTAGTATAATACAGATATATATCATACAAAATAAATTATAGAAGAAGAAATTTAAAATTACAATGTTATAGAAGAATATACTACCTAGATGCATTTACTATAATCAAGAAAAATGTAGAAAATTTATTGAAATATTTTTAAAATTATAAAAATGAAAAATTTATAGAAACTAATAACCAATTTCAAATAATTTCTCAGTTTAAGTGAAAAAGTGCATAGGTTTTCTTTAGTTTCTCGAATTTCTTCATCTAAAATAATAATTTATGTCCCGCTAGAAAGAGCATACAAAATTCGTAATATGCGATAAGACATTCATTGTTTCTTGATTTTTTATGCCACTTCTTGCACACACTTTTGCACTTGTCGTTGTTGATATACGAGTATTGCTTTATATAGCGATTGTTATTGTTGTTATAGTTGCTGTTGCTGTTGTTGCTGTTCCTAGAGCTGTTGTGCTTCTTGTTGCTGGCAACGTGTGGCAAGAGTGTGGCATCAACACTCGGCCTGCGTTTCCACTTGAAATCTGTCAACTGCAACTATTTATTAAATTATATACTTCCATTGTTAAATGTGAATGACTTGGCTAAGTGGCAAGTGGAGTAGATTGAAGTGTGTAAGTGAGACAGCCATAGCATATGGCCATCTCATTCTCGTCTCATTGTGGTATTAAAGTATTTATAGACTTTCATTTGACAGCTTTATTTTAAGTATTAGTTAGTATTTACAATTTCCTGTTGTTTGTTTTACTTTTACAGCTCAACGAATCTCTGGAGACTCTGTCCAAATCCAAATCATGTAATAGACAACATCCTCGGCCTCTGCTCGGCTCCAAAGTGCGGCATTAGGCAAATTGACAACAGCTTAAAACGATTTGCAGCACCTTAAAGCCCAGCAAATACTCCCCAACTCGAGGATTCACAGCTGCCCCCAAACTCCCCACAGACTGCCTGTTTGTGGCACAACTGAAAAAAGTACTGAAAAAAAAACTCACACTTGACGAGCAACCCAAAAAAAAAAAAAAGAAAATAAATATAGTCAGAGGCAGAGCGACAAACAGGACAACACGATGAATGCAGAGCAGGAGGAGGAACGAATCTGCCTCAGGTGAGTGTATCGTTGTCTACTATACGAGTGTGTGTGTGTGTGTGTGTCAGCTATTGCTGTTGTTGTCATATAGCTGGCAATGATTTACTAGATTTGCCTTTAGTCAAGCAGAATTTTTTGGCTTTAAGTCGATGTGCAGTCACACAATTAACAAATTGGCTATAAGTTCAGCTGAGCCTTCAGAATTGGCAAACGTCTTTAACTGACAATCTCTTTTTTTTTGTCATTTTATGAATGCTGAAAAAAATTGAGAATTCTTTTTTAAGTGACATTATGTTAGTTGTTTCGTCTCTGTTTATGGCTGTTAGCATAACAGTGCGAGCAAGCATAGCCTGTCTGTTAATGTTAACGAAAGCATAGTTCGTTTAAATTCAATTCACTTAAATATTTATTGACTTATCTTTCAACTGTTTTAATTGTTTGAATTGAAAATAGATGCTTTAATAAAGCACGTGTTCTATGACAGATGCCAGACAGACAGAAAGACTTCACCGACAATAAATAAGTGTCAATTTCACGCGAAAGAGATCAACAAACTGCACTTTTCTGTCGCCTTTGCCTGTCATTTTGTGCAGAAATTAAATATGATGGAGGGTCGCAGTGTTGTTTTCTTTTATTTACATTAATCAATTAGATGCCAACGACAGCAACAACAAGGACAACAACAAATAGCAAAAATATTGTCGCAATAGCATTGTCAAAGACGCAGTCCCAACAAAAGTGGCGACAGCGACACCAACAACAATAGCAACAATAACAACAATAACCAACTCGGCAACAACAAAGCGTTGCTATTCAATGTCAATCTCATATTTCAATTATGTTTTATAAATGGCTGCAGACAGGCTGGCGGTGTTTCTTCTATACATACACTCTTATTGTTGTTGTTGTTGTTGTTGCTGCTCTCATGTATTCTGAGCCCAAATGAATGTGTTTCGTGTCGCGTAGAACTAGTAACAATAATAAAGTAAACTTATTTAGTACTTTTGTATTTAATTCAATACTGAAAAGAATATTTTTAATCAATTCAAAGTTAAAATTAAATTGCATCTCACAAAGTAGGCAACATAAAAGGCAGTGTTGTAAAAATACATCGATAAATCGACAATTTCGCAGAAGCAATTTTATGCGACTTTAACTCGATTATTTACTTGACGATCAATCGAGTTAATTAAATCGATTTTCATTTTTGATTCTGCATTACAATTTAAAACTTTAATTTTTTTCCATCACTGACCATTTTTTCCATTCTTTCCCTTTGACACTTTTTCAAAAACTTCAAATGGTCATAACTTTTATCTGACTTTCTTGGGGAATATAAATTTTATCATTATTTGGCCCTTGTTTTGATTTTGCAACAATACTCAATATTTATTTTTCAAGTTTAACGTTTCGATTTTAAACTTGATTTACAGTTTCAAAGTTACGCATACGCCCCATTGTCCCACAACTGTGCTATACTTTAAGTTTTAAACGTTATGTTTATAGGCTATGGACTGGAGCTGACTCGTGGCCTGATCGAATTATGAAATTTTAATTACAAATTAAAGTACTGACAATCAACTCGGCCGCTTTTTTTCCAGCTGAATGCACGAAAGCCACGACACGCCCCAAACCACTATTTTATAGGCCGACAGACAACAGACACTGGAAAAGTATTCAACCCAAGGCGGTAAAAATGTTGTGCGTGCAATTACTCTAAAACAATTTATCGCGGGAATTTTAAAGCGTCATAATCCAAATGCCTGTGAAAAGGTGGGCGAAATGTTATAAAAACTTTTGAAAAAAGATATCCTACTCAAATTGAAAGAGCTCTAAAATAATTTTTAAGTTGATAAATTTAATGGGTTAACGTTTAAGAGAAGCAAACTTATGCTAAGTGATATAACACCTCTTTGGGACTCATAAATGTCGGCCATTCATTATACCAACAAGCTTTGGGTTGACCCTTTATATACTTGCACCTTTGTCACCTGTCAAAAAGTCAAAAGATTAGGGATATTAAGTCTCTGCCTGCCAGTTATGCAAAACAATGCGGCCTAAAAATAACTGCAATTAAAATTGATTTCAAATTTGAATTGAATTGAAGTTTCTAGACCAGACTATGACTGGATTTCTTAATCCTCTAAGCAGCTATAGACGCCAAATCGCTTAACCGACAACGACGACGGCGACAACAACTCGAAATGTCTGTTTAATTTTATGCTAATTTCTTTTGCTATGCAAATTTCGTGATGTTCACAACAACAAAAGCAAGGAAACAAGCACCAAAACAACAACTGCACAAAGGAAAAATCTTATAATAAAGCTTGACAATAAACATGGCGTTGACAAGTTGATACCCTAGAAGTAAATAATAGTATACTCCACGTATACTTAATATTATTTGATATTAAAAATAGTATTCCCTGCATTTTCTACTGTTTATATTATTTCAAATTATTTCTATAGTTTGTTATATTCCCTACATCTACTAAAACAGGGTATCTTAATGTACTTTCACCTCGAGCTAGACAAAGTTCTGCTTATATTCACAGTTTTGAAAGGGGACTGTGTCACGTTCCTCTTTGGAAAACTGAATTTTTGACGCACAGGAAACTTAGAAATTCGAAAGGTTGTCAAAAAGTGGAACAAATTGGTAGGAGGCATTAACTTAAATCAAATGATATGGCAAACTTTTAATGGCAACAAACTTTGCAACATGATTTTGTTGTGCATTCGCAAAAAAAAAAAAAATTGTGCAGCTAATTAGCAAGTAATGAATATTCTTTCCACTAGACTCTCTCTCTCTCTCTCTCTCTCTCTCTTTCTTCTCGTGCTGTGCTCCAATTCGACGTGTATCAGAAAATAAATTGAGTTCTGCTCAAAGTTATTGCTCACAATTGTAATTTCAAGATTTGTGTATCCTACCCACCGACAATTTATCAATTTTAATGGCTTTTGAATGGCCGAGCAAAATGCTTGTTACCAGCACGGCTTTTCGATTGGCAGTAGCCGACTTAAAAATTGGCCACTTATACGGCTTATTGCCTTTTTCTTTTTATTCTTCTTCTTTTTAGCTTAAAGAATTTTCGTACCACCCTCAATCTGGGTTCCAGACCCACTTCAGTGTTTACTCAAATCAGCAAACGTCCGCCAAATAAAATGCCTTGATTTCGTACCGCAAAAAAAAGTCCTTAGAAAAAGGACATCAAAGCGTTTGATGATGGGACTTGTGGACAACCTAAGCGCATTTTATGCATAATAATGCGTAACAGAAACGGAGAGAAAAAATAACCAAATAACGTTGGCATTTTATAATCACACTACAAAATGTCTTAAAAAATGTAATATTCCTCAAATCACTTTCGCAATGTTTTCGTTAACTTTTAAATGGAAAACAATAATCTAGTATTAAAATTTTATTTATTTTAAAATGTCAACAAAGGTCTGGTGAATTTTGGAAGAAAGAGTAAGTCGGAACACGTGCAGTTGTCCATTTTTTGCAGAGTCCAGTTCAGTTCTGTGTCGCTGAGTAATTTTTCTATTTTCTGCTTTGTTGCGCCCTTTCAAATGCACACCCATGTTGACCAACGTTCAACATTAACCCAAATCCAAAAGATACACACACTCTAACAATGAGACAAACATGGAGACTTGGCCACTTGACAAGGTATTGCTGCCAGCTTTATCTACCCTCTCCCTTTCTCCTTGCCTTGCCTCGACTGACTTGTTGGGGTCAATGAAGACACCGACTTGGCTTTGTGTATTTCAGCGTTTTATTGTTTCTGTTGCCCGACTTTTACCTAAATGAATCAGCCATATCCTGTGCACTGTATTCCGAAAAAGCTTCTTACTTCACTGGCAGAATTTCCCACCTGCTGCGTTTCCTTTTTTGCCAAGTTTGTCTGCGAGTGAAATGCCATTTGGTAAGCATTTAGGCTTGTGCCGGAAATTAATTACATAGACTCATCAACTTATTCTCATAAAATGCTTTAATTGATTACTCTTCAGCAAGGTATATACTACTATATATAGCCGCTGGCTGAGTGCTCGATAATGATATAGCTTAAAGACCCACTTGATAAATGTAAATTAAAGTGTTTCAATATTAATGCATTCACAAATTGCTTTGTAGATAGAAATAATTATATATACGATTCCATTCTACAGTTAATGATGTGTAACTTGGCAATATTTCAAATGAATTCTCTGCCAAAATTCAACACATTCATGTGTTTTCCAAGTTTTAGCCGATTGGTCGAATAGATTTAATAAAATGTTTTTGAAAATGTTAAAACAAAAATCCATTACTTTAACCAGGTGGTAATTTATTTAGTTATTGTATATTTCAATTTTTGAATTTTAACTTTTATTAAATTTCAGTTGTCATATTAGCATAAAACAAAAGAATTTTGGGTAATTTATATTTTATTTAATTATTTTAAAATTAAAATTGTTTGTTTTAATCTTCAAAATTTCGTTTTTTTATAAAATGTTCGCATATTTTTTGCTTCTTGTTGTTTATTTCCAAAAATTATGCTTTAATTCTTTGCTACAATTTAATTATTATTTACCAACATTTGATTAAAGCAATCTCTACAACATTTATTTGTTGACAGCTTAAATTACAAGCCAAGCTACCAAGCTGAATATTTAGACAACCTGCGTTAAGTAAGAGCACTTCGTAAAAGCTTATTATAGATTGAATAGAATCTATTGTTTTGGTCCCACACTCTCAAGATTCGCTTGTCATCTTCTAATGATTTTGTATTCATCTTTGTCAGCTTCTGTCTGTCGTTCTGTTTCTTAGCATCTTCAGCTAATTATCTTTAAATATTTGCTTCACACATTCATTCAACGTTACAGGCGCCTGCTGCCAACAAACTTGCCCCTTAAACTAACCCCCTATACGCACCCCTAACCCTCCCCTTCGTTGACTAACTGTGTTGTCAACACATTCCTCAAAATGACACCACGCCCACCGCAGCCTTAAACGCTTAATAAATAAAATAAGCAGCTTGCCAGACATTGTTGTTGCCATATCGATGGGTTGGCCTTGTCTTAATTGTTGTTCCTCCTGCTGTTATCACTCTCTCTCTCTCGCACTGTCCCTCTCTCACACTCTCTCTGACTTGTTGTTGTGGTTTTTGCAGAGCATATTGCAGCATTGTGTGTAGCACGTTGCGCCTTGGGGTTAAGCATAAATATGTCAAGTGTTAATTGTTGCCACTTAACGCACAGCACAAACTCAAATACAACTACAACAAAGAGGCACACACACACCCACACACACATCCATACACATGTGAGCTGAGAGAGCAGCGTGTAAATATGACTTTAATCTACTTACCGCATAGCTAAGGCAGCTCTTTCCCTCTCTCTTCCCCTCTTCCTCTGTCTCCCTCAGTGTCTCTTCTTGCTCAAGAGTTTGTAAGCCAAAGCACAAAAACAAACACACACTCGCACACACACACACGCACTTGTTACACACCCAATAATACGCTTTAACAAGTTTCTTATGGCCATAAATTCAACAAGCCAACAAAAGCTCATAAAAAGGGCTGACTCCTTGCTTCCTTCCCTTGGGCTAAGGCTAAGGACGACTTTTTTTTGCAGCTAAACCCAACAGCTGCCTACATAAATAAAAGCGAACGTTGCAGACATGCCTTTGACATTTCATATCATATCACACACACACACACACTCGCACACACACTCACACAACAGCTGACAGGAAATTTCAAAAGAAACGAGAATATCCTGCGCAAAAAACAAAACTGCACCCAGGCAAAAAAAACAAGAACCAAGCTCCCAACAACATGGCCAATACATTTGACAGTCAATAACAATAACAACAACAACAACCACAAGAAAATAACAACAATGTGTATAACAATAACAACAACAAAGCGTTTCAAAGTATAGCTTTATCAGTCACATTTATCGACAAGCCATTCCATTTCCTATTTTAAATATCTTACTTACTTAACTTCTGCTCTTCATCTCCTTCTCCTACTCCTCTTCCTTCCCTCCCGTCTGCCTGATTGTCCTCATCATGGCTCACTTCCTGTGGCCACTTGTTTGTCCCTCTTGACAGGTGAATGTTTATTATGTTGTATACAGACAATGAAAATATGACATGGATGCTGATAAGCAAGTTATGATATAAATTATGGAATATGTTCAAGAATAGTTATATAAATAGACGATATAATGGGTATCTATTAAATATAAGTTCTTAACCATTGATCGACAGAATAGTTAGATCATTAAAACAAGTTACTCAAAATTAGCCAGATAAATATAGCAATAAATAAACATTTCTTGTTGGTTTTCAGATGCTTGACATTTCTGAAACAGCACTGTATATTTTGACTGTTTACAATTCGCTTAAATTTCAAAATCTTTTTTGTAGTATACTTTTTGGATTACACAATGCATCTAAAATTAACCAAATTGCTGTGTCATTTCCCTAATCAAACTTATCATTTGCCATTGTGAAACCGCTCCTGTTTGATTCAAAACGATAACAATCGATATTGGATTATCATACGCTCTCATCATCATAATCATCTTCATCTTCATGATTATCGTTATCATCCCGCTGAGCAATGGACTCAGTTCAATTACCATATCAGCGACACAATGTGGTTCAACTGATTTGTCGCTCTGTGAGAACTGCAAACGTTGCTGAGTGCCATATTTCATATTCGATATTCCCAATGAGTACCCGTATTATAGACAGTCTATGGCGCTTTTGCCGCTCAGTTGCCAAACGTCAGTTGAGTGTGAAAGACGCGAAATAAACAAAGCCGAATAACGACAATATAAATATAAAAATACAAATTTAACTTTAACTTTAACTCAGCACGCCGCTGGCGGCAGTTGCAAAAATATATATAAATAATATATAAACAAAAGCAACATAAAACAAGTGTAGTAAATACAATTTTTAATTAACTATTTTGCTGGTCAAACAACGTGCAAAAACTCGCTACTTCTAGATATCGTGTTATTATTATTATTATATTATTATTACGGCTCGGTATCATGGTCAAAACAGATTCAATATGCTTCGTTGGCTGGCTGAATTTATCGATTTTGTATTTGAATATTGTTGCGCCATTATCAACGCATTTATATAAGTGATAATTATATTAGGCACTTTATCTCGCCCTCGTTCTTGCCTGCAGTTCGAGTTGGAGTTCGGTTCGGCACGGTTCGGTTCGGCGCTTGTTTGTTCTTTGTTTATCTATGGGATTACTCATCCAAAGCCAACAAGCGACCACAACAACCGACAACATCAACCGGTTTAGTGCGAAACTAATGCAACTTTCGAATTTTATCGACTATTTTTTGAATGCAAATCAAAGTCAAACTCGTATCACAAACAAAATGTGCTAATCATATGTTCCGAGTAATTATTGAAATAACCAAAAACCACAACTACAGATTACAATTGGTGTGTGTGTGTGTGGCATGTGATATCGCATTTGGTTGAGATTTAATCGAACAGGTGCGTAAATTATGTATCTTAGACATGAATCCATTAATTGACTATGAATAGATTTCAATTTCCTATGCAGGTGCTAAAAGCGCCACTTTGTTAACTGGAAAATTACAGTTGTTACCCCCATTTAAAGCAAACAGCTGTCGATTTTCAACAAAATCAACAAACCTAACAAATCTTCTATAAAAAAGTTGATTTAACATTTTGCACGCTCAGTTTTCTACATGCCATAATGTTATATTTACTTAACATAATAAGCAAATGTTAATACTGTTAGTATGAGTGTAAACATAATGTTATATTTACTTAACATAATAAGCAAATGTTAATACTGTTAGTATGAGTGTAAACAACCTTAAAGTATGCAATAGAAAATTATATAAAGGAATAATTATTATGTGCAATAATCACGCAATTGAAATCACGCATTTCATGGTTTACTTTGCACCTTATCAATTCCGCACATTAATCAAGCCGCAATTTGTTATTGTTATTCCAAAGCTGATAGAAGATAACAGCTATTTAATGTGCTGAAATGGGACAGGAAGTGCAGTCAACTCGTATACAAATACACGGCCATTTGTTGCGCCCCTAAGCGAATCCCTGCGTAAACAAGCCCAAAATAGAATACTGACTGATACAACCAATTATTTTTGTCTATTTTCATACGTGCAACAGCGATAACATTAAACAGCAGTTGATAAACTTGTACTACCAACTTTCCAAATACTATAGATGGCCAACAGCAGCTGGTTGCAGTTGCAAAAGCCAAACAACAACCGCAAAACCAACACACACAAAAAAAAAAACGAAAACAAACAACTTTTTGTTGGTTGCAAAGTTCATTCTCAGCGGTAGTTAAAGTAAATTAGACAACTAAAAACAACAGAGAGACAGACAGACAGTTAGTTGGTTAAACATAAATGAACGTATCATATAAAATGTTATTTAAATGTGCAAAATATAAATGTTTATGTTCGTTAGAAGTGCTTAAAATTTGCTGAGCTAGCGTAATTGACATTTGACTGTTTATTGAGTTAGACACTAAAGTTAGTCAAATTTAATTTTGTGGAATATAGCTACTAATGTACATATATGTGTGTGTGAAAACATTTCGCTTGGCTGCTGCGATTTATTGGAATTTTCTTAATGTGTGGACAGAACATTTTCTTGACAGCAATTTATTTATAATTTTTTTTTCTTGCTCAGCCCAAAATTTCTATACACAACGCATATGAATGAGTGGACGACGTGATATGTGTTTACATGTGTGAGGGTGTGTGTGTGTGTGTGTGTGTGTGTGTGTGTAGAAGTGTGTGTGCAACGGTGTGTGTCTAAATGCTAATTTGAATAATGACAACGACATCAACGCGCCATTTTCTAGTTGTTGACTGTCCCCGACGCCATTTTGCGTTTTCCGCTGCGCCATCATGTATTCGACTTGTATACGCATACATATACACGTACATCTAGGCTATATGACTGTTATGCTATATGCAATATAGGACTTAATATACAGACTTATTTATACAAACGAGCATTTGATGTAGGTAACTTACACGACATGGCGCGTGCCCGTCTGCGCCTCTCATAAAATAAAATTATTCAATCCGTATTCTTAAACAACACAACACACACAATGTTAAAGTTCTAATGCTCTACACAGTCCACGTAACGTAAAAAACAAGCAACATTATCCCTTAATACCTTTAAAGAAAAATAATTCGATTGATTACCTACTCGAAAAAAAGTAAAATAAATAAGCTTTGCATTTTATAAATAAAACAGAATTTTAAACAGTTTGCATTAACATTTGTAATTTATGTTAAGCAGCTGTGCAGCGTAATATTTACATAAATTGTGCTTTAAATAACATAAATGTGTAATGTTAAATATTTAAATCGCTTAACATATGCGCTTTAAGCTTCTTAAATATTAAGTATACGTTTGTCTTTTCTTTTGTGACACATTAATCATTAGCATCTTGTGTGAAGAACACTCTGACATATCCATTGCTAGTTTAATATCCTACCCCAAATGTCTGTTAAACTTGGCAAATAGCTTCACGCCTGGCCGAAAATGTCGAGGCTTAGAAAGCATTTACATTTTGTGTGCCTGGCTCAAAAGTTGATTGTGAATTGTGCAGGGGGGCATGTTTGTATTCATTAGAAGTGGCCTAGCAGAAAGACGTTAGCAGCAATCAGAGTTGGCTAACACACACACACACACACGTACACACGTTGGCAACTTCAAAGCGTAAATTGAAAGTTAAAGCTTGAGTTGTCACGGAGAAGGAGAATGATGTTCAATGTTTATTATAGAACCGGCGAAGAGGAGGAGGAGGAGGAGGAGCGCAATATGGACGACGACGATGACAAGTTGGTATCGGATGAGGTGCATCTGCGGCAGCTCAGTTCGACGCCATCCTCGGCATTGCAGCAGCGGCGTCAGAAGAACAATGTCACACATTCCGCACCTCCCGAGCTCACACAACGTGGCCCAAACGCAGGCCCAAAGGCGGAGGCAGAGGAGGAAGTGGAGCAGGGTGTGGTGCTGCGGCGTGCCGTCGACAAGGGTGCCATTACCTTGGCACAAATCGACGACCTAAGGCTGGAGAGCGACGACGACGACGACGTCGATGACGATGAGGATGACGATGGCCAAGATGACGTGGACTATGTGGACAGTGGCCCCGGGCTGAGCAATCCCGCTGCGCAGACCACAAATGATGAGCAGATTACAGCCACAACAAAGCCAACAACAACAGAAACAACTGCAGTCGAGGTAAGTTGAATTGTGTCCAGCACTTAGGACTAATTAAAAGCGTAACTAAACCATAAAACAGCAGGAAGCAGGAACCACAACGGCAACCACAACCACGACGTGCACACCAACACTAGCTTTAAACTCCCCGCCGGATATGTCGAAAATACCACGACTGCCCGGCGATGGCGCCCAGATGACAGACGACAGCGGAGATCTGCCGCATTCGCTGCGTGCCTCCACAGCATCAATTTTGTCCAATTTGCGCAAGAAACAGCAGGCAATGCTCAACGTTGATCGACCCGGCAATGCCAATAGAAATGGTGCTGGAAGTGGATGTCCAACTGGCTCTACCGGAGGCAGCAGCTTGGCCAAAAACACACCACGCCGTGTGCAATCCGTGCGCATTGTGGAGGCCAAATCCGGCTATGGACCAAAGCGACGCACCGAAAGCTGCAGCATATTTGGCAATAGCAATTTTGGTAAGCCAACCAGCCAACAATTGACCCTTTAGACGGGTTCAATTGACTGGAATTGAGACAGCCTATAGCCTCTAATTAAGGCACAGAAGCCGAAACTGCAGCTGAGAAAAGAGAAAACTCGAAAAAGGAAATTAGAAAGTGGCTTAAATGGAAATTGACAGGCAGCAGAAAAAAAAAGCTACGAATACGTTTAAAGAGATACTGCATGACAGAGGAGTATTAGAAAACTTTAAAAATACCTAAACTTATCTCGAATCATTTAGTAAACCAAAATCCTTAGAGTGGTTTTTATGCCAACAAATTTTATTTTTCTTTGCGTCGACAAATAGAAAAAACATTCAAAATATTTAAATCAGAGTTAATGAAAATATGTATTATATAAACTATAATCTATGAATTTTTTACATTACTCAAATATTTAAAGAAGTTGTTTTCTGTTTCTGCACTTTCGGGAATTACAGAAAAAAATCAACTGTAAAATATTACCAAATATTTGCAGCTTTTCAAATCTTCTGATTCCAAAATGAATCTCTTTAATCTCTTCACAATTTTAATAGATCACGAACTGGAATCGGGACAATCACTATCAAGCATTGCAGGACCACAAAGACCGTTGACAAATGAAACCTATTCGGCCTTTAAAAGTGGCAACGTGGTCAAGGGCATACTCTGTCCGTCCTTGACCAACTCCTTCAAGCAGAGTTCCCTGGAGAGAAGCTATCTCACGTACACACACAGACAACGCCAGAAGTCGCTGATCATCGTAAATGTAGTAGATTTTGTGCTGAAGATTGTGATGGCATTGATTTGGATGCTGCAGCCAAAGAAGAATCGTCAGGATACGGTAAGTGCCAGGTTCTAGTCTTCCAATCTTTCTAATCCTTTAGCATATATTTGCATCAGGATGCGAATAGCAGTGCAGATACGGTTAGCACAGCGACTGCAATTACTTGGGCCGTTTGCTGTGGCATGGCCAACTTGGCCATTTGCTTTTTGGGCTATTGGCGATGCTTTGCCAACAATTACTTGCACTGGGCGGCAGTCTGCACTTGGGTGCTCTTCAATATACAGGGTGAGTGTGTTGTGTTACGTGGCAAAAAAGCATAAATCATGCGTCACATGCGTTGGCCATTAAATTTGCTAATCCTTTTGGGCCGTCATAAATGTTTTATTGCCTCCGACAGGATTCATCAGCGAAGGCGTCGGCTTCGAGAATCGTGAGTACCTGGTCTGGTACATTTTGTTTGTCATCTTTGTGCCCTATGCCATGTTGCCACTGCCCCTCAAATGGTGTGTTGTTGGTGGCACAATCACCGCCAGCTGCCACCTGGCTGTAATTACCATCAACAAATTGCAGGACAGGGACAAGGACAAGGTAAATGTCCCTACAAATACTCAATATATAATTATGTTATATTAAACATAACTTTATTGTATTTTTTGTGTTTACTTTTCTTAGACTCCTCTAGACCCTAATTGCATTCTTTTCCAAATCATTGCCAATTTCATCCTGTACACGGCTATAAATGTCGCTGGCATGTATACCAAATATTTGACTGATCGTGGACAGCGCTTGGCCTTTATTGAAACCCACAAGGCGATGGAGCACAAAAAGGAGTCCGAAAAGGAGTTGCAACGCACACAAAAGTTGCTCGATTCAAGTGAGTTGAAATGCAATTTTTAAGAAACACATTTTTTTTTATTTATGGAGAAAACGATATAAAAGTTTCCAGCCCTAATATAAAAAATATTATTAAATTAGATTGTGATATTTTTTCAAAAAAGATTTAACATCTTCCTTGATTATCAGAAATACCTAGCATGTTTCTAGTTCCGAATCAAAATCTGTTTGGATTATACATTTATTTAATGACTTAACATATACATCATAATTTTTATACTCTTATTATAAGAGTCACAGCAAATTCATTTCAGTCTCAGCATAAGAAACTACCGAGTTTATCTTAAAATAAACAGCCTTAGGTATTGCAAGTATCTAAGTATTAACAACTTTGTTGCCTGTTTGTCTGCCAAGGCAATTTCCAGTTAAGTATCTGCCTTTGGGCCAGGTAAAGAAAAGTCTGCCAACGGCAGGTAACTAAACCAATGCTGCCAGGATGCACTTTTGTGGCAGAATTTTAGTTATTTCACGTTGTTTAACAACTGTAGACGGGGTCTCAAGAGTTCTGTACTGAATTTATATTGCTTTTGGCTGTTTAGCTGTGTATTTAGTTGCCTTTATTTTGGTTGCAGTTTTGCCCAACATTGTGAATAATCAAATACGCAGAGAAATGTACAAAGGCACGGATCCCACGGTGGAGACGCAGTTCAACAAATTATATGTTTACCCCATGGATAATGTGAGCATACTTTTTGCAGACATTAAGGTAAGTTTAATTGAAGTAATTAGTGTTTTCTATGAACTACATTCAAATATTTACTATAGGGATTTACGGAATTGTCCAGCAAAACATCAGCTCAACAGTTGGTGAAAATTTTAAATGACCTTTTTGCCCGTTTCGATCGCATTGCAGAGGTAAGTGAATTTTTAAATAATTAATAAGGATCTCTCACTATAAAAAAAACAACTTTTATGTTGTTCCCATAGGACAATCATTGTCTGCGCGTTAAGCTGCTCGGTGATTGCTATTACTGTGTGTCGCAGTTCGAAAGCGACAACTGGAAGACTCGACCGGATCATGCCGTGTGCAGTGTCGAAACTGGACTCCACATGATAATGGCCATCAAGGATGTGCGCCTGCAAACGCAAGTAAGTCAAATGGGGCTGTAACGGACAGACAATTTAATGGCCCATTTATTATTGCCACTTTAATTGTAAATCGATTAAACTATTTGCAGTGATTTATTGAAGACAGATAAATTATGTCGTAAATTTAACTCAAATTCTTGAGGTCACTAAACACAGCTCGCAGCTAGCAATTTACTAAATTCGTTGCATACTTTTAAGCGTCGCTAGAAATTAAACAGACGCAACTTAGCCCTGTTAAGTAACAGGCATCAATTGCAATTTAACAGTGGTAAAAACTGTTAAATTTAACAGTGAATTTAAAAATTAGTTGAAGAATTTTCAAATTGCCTTAAAAAGTTAATTAATTAACAATTGAAAGAGAATTTAAAATTCGAAATTCAATAAAATTATGGTAAGAATTTTAAAAATCGTTTGAAGTTCGTCCGCCTTCGGGAAGAGAAGTTACAAAACATAAACTGAAAAAAAAAAAAAAAAATATGAAAAAATCTATAAAATTCCAACAAAAATTATGCAAAAATTTAAAAAATTCTAGCTCAAAAAAAAAAAAAAATTTCAATTTAGTTGAATTTTTGTAGTTACAACTAAATTTTATTTTCAACTATGTTAGAAAAAAGTTGCCAGATCCGGGGAATTCTGTAGGGTGGCAACCTTTAAATTAGAACGAGTTGCCAGATCGGAAAATTCAGTAGGGTGGCAGCCCCATGAAGGGACGCCGCGATCTAACTGTTAACGACAAAGGTCGACAAAAGAATTGAACAAATTTGATTTCGACAGATCGAATGAGAAGAGATATATTAAATCTATTAAATTTAAAATGGCCGAAACGAAAAAAATTCCATATATTTTGAATGGAGGCATCTTCAAAAATGTATATATATACATTAATTTTTGTTTAAATTTAATGCCGCAAATTTTTCACCTGTCAGCTGTTTTGCATTTTTTGTTGCCGCTTCAAGCCGCTTTATTTTTACGATATTGCACATTGTTGTCGACCGATGTGACCCAGTATACTATGCCGGCCGCTGCTGGACGTGTTGACAATTCATTTGTATGCAAATCTCAGCAGAGCAAAAGACAACGACAAACGACAGCAACATCAACAGCAGAGACAACATAAGGATACAAAAAATGTGTTAAGCCTTCATGACCTCACAATGTGCGACAAGTCCCCAAAAAAAAAAATTATAATTGATTTTTATTTTTATAAATTTTTTGTGTTTTGGTGCAGCGAAGTGGGAATTCTTGCATTTTCTACATAATACTTTAAGCATGCGAGAACTGCAGTTGGATCATTTTAATTGGTAGCTGCAGGCTCCTGACTGACGGACTGACTGACTGACTGACTGACTGACAGTCTGGCAAACTGACAACTGCAGCAGCTCTCAAATGTATGCAGCAGTTTCTGTTTCTGTTGCAGTTGCAGTTTCATTTAAGCGCGTGCTTTGCATAATTTGGTGAATTTTACATTTTAGATTTTACATTTGTTTGCAGGTTGACCTCAACATGCGCATCGGCATCCACAGTGGCTCCGTGATGTGCGGTGTACTTGGCAACAAGAAATGGCATTTTGACGTTTGGTCTAATGATGTTATCATTGCAAATCACATGGAATCTGGTGGTATACCCGGGTAAGTCCAGTCACGTTTTCATCTCCACCAATAGAGACAATAGCTTGTATTTCTTTGGTTTATCTGTGTGTGTTGTGGGTGTGTGTGTGGGTGTGTGTGTGTGTGTGTGTGTGTGCTCAGGTGCCTGGTTCCCATTCAAATGATCCATGTGGTTGTAAACAACCATGTGATGTAAACAGAGAGCTAATTAGTAACTAGAATTCATTGCAGTACGAAAAAAAACTCCTAAACAAAGATAAAAAACATTTGCTCACTTCCTATAAAGATTCAGCTGATATGCAGATATCAGATAGATATATTATATTATATGAATATAATTGATTTCAATCAATCTAATAATTTTATATAACATTTTAAAGTATGCTTTTGAGAATTTCCTAATTTGTTTAAATTCAATCGATCCCAAAAAGTATGCTGTTTTAAATAATTGATTTATCTTTAATGCTTATTAACATTTTCGAACAGAATTGGCATTATATTTGAATTATTATTGCGGCATTATGTAAAATTAAATTTATTGTAAGAAATAACTAAGAATTAAACGTCGAAGCTTAAAATTAAGTGTTTTTGTGTTTTATGGAATTTCTGTGAAATAAACTTGCAGAACATCTCTGTAAAAGATGCTCCTGGGTTGAGAATCAATTTTGGACAACAACTCCCACTTTGTTCAGCTTCAAATTTCCGCAATTTTCCAAAATATTGATTCACAGAGAGAACCATATATAATTGTTTCATCTGTTGGCTCACCAACACACACACACACACACAGTAACACACACTTTTGCACACTAACAACAATGGGCGGCATGCAGCTCAAATTTATTGGCAAGAATTCAAAGAATACTGAAATCCCAAAAGTAGCTTGGCCAAAATAACTATGCTGTGCTGTGCCTTTAAATCTTAGTTGCAGCCACATTTTTAATTGGCCAATTAGGGCCATGTTCAATGCTGGACAACCACCAACAATTGCTGAGTAATTTTTGCAAGCTTGGCGTGTTTAGACACAAGAAACCAGCAGTAACAAAAGTAACAACAACAATAACAACAACAAAACTAGGCACAGAACAACAAATCAGAGCAACCACAAAACCGAAGAGAGAAGCAAAAATAAAAGGTTCCATTTAATGCAAAATGCTTTGATGTAATTGTGGCTGTGGAAACAGAAACAAGCCAAGGACTAGTAACCAAAATCGTAGAACAACCCAATTATGGTAGATTCTCACACACACACACACATATACATATACTCCAAAAGGCAGCTTTGTGGGCGGCTAAAACTTCACGCACAATCGCTGAAAATTCTTGGCAAATATTTGAATTTAATTTTGGCCAACTAGCATTTGAAATAGCCCAATTTCAACTCCTTACCCTTTTTGATTCGTTAAAGCCGCGTTCACATCTCGGAGGCGACACTGAACTGCCTGAATGATGCCTACGAAGTGGAACCGGGCAACGGAGGCAGTCGGGATAATCATCTGAACAAGCTGAACGTAACAACGTATTTAATCAAGCGGACGGAACCGTTGCGGTAAGTATATTTGATAGACTTTAAGTACTTTGTGATTATTGAAAATCCTTGATTCTGTGGCAGACCCAAGCGACGCTTTGGCACCAGAAGCAGCGCCCATCAAAGCTGCAGCATTGCCACAGCTGCCACACTTGCTGCCTCCGTGCCTCCAGTGTCGAGTGCGTTGCCCAAATCCATTTCGGCAAGTGGCAGCGGCAATGATTGCAGCATGGGCAGCACCACAGCTGTGGGCGTGGCTGGCGTTTGCGGTGGCAGTGGCGGTGGCGGTGGTGACGGTGGCAGCATCGATGGACGCAGTCTGGAATATGCCACCGCGGTGCAACCCTCACAGCTGTTGCAGCAGCAGCAGAAAAAGAACATCTCACTGAACTCACTGCCCAACGTTGTCGAAGGCGTCGCCATGAACAACCGCCGACTGCGCAATGGTGGTGCCGTTGGAGCCGGTGGTACAGCCAATCCGGGTGGCACAGGAGCACCTGCTGCGGGTCTCTCCACGGTTTCATCTCCGACTGCCATGATGTCCGCACCGTTGGAGCAACAGCTGAGGCCACGGAATGGCGCCAGCATTCAGAATCTGTCGGAGGCCATCAGTGCCAAGGGTCTGATCATCGAGGATGAGAGCACTACGGATTGGATACCCGAGATACCATTTAGAAATGTAAGAGAGCAACTTTAACAAAAGTTAGACAATTTAAACAATCCGAGCGCTAGGTGTTGTATTTTCTGTTACATATATATTGTTTTATTCATTATTCATTTGTTATTGAAATTATTCATTTTATTTATCTAATTATACACATTTAATTAGTTATACATTTATTATATTGATTGACTAATACTTTCGAATCTTCACTATTATATAAATTTTCAATTAAAAAATGTGATAATATTAATATTATTATTAAACTTCCTCTTGCAGCTCAACAGCCCTGAGGAGCTATTAAATCGTGTCGATTCCATACTAGTTGATCCCAAGCTGGATCATCGCGTTTCCGTGACTGTCTTAGATGAAGAGGTAAGTGAAAAAAAGGAAAAACTTTTGCTTAATTTCTCATAATTCTTATCCATCAATGCAGATTGACGAATTCATTGAGCAGAATATACAGATTAATTCGAATAAGGAAATCCGTCGCGAATATTTGAATGCATGGACATTGAAATTTATTGATAAAAGCCAGGAGCAGAAATTCTGTCAGCTGCGTGAGGATATGTTCCGGTGCGTTTTGGTTAAAGCAAACATAAACTAATGAAAGGCCTATTTCCCTTCCTTATCTCTTATGCCAGACTCCCCGAGTTAAGTAATTAACTATTGCTAATTGATTTTTGCCTTGTGTGTTGTCTGCAGCTCCAACATGCTGTGTGTATTTGTCATTTGGATATTTATGGTACTCTGCCAAGTCATCATTATACCACGTTGCACCACAGTCATCATTTGGCTGGCTGTGGGCACTGTGGTGCTCACCTTTTGCTGTGTCCTTGTCATGGCCGAGGAGTTTCCAGGTAATTGCACTTTTATATTTATATCTTGCTTTGCATTAATATTAAAAACAAAATTTAACTAAGTTTATGAAATTTGAGAGTTAAAAGTTATTCATAAAGTGTTAAGGGGAAGGTATGGAAAAATATGACAGATATGACCTAAAAATTAAATTTTAAAAATAAATAAAATTTAAATGCAGAATCAATTAAGAGGCCAAATAATGACCAAAATGGTATTCCGCATGAAAATCGGATGAGTTTTGGCAAAGTTATGCGAGTTTGAAGTTTTTGAAAAAGAGTCAAGGGGTTGGTATGGAAAATATGACTGTGATGGCCAAAATATTGAATTTTAAAAATAAATAAAATTTAAATGCAGAATCAATTTAGAGGCCAAATAATGATCAGAATGGTATTCCTAATGAAAATCGGTTGAGTTTTGACAAAGTTATAAAAATTTGAAGTTGGTTCAACTTTTGATCCAGCCACTCTACAAGTCACATGATTTTTTAAAATTTATGAAATGTCTCAAAATTAAATTTAAAGAATTGCTTTTTTACAAATTACTATATAAGTTTAAATATAAAATAGGGAAATTTAAATTTAAAGACTTACGGTGTCACATTTCTCCTTTTAAAGGTCTGCCCAGCTGCTTGAAGACTAACTCCGCTAAACTTGTCCATCAACGACGTCGTCGGACGCTCTTCATCTGTGGCGTCATCGTCTCCATGTGTATGCTAAGTGCAATTGGTCTGATCCTCTGTCCAACCGAGAGCTACAATGGCAACATCGATATAAGCAAATTTGCCAATGTCTCCGCCCAATTCTCTGAGAGGGATTCAACGGTATTCGTTTCGCAAACCTTCCAAAGGAACTTTACGATCAGAGCTCCAGCAAGCGGAGTTGCTTCCGAAATATCCCTGGTGTCTCTGGTCAATGAGAGTATTACCAATGCTTCGGATGAGATTGTGCGTCACACTCTGGCCAATGCCCTGACACCGTTGGAGGCCTTTGAACAATCCCATCGTCCTCATGCCCTAACCCGATTCAGTCGAAGTCCTGCGGATTCCTCGATTGAAAATGAACAGGGTTGCGTGCATCAGGAATATATTGTCTTCACCTGGGTACTTTGTCTCGTCTCCCTGGCGACAGCTCTAAAGCTCTATTATTTGGTCAAGGCGGTTATGGCTTTGGGAATGGTTGCTTTCTATAGCACTTTTATATTTATCAGATTTCCCATTGAGGAAAGTTTCAGTTTGATGAATTTAAAGGAACGGGGTATGCCTTTGGGTGTACAGATGATCATACTATTGATTACCTTTCTCATCATGGTCTGTTATCATGCCAGGCTCGTGGAGGTAAGTCGGTTTCCAATCCTGAGCAAGTTTCTACTTCATCAACTGTAACTTTTGGCAGGTTACCTCACGTCTGGACTTCATTTGGAAGGAGCAAGCGGAGCGTGAATTGACCAACATGAAATCGAATCGTGCTCTTAATGACACATTAATTAAGGTAAGGCCGACACAGCCACAAAACCACATCCACATCCATAATTCACTCCCACTTTCCCAACCAACCATTCTTGATGATTTTCTCATTAATTAATCGCTTGATTTGAATCCCTTGGCAGAACATTCTACCGGACCATGTGGCCGCCTATTACCTGTCCGACGAGCACACGGACGAGCTCTACTCCAAGATGCATAATCTGTGCGGCGTTATGTTCGCCTCCATACCCAACTTCCAGGACTTTTACTCCGAGGACATTGACAATGGCAAGGCGTGCATACGGATTCTAAATGAGATTATCTGTAAGTTGATTGATTAAATGCGCCCGTCACCACATTGCCAAGTTTTCCCATCTCCTTCCACTTTTCAGGTGACTTTGATGAATTGCTGGAGGAGCCACGATTTGCTTCCGTGGAGAAAATCAAAACGGTTGGAGCAACTTACATGGCAGCCGCTGGACTCAATCATGAGCATCTGCGTGCTCGAGGCGAAACCTCTGAGGATAGCGTCTGTGATCTAGTGGAATTTGCGTTTGCCATGAAGAAAAAGCTGGAGGAGATTAATGGCGATGCGTTTAACAATTTCCAGCTACGTGTGGGCATCTGTAGTGGTCCCTTGGTCAGTGGCGTGATTGGAGCACGCAAGCCCGTCTATGATATATGGGGGAATACCGTGAATGTTGCCTCGCGCATGGACTCCACGGGCGAGAATTGGCGGGTTCAAGTGCCGGACAATACGGCGGAGTTGCTCTGCTCACGCGGCTACACATGTGTGGTAAGCATTACTTAGAGTTACTGTCAGTTTCGAAGAATATCAGGTTATTTTTTTTAACGCAGAAACGGGGCGAAATCAATGTCAAGGGCAAGGGCATGATGACCACGTTCTATGTGCATCCCAAGGGCATTTCGGACAGCCAATTGATCTCACCAGTGCGTATGCCCGCGGGCATACCCCTTGCCCCAACACCCAATCTACAGCGACAGACCTCGCATCATGGTTCCTTCAGTGCCGTCGTCTTTGAGATGTTGCAGGCCACCAAACGCAGCACAGCGATTCCAAGCACACGTAAGTAACTACAGGGTATTCCTTTGATTGAGATTCTCAAAAATTTCTCACTCTCTCTATAGCCACCGGCACGCCCTCTCCACAAATACGTCGTGGACATCGTGGTAGTGCCTTCAGCTCGGTACGTGTCTCCCAGAAGTCGACGACAGTGAATCCAGTGCGTCGGAATACGACTCGAGTGCGTGCTCGTTCCTATCGCCAAAAGAAGGTAGTTATTTCGTATATCTGTGATGCTCCAACTCATTAATAGATCACTCTCTCCCTGCAGAGTTCCTCCAACAATTCGATTGTCACACAGGCCAGCTCGACATATATGCCATCGTTTCGACGCATCGATCAGATTGAGACGACCATATCGAAGAGTCACAACGACGCTTTATAGCCTACGACGCGCAACAATTGGGTCTAAGTCTATCTCTGTGTCTGTATTAGTAAATGCATTTGTGTGTATTAGTGTGCTTTAGCTCGAGAAGCTTTTTCACGTTGCGGCTGTGGTGAGCTTTCAAAGCATCCGCGTCCGTGTGTCGTGTAGGTGAGAAGTTAAGCTGAATTTATTTTTGGAACGGTTTTATGATTCAATTATTTAATGATTCAAAAGTGGCACAGTTGATTAAGTTTAGGGATGATCTTACTAAAGCATAATCTGTAGAGTAGTTTTTAGAAATTGGCACTGAAATTACTTAATAAGCTCTAAAGCCAATTATTAAATGTAAAATATGTTTTAATGTATTCTATTGTAACATCTCAGCACATTTCTAGTCGTTTATATATTTACAGAAATAATTTAATGATAAAATAGTTATTATAATTATTATATGAATAATAGCTATTTATTTATGAATATTTAAATCAACGATTCTGCAAAACTCTAGAAACTAAAATCTTTTAACTTAAACTACGTATAGCATTTCAATTTAGCATAACTTTTAGTAGCTTAAATAGTTAATTTATAACAAACTATAAGTCAACAATGAGAAAATGTTTTAGATTGCTGTACAAATATCTTCACATGTTTTCATTTTATCAATGTTTGTAAATAGTGCATAAAATAACAATTTTAAAACCCACATTTAAGCCATTTCTTAGTGAGTTTATTTGAAAAAGGCCAATAAATTTGTAGATAATCGACCCTAAATACAATATTGAATATATTTACGAATGTAAAAAAATATTATCAGCCCACAGCCAAAAAAAAAGAAACCAAAAAAAATCGATGTATGCACCATATTGTAATTAAATAAAAGTAAAAAAAATAAATGTGATAAATTAAACAAGTCAAAAGCGAGAAAATCGTATTTCTTTTTTTTTTTTTTTGTGAACAATATAACGGAAGCCAAATGAAATGACCAAATGCAAGCAGAAGAGAAAAGGAAAACCCGAAAAATGACGCCAACACTCATCTAAATAAATGCGGCTAAAAAAAAAACAGCAACAACAAAGACCACAAAACTCTATTTTTATCGCAGATGCAGACGACGACGAATGCAGCAAAGGGTAAGTAATGGAGAAGGGGAAGGGGACGGGGAAGGGGCAGGCGTAGACGAAGGCGAAGGCAAGTGGACAGCTGGAGCCGAAGCACTTGACGAGCAGACGGTCCAACTTCCCACGTTGGTTACGTTTCGTTGAGCGAAATGATGAAAATGCAAATGACATTCGGACTCACGCAACAGAGACACCCAAACTCATTAAGAATGCGACTATGAAATACCCTAACTGAAGTTAAGCACTTGAAAAATCACAAAAATGTGAGTTTTTTGTCATAAAAATGGTTAATAATAAAAAAAAAAAGCCTTAAAAGATAATCAACTAACTATTATTTATAATTCACTAATGCCATATTTATGTAAGTAGTAAATTTTAACAATACTAAGTCAAAGTCACCTCTTCAATGAGTAAGTTAGGGTATTCCTGCACACATATAAAATGAGAACACATGCGGAAACAACAACAAATGCCGATGCAACCACTTGTGCACTTCCACTTATTGGCGGCGTCGGCGTCGTCGTCTGCGTCGGCAGCGCCTAATGAATGTGTAGCAGTTGCTGATAAGACGCATCGTATTTTGCTGTTGCTGTGAGAGAGACAGAGAGAGAGAGAGAGGGAGGTTAGAGAAGAAGCGGCAACAAATGTAAGGAACAACACACAATGAATGAATGTGAGTAAATTTAACATTTCACTGCTTCGTTTTGTGTATTTTTAATGTAGTTTGCCGGTTTTGTCGGTCTATGAACTAAAACGCCCACGTAAAATAGAAATGCGCTACAACTGAACAAGTGCGGCATATGGGCACAGTAGAAACAATAGCACAAAGTACACAGCAGATAAGTGGATCTCTGCTATATACATAAGCATAAATATGTGTGTGTGAGTATTTGTATAAAACAGTAAACAGCACACCAAAATCTTATAGCTTATTTCCACGACCACTCACATTTGGCTCATCCGAGCACATTCGGATGTGACTCAATTTTGGCTTTCCACGACCAAATGTGACACATTCAATGGACTTGCCATATCAGCAGAATAAATCAGCTGTTCGATTTCTGTGCACTTATAATAAAAAACTGACAATAACAACAATTTAATATTTATATTGAAATTATAATTGGCGAAAATTAATTGCCTTCTGTTTTTATTGCACAAAACAGCTGGGTTAGGTGATAATTGGTTTTTTTCACGAGTATATCGATAAGCATCGGGTGTTCGATAAAAAAATACTGAAAATACTGCCAAAAAATCGGCACATTCATTTTGGATGACCCAAAAAGATCATCCGGATTTTGTACTGAAATGAAGTCCACATTCGGGTCGGATGATGAAAATGGCGTCGAATGTGCCGAATGTGCTGTCGTGGAAATAGCCTATTATTGTATTTGCACACACACATATACATTGTGTACAGTATGTTGACCACCTGTAGCGCACTTGATGTGACAAAAACGGCCGAAACTTTCCCGGAACACACTTTGCTTTCGCTTGGCGCTAACGCAACATGTGTGCACCAGTCTCGGTTTGTTGCTCTGTCTCCGTATCTCTCTGTCTCTTTCTCTGCCTCTCCCTCTCTCTCAGTGTATTTGTGTTCGCCGGCGCATCCCCTGTGTGCGTAAAGTTGTTGCTGGGTCATTTTAGTTTCATTCATAAATTTTAAATATACAAACATACATATGTATGTACTATGCATGTGTTTAGTTAAAACATCTAAAAATGGAATTACTTTAATGAGCAAATTATTTTGTCTTAAATGCAAAAGTGTAGCGAACATTTATAAAACGAATTTACTACTAAAATATACTAGTTTAATATATTCAAATACTTTGCGCCATTGCGATTCACGCGACTCAGTGTTGCAAAGCGTTGCGATGTTTTTGCTCACGATAAGTGTGTTGCTCAGAATTTTATGGAAGTAGGGACTAAGATATTTATATATATTTTAGTCTGTAACTATATCTATTAAAAAATCCTAATATTAAACATGTGCAGGTATTTTTTTACACTTTTGCATTGACAGCATACTTACCATCGAGCACGCTCTCCGTCTCTTTCTCACTCTCTGTGACCGCTCTCTTGCCTATCGATATATTTTATGTCTCCTCCGCTCGATTACAAATCGTCTCTCATTATCGTTTCATTTCTCGTTGCGAACGGACGTGGCGCGCGGACGTATTTTCTGTTGCGTTTTACCTCTCGCTCTTCTCAACAAGTCGAAGTCGGGATATTATTTGGCTCATAGCATTTCGAACGCATACGTATTTTTCGGTTTTATACAATATTAAATAGAAGCGCAAAAGTGGTGTAAATACATGGAATTATCGAATGCACAGCAAGTGCTTACAACAACAATAAAGTGATGTTAAACACATTTATAAATAAAAATCAACGAAAAAATCTGATGCAAATCGCATACGTTGAAGTAGTGTAGCTGTTGCGGCAGAACGAAATCGGTTTATTTTTCATTTACAATTCTTATCTAAATGCAACACTGTGAACCAACACCAACAACAAGATGCTGTTGAAAAAGAAGCGCTATATGTGCGAAGAGCAGGACGACGCTATTGACATCGTTGCTGTTGCTGTCGAGGCAAGCAACAACAGAAACACCAACGCGAACAACAACAGCAGCAGTAGTTATGGATCCAACATGGCTGAAACACGCGAAGTCCGAATTGAAGAGCAATTAAAAGTGAAAATTGGTATGTAAACCTGTGCAAATCAATGAAAACCTGAAAGTAAACACTAAACGAACATCGTCTGCGCAATAACTTGCAATAATTTGCACGCGAACGTTAATTTTTCCATGTGAAAACTGTATTGGAATGTGAGCGCGTCTAAAGAAGGCGCTCAAGCAAAGCCAAAATATACAACAAAACGCAAATGAAAGCAATGTAATAACAAAACGAGCTGCGTCTAAATAGTGATTTAGTGATTATTGAAATGTGCGAATAGTTGTTAAATGCAGTTTAACATTAACAAAATGCAACAGCAAATTCTCATTTTATTTGGCTGAAAATGCATTTATTGTGTGTGAGTGTGAGGCAGCAGCGTGCGGTGCTATTTTCGCGCATTATACAGCCATATCGTGCTATCTCGCTCTGGCAACACTCGCGTGTGTGCCTGTGTGTGTGTGAGTGTATTTCGATGCAGCAAGCAACAAACCAACATTTTTGTTGTTGCTGCTGGCAAAGCCAACACGAAGCTAGTTCCGCTGACTTTTTTGTGGACCGACCGTTGCCTGGCTGAATGTTACGGCATCGTCCCCTGCTCCCGCTGCCGCGTGCAGTTGCCCCTTTTTGTGAATGAAATTTTGTTAGTGTGTGTGTGTGTGAGCGACGACGCTTTTGCTCCAGCGCATGTGCCAACACACATACAGATTTAGACATTCACACACACACACACACATGTATATATACAGCAATGTGTGGGTTTTTTCATGAATGGAATTCGAATTCGGTGTACTTTTCTCTGAACTGGCGCTGCTGCCGCCTACCACACACACACACACACACATATATATATGACATCTCACCAACACACAAGCAAATTTGCTGTTTTATGAATGATTATCAAGAGCAACTGAATTGCGATGAGCGTTTGTTTGCTGATAACCTCGTTTTCATTCCTTTTCCTTTTGCCATTTTATTGCACGTCTGATTCTCGATAACAAAGCCCCGCTCACATCGATTAATGTGTGCGCCAATATCGAAAAAAAAAAGGTCAACGTCGCTGCCGCGTGCTCATGAATGATCAGATCATCAGTGTTGCTAACTATGCTGGCCATAAAATAGCCAGGAAATCAGCAAGAAATTAAAGATAAAAGCTATTACAATTTTTAGGATTATTTAGTCAAATGGATTATGTATTTAACACGCATTAATAGTCAACTCTGACCCTATAAAGCATATGGATTTAAAATCAGTCTAATAAATTTCAAATAAATCGATATTCGACTGAGCCCTGTCCATATCGCTCATTGACTAGAAGAGTGACATATCTCAAGGCATTTCGAGATAAACGCATTTAAACTTTAAATTTTAAACTTTAAAATTTAAAGTATTCACTTGTCATATGTCTGCCTGCAAAGCGATCAAACACAAACTCCTCTCACGCTGTGTATATTAAAGCTAGGATAATGAAAATTTGACACAACATAGATAATTACATAATGAACAATTCTGCATCAATAACTCAAAATTGGTGTCTTTTGACTTATGCCACTCTTTTTGTAATTGAGCGATATGTATGATCAGCTAGATCTCTGAGACATTAATATCATATAGTATTTATCTGATGCTTGTCTCTCTCTCTCTCTGTCTCTTCTTTTCGTCTGTTCTCGCTATCTGTTTGCCTGTTCATAACTGTAACCACTTCAGCATTTGCGCTTTTTCTATGCGACAGATTCGAGCTTTGTTGCGGTTATTTGGTGTACTTGACTGGTTTTACATTTCCTGTATCGCCTTTTTTGTCGCTCTTGTCGTCGTGTGAAAACAGAATTATGAAAGCAACAACAAGCACAAGAAAAAACCACAGCCAAAAAAAAGGGTTGCTTTAATACATGTGTGTGTGTGTGTGTGTGTATGTGTGTGAGGTGGCCTCATTTGCCTGCCACCATCGTCGTCGTCGTCGTCCGCTCACATTTCACACCTGCATGGGCTCCAACTCTCTGCAAATAAACATATCTTGATATCATTTATTTTTACCTCTTTTTCCATATTACTTATGCCCCAGCACAACTTGTTGTTGTTGTTCTTCTTCTTGTTGTTGCTGTTGCTGTGATCTGCTTTGCTTTTACATTTTCCACCTAAACAATTTCAATCTTCCGTCTCGACCATAAGCAGCTTTTGCTACACTTCTTCTTCTCTCCCTCCTTCTGTAGCCCTCTTTGCCCTTTGGGGTCATAAATTATATGCAAAGCTGTTGCTGCTGTTGCAACAACAAACATTGTAGCAGCTTTTGATTTCCGTTTCCCATCACATGAATTTCCTTTCTTTCGTGTGTGCGGTTTTGGCTCCGGGTTCTTTGCCATAAAACTTTTGCTTTTTTTTTTTTTGCTGCTGTTGCTCCCCTTGTGTTAAAGTTGTTGTTGTTGTTGCTCTTTTTGCACGCTTCAATTGTTTTCGCATGCGCATGTGTCTTTGTCGGCCTGAACTTCTTGTCCGTCTGTTCGTCCGTCTGTCTTACCTACCGCTTCCTTTTGTTGCGGCACAAAACTCAGCTGTCTTTATTCTTGCTTACGGCAGGCAACTTTTCTGCTGGTTCTTTCATTTGTTGACATTTTTGATGAGGTCTTTAAATTTCGTCAGTTAGAGCTGTTAGTTAAAGCTGAAAATATCTGTGATATAACTAATTGAAAAAAGTGTATAGATGGATTTCTCAGCACCCTAACAGATCTCAAATCTAACTAATAATTCAGCAGAATTAAGTATTCGCTTTATTGCCCCAACTGAATAATTTGAAAAATTTTAAAATCTATTGTGTATCATAGAGTTCCTGGAAATTCTCGAATCTCTCAAGCAAAAAAAACCCCAAGAAATGCCCGCTATTGAATGAAACACAGTCATAGCAAGATATTTTTAGTATAGTCAGTAATACCTATTGCTAAATGAAAGCTGCTCATTTCCTTATGAACCATGTAATGTACATATGGCAAAACAAATCCACATCATCATCACATTATTATAGCGTGTCAGCAAAAGCCAAAACATTAGCAAAGTCACCTTTAGTAAGCGCAAATTTGACGTTCATTCCATTCCATTCCATCCAACGATCCGTCCGTCTGTCTGTCCATCCATCTATCCGTTCATAAGCTCCGTCCATTCTTCGCCCGGTTGTCTGTGTCTGTGCATATATATTTTTCTCAAGTTTCATATTTCCACTTCATTATGCTTTGCATGCTTAATAATAATACTTCCACTTCGTGCTCAGTTTCAATTACACAAAGTTTCGCTTTTGTTGCTATATTATACATGTTGTTGTTGGAGCTTTCCATTTTGTTGGCTGTTGCGATTTCTACACCAACACTGACCGAAATTGGCGTAATACTTTTCCACTTAATTAAAATGTTTAGCGCATAACCTAAATTTCATTTTCTTTAAGAGGCCCCTCCCAAACCAAAAATCAACAGATCTCAACGACTCATTATTGCCACATATGTAAATATAGAGTTGTTGGCCAGTAGAGGGCGCCACAGCTGCATTCTACTATCCCATGACTCACAACTGACTCATGAAGCATGGATTGTAATATTGTATATGCGATGCTAGCTATCTTCAGACTGGAGACAAAATATGCAATTTATGCTGAAATATTGATGACAATTTACAGATGACGATTACAGTTGATAAACTTGTGCCCCTTTTTTTATGGGATGAAGGGTGAGGCAAGAGTGGCAAGAGGAGGGGAAAGAGGGGAGAGGAAAGGGTTAACATGGGCCACACACACGCACTGTGGATTCTGTTGAACTTGAAAACACTAACAAGTAGCTGACAGTTGTTGTTGTTGTTGTTCTTGTTGTGGTTGTTGTTACTAAGTTGTTGTATGTACTTTTAACATAAATAAGCACGCATTTCTGTATGTGTGTGTGTGTGTACGACAAGAAATAGTTTTGCCTAAAAAAGGCAATTAATTAAAAGCCGGTTGTAGTTGTTGCTGTTGGCCTGGCCAGCAAATGATAAACTGGTTATAGACCATTTGGCTGACTGACTGACTGCTTGCCTTCTTTTTCTGTTCTAGTCTCTTTATTCTTTCTACTGATCTCTGCTGATCTTCTATGCCTTTGTTGACAATTAGTCTACGTTGTTCGTTGTCTTGTTTGTCGTTTTGTTCTTTGTCGGTTTCTTTACACTTTAAATCATTTTTCTAACACATATTTTTCTTTATAAGCTTCGCTTAAGCTTGTTACTTTGCTAAACAACAATTAAAATGGCATCTCTTCATTTGAAAAAAATCTAGAATCAAAGAGTGAGAGAATATGATTTTATTTAAAGTCGAAGCTAGAATACCCTTTTTTTAATAGCGTTAAATATGCTCTAAAATTCTACAAAACAATCTTAACAAGTTCAAGTTTCTCATGTTAGATTGCGAGTTTTAAAATTATATTCGAAGCTTAACTTATACTTTGAGGGAATATATAGTGAGCTAGATTAACTTATAGAACTTATAGATCATTACAACAGTGTGAATTGCTTTGGTTGTACTTGTTGTACTTGTACTTCCAAAGAACAACAATTTTATGTAATTAGCGCGTTACTAAAATGCTTTTTATTCAGGTCGCCTTCGACTGGCCTCACAAAAGCCTTGCCATGGACATTTGTGGCAATGTTGTTTCGCTTTGTAGTTGTTGTTGTTGTGATTGTTGTTGCTGTTGCTTTGGCGTTGATTAACATCAAAAGTTGACAACGTCATCGACAGTGAACGGACTTGTTGATGACGATGCGATGATCATCAGCATCATCATCATCAAGATGAGGTTGCAACTGCCGACAGATCGTATGATTAACATTTGTCTTTTGCTTTCTTCTTGTCCAACGAAGAGTTTAATGCTTTCCCCCTCCCTCCCTATGGGGGGTACTGTCATTTTATGACTTAACGCTTGACCTCTTCTCGCGTCACTTTGATGTGTTGACTTTGCTTGGGGTCAGTCATGGGTTGTTTTCTTCTGCTTCTTCTCTCTCTTCCTCTTCCTCTTTGCTTCTCTACAGTTGGTGGCACCCCATCAAGGCTTTGGTTGAACTTCACGCTGTGCTGGCGCTTCTTTGGGGCATTTTAATGACTCTACGACATTAAAATACACAGAAGTGAACTCGTGTAATTTGTAATTAAAACTCAAGTTTTTCCCCTCTTTATTATTATTATTTTTATAGTTACGTTTTGGGTACATAAATAATTTTGCTGCAATAATTTTGTTCGCTTCGCTTGTTTCAAGTGTCGTTTTTCTTTGGAATGAGGCACCTTTAAAATCTAGAAATACACCAAAGACTTTTCTGATTAGCTTAAATACTATATATGTAAAATAGCTTAAATTAGTTCGGGTAGCAACAGTTGCTACTCTCAAAATATTCCCCCACGTTCCAGGCGCTGAGTAAGCTTCAAATTAAACTTGAAACTTTCTACAATCGTAAATAAATATGAAATTGTATGGGTTGCTGTTTGCTTTGGCGAAAACCCGCCTCTTCTTTTTATGCTCCCCTTATAGTTGAACCCCTATGAAAAACGTCAACCCACACACACGGCAATTGTTGTCGTTGCTGTTGTTGTTGTAGTTAGGTGATGTGTGGGCGCTTTTTTTTTACAAATGTTTATTTATTATTATTTTCATTATACAAACTTGGTATACTTGGCGACAAAAGCAACTTGCTGTTGTTGTTGTTGTTGTTGTTACTTTTGTTAATTTAGAGGTTTGCCAAAGTTAATAGGCAACTACTTTTGGTCACATCCATGTTGTGACTTTTTTAAGATGCGAGTCGTGTGTCGTCGTCGTTGTCGTCGCTGTTTTAGTTGGTGACAAAGTCAGTGACTTGACTGATTGCCAGCCATGGATAATTGAAGGTTAATGGCGCCAAAAATGAACATCAGCTCATTGCTTGACATGCCACATGAGACCTGTCATAATAATACATTTATAATTAGTTAAAGTTGTTGCACTGCAAACTCCCAGATAGCAAACGAAGCTCAAATCAAAAGCAGAAGCGAATGAATAATAATAAAGTATAGTGAAGTGGACTTGGATATGGACTTGTGGAAAAGCAACCGCAAAAGTAACCACAAGTTCCACAGATGCAACTTGCAACCGGCAATGATGAGGCACAAAAGCGGTTACTCATTGCCATATTGATTATATTGAGGCGCTGACAATGCTCAGACATGAAATTGATAACCAAAACAAGAAAGAAATTCTTTCTTTCTCACATAAAAAAAATAAAATAAATAAGAAGTAAAACAACGTTGCAGTGATACTCTACAATCAAATACAAATGATAGCATATCACACTTAAAGTAATATAAGCTCAAGTGATATATAAATGCATGAGTTGTGGCTATAATATTGTATCTGCCCTCTCAGTCATATGTAAGTGCATAATAAAAGCAACAACTAAACGATCCATCGATCGATCGATCGATGACGCTGATGAAAAGCTATAAACACGCGATCTGAAGCCAAACAACAGACAAACAGGCAGGCAGGCGAGAAAAGAGAAGATGATCATGTGGATGAGAAACGTAATCAGACCGGAAATCGATCGGCACGTACAGTGAGAGACGCAACAGATGAGAATGAGTAGAAGAAGAAGAAGATGATGAGAAGTAGAAGAAGCAGATGCCGCAGAGATAGCAGGGAATAAACCGGGTTTTCTTCTCTAAATGATTAAAATGAGTTGAATTTCTTTATTCCAAATGGAAATGGCCAACAGAGAGAGAGAGAGAGAGAAAGGAAAGGCAAACTGGATTGCAGTTACTAACCAGTTACTTCCTTTGGGCCCAATTAGACGGAGAGACTTGCAAGCCCTTCTACAAAAGGAAGTTACAAACGGAAAAAGGAAGTTGTTCACAGGGCCGGCCCAACAATTGTAAATGAAATGCAACTGAAGTGTATGCAATAACAACAACATCAACATCGTGAAAATGTATGAAAAACCAAAAAAGAAAATAAAACAAAATAAGAATTCACAAGTAGAGGAGGAGAACTGTATGTGAATACCATAGAACTGGGGGGCGAACACCTTTGCCACAAATCTGCATAAAGTGCAAGTAATCTTTGTTGTTGTTGTTGTCGACAGGAAGCTGACGCTTAGACAAACGGCCAGAGACCCAGACAACATCATCATCATCCACAGAAGCAGCAAAGTCAGCAACGTCTGTCTGTAAATCTTTCATCCGCTGACGAGGCAGCGAAAAAAAAAACAAATATATATTCATCCATATATATATATATATCCACATAACACATACATATACATACTCTGTATGCAAGAGAATTTATCTCTATTTCCGTTTTCTTTTGCATAAAAGTTTTGCTCGCTTTTAGAATTTATTACCAGAACGGAGAGACGAAACAGAACCGTCTTGGGGTTTTTCCTTAGCTTCCTTTTTGCTTTTCCTCTACGTTTTTTTTTTTGTTTTATTTTTCGTGTGTTTTTTTTTTGTACTCTCTGCTCTTGGAGTAATCGCCTCATTAATTCGTGCGCGTTTCATGCTGCACTGAATCAATTTGCATATTGTGCAAAAAAAAAAAGAGAGAAGGAAAATGGAAAACAGACAACAGACAGACAGATAGAGGAGGCGACGTTGCTACAAATGAAATCTACTTACAAAGTCTTTAAATTTAATTTTCCTTTAGCCGTTTTTGGCGGCCTGGAAATTGAAAGCATTTAATGAGTCTGTTGAAACACGCGCCCCAATCTATATATATATATATACGTCTATATACATTTATCTATATCTATCTATAAACAGACTTGATGCACGAATCGTGTCGTAATTTTGTGTGCGCATGAATGACATTGACGGGAACACACTCCATGGGCAAATGTCAAAGTTGTTTTTGCTTTTCATTTCATTTCATTTTTTTGTTGTGGAAGTGGGAGTGATGTGATGTGATGTGCGGCATGCTTTAGAAGTTGCCACATGGTGTGGCAACACACACACGTGTATTGCCAGCTATTCTTAGATTCCCCCATCCAACCATCCCAACCAACGTGCAATAGGCAAAGTTAAAAGAGATATCGGCCTAATCATATAAACTGATTGAAATTGGTCTACTTACTATAGACATTAACTTGAGCACTTTACCCCCCAGACTTGTTACGGCATAATTGGGTAATTCAATGAATTGATTTTCTGCTCAGTCAGTTTCAGTTTCTCATCGTTTAAATCTGGAAATATCTTTCGTATTTATACAGAATTTTGATTAAACACATGCTCCGGATATGGCATAGTATCGTGTCTGCAGAATGCAATGACTTAACTTCCGTTTGAGTTTATACGAAGAAATCCCCCTTCTCTCTCTCTCTATCTCTCTCTTTTCTTGCCCCCTTCAGAGCAGTCTGCTCTGGGCGTGCTTGGCATATGTAAAATGATACGAAATTGATTGTAAAAACTTGAAATTGATGGACGGTTCGGTGATTGGTAAAGTCCAGTGATTTCGTGATTATATTTCAAAAATTCCATTTGCTTTGATTCACTAGAAATTTGTTATCTGTTTATCGCAATGCCGTTTTTCCTCCCACCACCACCACCGCCAAAAAAAAGCAATTTCCTTAAACTACGAAAATTATTATTAGGTGCTAAAATTCAATGATTATAACATAGTAGCTAAATTTAGCAAATTGCTGCAGCTAATTTAAATGGAATTTGCCAATGTGTTGTGATAACGTTAGGAATGGAAAAATATAAAATAAATAAAAGCACGCATAAATTAATTCAGTATAAATAAAGCGTCAACAATCGTAAAAAATTTCGGCTGTTTTTTATTTGACTGGCGACGAGACTGGAATTCCCTCCAAAAACAACAACAACAACAAAAACAGAGGCGAAATAAATGTGAAAACGACGCCAATTCATGAATCATGAATGAATGAATGAAATTTACTGTCGTGTCGTCGTCGTCGTCGTGCGGTCAAGAGAGCATGCCAGACAGAGATGGCAGAAGAGAGCGTGCAAGCGAGTTGGCAATAGTTTTGAAATAGTAGGGTAGCAAAGAGTAAAAGCACTTTTGATTTTTGTCATTTGATTTGAATTTCATTTCAATTTTGTGTTGAGTTGTTTTGCGGCTTTCGTTTGTGTTTTTGCATATATAAAATGTGCGGCTTGTTGTTGTTGGTCGTTTGCTTTTCGTTGCTTCCACGTTCATTCATAAAAAGAAACGCGGAATGTGCCACGACGTGGAAACAACAACGGAGACGACAACATCGACGTCTTGTTATCAATCGCAGTTGTTGTTGTTGTTGCTGCGTGTGTTTCTTAGACGACAAGCAAAGTGAGAGACAGAGAGAGCAGACATTGAGTGTGAGTGTTAGTGTGTAGAAGCACCGTTGTTTTGCTACTAATACTAGCAAAAAGCGCAAGCAAATATAACCCAATTGATTGTTATGCCAACACGCATACACACACACACACACACACATACACACACACACATACACACAGGCTCAACCAGCTGTGTCAATAGGAATGCCGAAGAGCCACCTTCTGAATGTGTTTTGTTTTTATTTCTCTGTAAAAAATAATACCACAAGCCTCTTTCAACAAATTTTTGCGCATTGCCTTTGCATTGACTACATGACGTCTAGCACGCACACAAGCTGACGATTACACACACAGATACACACACACACACAGCACTTTGGAATACGCATTATATTTCCGCTCGAGTGCGGCGACTGCTACTGCTAATTTTGTATTTTTCATTGAGCAAACTTTGCCCCCACCCCCCGCTGGTCATTGGCTGATTAACTTGGCTTATCAAGGCAACAGCAACAACAACACTGCACTGTTATTATTAACCCTCTAATACCCAAGAGTGCCTCAAGGCACTCGTCCATTTATTTACAATTCCTAAAAAAAAGTTAATTCCTTTATTAATAAAAAAGAATATTTTTTTGACTGTAGCTAATAAATACATCTAATCTTTTGCAAATGCTTAAAATCTCTCAGAAACTTTTAACGGTACTATTTTTTTTTGACTTGCACATGCCTTGTGATTTTTTGTGCGTTAAATTCCATCTTTTTAGCTGAGTTTATTTTTTTTTTATTAATACATCTCGAAAAATAACCGATCAATTTAACTAATTCTTTTTGTTCGTTAAAAGTACATTAATTACTAAATTAATAAAGTATCATGCTTGTAAAAATAATAAAATTGAGTATTTTATAGCTTTAAAACTATGTATTTGAAATATGTTTACATATGAACGAAACCTTTTGGTCAGTTTTTGAGCTCATTTGTGAATTCAGAAGCCCAAATTCATAAAAAAAAAAAGTTATTTGACTTATTTTCGTTCATTATTTTATGATTGGAGTTTAGAGGGTTAACTTTCAACATTCTGCGACACAGGGACAGGCCGTCTAGTCAAGCGCCAGCCACTGTTGTTGTTGTTGTGGCCACCTGGTTGCGCATCGATAATGCAATTTATCGGCACACACACAGGAAGTCACGTTGCTGTCGGTCTGCCCTTTGGCGGCATCAAAGGCAACCGACAAAGCGCTTAAAAATGCTGAATACATTTTTTTTATTTAAACATAATCCATCAAATCTTTGCACAGTTTGTATGCATGTCCGGCTGTGTAAGTGTGTGTGTGTGTGTTTAATATCTGCAGGTCTTACAGGTGTCAAGGTCAAACGATAGCTTATCAATATCAAGTTTACACATAAGTGATAGATTTCTTAAAAGTTGACAATGCAACTGTCAAGAATGTAGATTGGATAAGTTGGCAACTCATTTCATTTAGTGTAACTTCACGTTTATTTATAATTTGTATTTACGTTTTGTGTTTAACATTATTTATTTGCAGGTGAAGCAAAAAACCTGAGCAGTCGCAATGCGGCAAACACAAGTTGCAGCACGCAGGGGACAAGGGATGTTTACTGCACCATTGCGTTGGACCAGGAGGAGATATGCCGGACGCCGATCAGTGAACGCACCCTGTCGCCATTCTTTGGCGAGGAGTATCAGTTCAAAATTCCGCGTCGCTTTCGCTACCTGACCGTGTATGTGTGGGATCGTGATATGAAACAGGACAAACCCATTGGCAAGATTGCGATCAAACGCGAGGAGCTGCACAAATACAATCACAAGGATCATTGGTTCTCGCTGCGACCCGTGGACTCCGACTCGGAGGTGCAGGGTATGGCGCACATCGAAGTGGAGTTCGAGGAGGTGCCACAGGCGATCAACGAGAGCATAGAGCTGGGCCAGCACACGATGACACATCAGCAGCGGGCGCAGAACAACGACTACAAGGAGAACAACGAACTGAGCAACATTCAACGAGCTGCTGCCGCTGCCGCAAGTGCCAATTCGGCGGGCATAACGCTCAAGACCCGAGCGGCTGGACTCTTTGGACACGTGCATCATCCGCATCAGCAGCTGCAACATCAGCAGCAGCAGCAGATGCAACAACAGCAACAACCACTGCTGGCCACATCCTCGAGTGATCAGCTGGCCAACTGGAAGAACACGCATGGACGCAATGTGAGAGTGGCGATCCGTGTGCCCGCCTGTGTTGATCTCGCCAAGAAGCAGGGCACCTGTGATCCCTTTGTCATCTGCACCGCCTACTACAGCAACAAACAGACAATCACGAAACGCACAAAGCAACGAAAAAAGACAGTCGACCCCGAGTTCGATGAGGTCATGTACTTTGACCTCTCGATTGATGCGGAGCCGGGCAGCACGGGCACCACGAACAGCAACAAATCGGCTGCCTCTCTCGAATCATCAGCGAATAAAGCGTATGCGATTTATCCGCTGGGCGGTGCTGATCTCTGTGAGATTGCTGTGACGCTGTGGCACGATGCACATGGCGCCATGGCGGACAAGGTGTTCCTGGGCGAGGTGCGTCTGCCCATGCTCAACAAGCAGCAGCAGCAGGCGGTGCAGCCAGCTGCCTGGTATTACCTGCAACCACGCACCACATCGCCCAGTTGTCGCTCCCTGAATGCCACGCCTCGTTCCTGCGCCACGCCTCCGGGCACACGGCTCAGCGTCGACTCGACAATTGGCTCGTTGCGTCTGAATCTGAACTACACCGCTGATCATGTATTCCCGCTGGCCACATACGATGATTTGCTGAATCTGCTACTGGAATCGGTGGACCAGCGACCCATCACCCTGTCCGCTGTCTACATCCTGGGCGAACTTGTGTCGGGGAAAACGGAGGTGGCACAGCCTCTTGTCCGTCTCTTTACGCACACGGAACGCATTGCGCCGATCATCAAGGCACTTGCCGATCATGAAATATCCAATCTGACTGATCCAACGACCATATTTCGAGGCAACACGCTCGTCTCCAAGATGATGGATGAGGCCATGCGGCTGTCGGGTCTACACTATCTGCACCAGACGCTGCGTCCGGTTCTCTCGCAGATTGTCGCCGAGAAGAAGCCCTGCGAAATAGATCCCAGCAAGGTGAAGGATCGCTCTGCCGTCGATACGAATCTGCACAATCTCAAAGATTATGTGGAGCGTGTGTTCGAGGCAATCACCAAGAGTGCCGAGCGTTGTCCCAAGGTCCTCTGTCAGATCTTTCACGATCTACGCGAATGTGCGGGAAAGCATTTTCCACGCAATCGCGAAGTTCGCTATTCCGTTGTTTCCGGCTTTATATTTCTACGTTTCTTTGCACCCGCCATACTGGGACCCAAGCTCTTTGATCTGACCACAGAGCGACTGGTGAGTAAACTTTAATAACTCTTTGTAACTCTACTAACTATTGTGTCCATTTATCAATTTCAAGGATGCCCAAACGAATCGCACGCTGACGCTAATCTCAAAAACGATACAATCGCTCGGAAATTTGGTCAGTTCGCGTTCCTCGCAGCAACCCTGCAAGGAGGAGTACACCGGGGAGCTGTACAAGAAGTTCTGCACGGAAAAGCATATGGATGCAGTGAAGCATTTTCTCGAGGTCATCTCAACGCCAAATGCCTGTGAGACTCCAAGCAGTCCGTTGCAAGCATTGCCACAATTGCCACTAGAACCAGTATTACTAAAGGAGGGGTAAGTTTCAGTTTTTTAAATATTTCTAAGGCTGGAATTGGAAAATATCACTTTTAAGTGCAAGCTATCGATAACTTTTTCAATTCTACTGTCTATAAGGCAGAGAATATCCCAAAATTTTGTATATATACACTACATTTGGTTCTTGAACACGCTTTATTTTATTCTAATACCAAAACTTTCTTTGTCTTTCTCTTCTTTTACGCGCGTGCTGCTTACAAAAAAAAAAAAAAAACAATCGAAAACAATACTCATCTCATCACATCACGCCCAACAAACTCCCATCACCAAAACCACAATCACACACACATCTAAAACAATTTGCACATACAAATTTAATACTAACGTCTAGCGAGGGGTAAGAGAAAATTATTATGCTTTTAATTTGAAAAACTATTAATTAGTTAGCAACCACTTTGTTAATGTTATATACTGTTTTTATTTAAATTACAAACTTTAATTTATAAGCATAAAATGTTAAACATTTGCTCATTTGTTTACGTTCTCTTTCTTCCCTCTCTGTGTGTGTTACTCTCGCACCCACTCACTCTCTCTCTCTCTTGGGGAAATGTGGATGCTGTGCAGCATGATGAACAAAGATCCGACAAGCCGCAAACGCTTTGGACGCCAGTTTAAGCACCGTTACTTTCGCCTGACAACGCACTCGCTAAGCTATGCCAAGTCGAAGGGCAAACAACCCATCTGTGATATACCGCTCGAGGAAATCGGAAGTGTCGAGCAATTGAAAGACAAAAGCTTCAAGAAACAAAACTGCTTCAAGGTGAGTTCTTCTTGCATAGATCTATCTATCTATTCTAAGTAATCGCATTTGGTGTGGATGCTGTTGGGTTGTAAGTGGAACAGCATTCCAAACATTGTATGCAGACACGCCTCGTTGCATTTAGCAAAGAAGTGGGAACACTTCAATACTCTGTAGACAGTTGTAAAATACATTTTTCTCATTACTTCTAATAGTTTAAAAACTCAGCTGTATCTTGAAATTAGGCGTACAACAACAACAACAATGCAAATGCATAATACCGGAAATGCACAAGTTTACAAATGCATTAATATAAATAAATTAGGCGCAGGCAGCCCACACACACACACACACACATACACACACAAACACAACTCAGAGACGTCGTTCAATTCAACATCACTCATTTTCAAGAAGAGTGACATAAGTCAAATAACGTAATTTTTAGTTAATGACGCAGAAATGTTCGTTATGTAATAATATATGTTGTGTCTAAATTTCATTATCCTTGCTTTAACACACACAGCGTGAGAAGAGTTTATGTATGACCGCTTTGCAGGAACACATACTGCAAGTAAAAACTTTAAGTGGGTTTATTTCGAAATGACATTGATATTATATGATGAGATATGTCACTCTTCTTGAAAATGTGCAACATGCAATAGAGTTGGGAGAGCGCATAAATGCGTGTGTGTTTCTGTGTGTGTGTGTGTGTGTATTCGTTTGTCTATTTTTTTAGCTTGTACTTTGTTGCTGCTTTTTGGGGGATCGTTATCGATGATCGATAACTGCGCTCTAACTGAATTGGCAACGCGCTTAAACCAAGCAGCTAAAAAAGTGAAAAGATAATTAGCTTTAATTACAAAAAGGGCCCAGAAGTATGTAGCGATGTCGCAGAAACTTTCACTTATGATTTGTATAAACATTCAGCTAGACTCGTTGCGTGTATGCAAATGGCAATTAAAAATAATTAGCAATATTATGAAAATGAGTTGGCAACGCCAGCCATTGTTGTTTATTATTCTTCCACAAACGAAAAAAAAGTGAAATTTCAAAACTACTACGAGTAAAAAACTATAAAGAAGTCGCGCGCGTTAAAGAAAAGAATTCGGTTACGTTGTAGTTGTTGTTGGTATTGTTATTGTTGTTGTAGTTGAATGGGGGGCACCCGCGTGGGATTATTTTATTTTATCGGGCGTGTGAATCGCGATTTGCGACGATTTCTCTATGTGGTTTGTTGAGCAAATGTTGCAAGCAAAACAGAAATTATAAATACATACACATAGGTAGTAAGAGTGCGAGTACAAGTTTATTGTTTATAGGCTGAAAGTGAAAAGAATGCAGATAATTAACATAATTTCCCATTTGCATTTTCATTCGCAGATCGTGTACAAAGATCGCCCGCTTATTGTACAAACGACGAACTGCGTCGAGGAGCGAGAATGGTTCGATCTGCTGCACAAGATCTGCCTGATGAATTCCATCCGCATGCAATACTTTCATCCGTCGGCTTTCATCAGCGGCTATTACAGCTGCTGCGGTCGGTCCGATGAGAATGCGCCCGGTTGCAAGAACGTCTCGGCCAAGGAGATGGACTACTTTCAAATGGATTTGGTTACAGCTCTCGATCCGGCATTGGATCTGCAGCGCATACACACGCTCATCATGTCCAATATGAATCTGCTGGATGCGCTGCTCGATCCACTTGCCTATCATCCACATGTGCACGTGCCCCAGCAGCAGCAGCAACAACAACAGCAGCAACACAATCCATTGGTGCCGCTGGCGAGTGCGTTGCAACAACAGTCGCCACAGGCTTTTGTGGAGTTTAAGAAGACGATCGAGAAGCTGCGAGAGAAGGCCTATGCCATAGACAAGGATCATCGCGACTATAAGCAGGGCATAACGCGTCAGCTGAAATATGGCAGTCGGCAGGCACCGATCGGCGATGACAACTACTGGCACATGATGCGTGCAGCTGGCCAGTTCAACTTGCAACATCATCACCAGCAGCAGCAGCAACAACAACAGCAGCAGCAGCAGCATCAGCACTTGCAGCAACAGCTGCAGCCAGTGTTGCCCCAAATGCAACATGTGCGTGCACTGCCGGCAACCACCAACAGCAGCAACAGCAACATGAATGTGAACAACTACTTTATGCACAATTTACAGCCGCAGCAGCAGCGATTGCAGCTGCAACAGCAACATTTACAGCAGCAGCAACATCAACAGCAACAGTATCAACAGCAATTCCGCAGCCAGCGTCATAACAACAATAACAACAACAACAACTGCGGAAATGCATCCTCGTCCAGCCCATCATCGACTGCATCCAGCGTGGTGGCAACTCCATCCAATGCCACAAACGCCTCAGTGGCAGTGGCAGCCACAGCTGCCGTGTTGTCGAAGCCGGCGCCACCGATTTATTAGCGGTCAAGACTATGCGTATTTGCCATACCCAGAGCGATCGTATTGACGCGGTAAATGCGCATAAAACACTGTTTAACAACTGTTTAACTACTCTACTGCCCCCCACACCTCCACTCCCCCTCCTCACTCCTACCCACACACTATAATGTACTTCGAGACACTTCCAAGCGTGTGCTAATTTAAATGAAAACTACATATTTTTAATGTACGATTACAAGAAAACTAGAAAGTTAAAAAGCAAATGTGTAGTTCTAAGATTTTTTTAATTAACAATTTTTATACACATTTATATACGGGGTAACAACAAACAAACGTAACAAAACAAGCGAAATCTAAATGTTTAAGCCTATTTATTATTTTTTTGTATTTATACAAACACACACAAATTTTCTACTTTTATTTTTTAAAAGCCGAAAAACTGATAACTATTTAAGCCGCTAACAAAACTTGCAAACAACTCCAAAATTGCTAAGATTTTTTTTAAAAACGCTTAGACTTATAAGTTGTAATAAGATCGATTTATTAATATATATAATTATATATGTGAACATACGATTAGTAGTGAAATGAAACGATGTATATAGCGAAAAGTATGCTTAAGCCTAAATATATATACTATACATATATATATATACATACATACATAGAAAACTACATATACCAGTTATGCTAGGCGTAGACAAATTGCAACTATCTAAATGTGTAGCTAGATATTTAAGCTATGATATAAGCAAAACACATACACACATACATAAGAAGCAAATAATTCTAACAAATTGTGAACGCTACTATTATACAAAATCTACATACATACATGCATACATACATATGTACATTTACATATACATACACATCTATACATATATAGTTATATATTTAACTGTCATACAGCTAATGTTATATATACACATACTTACATATATGTATTTAAAGCTCTGGCATACAAAAAAATGAAGCATTGTTAAGAACAAATTTACTTCCATTTTACATACAACATACATACATACATACATATTTATTGAATGCATTTAATTTCTCATGTTAAATTTAAAAGGACAAGAAAAGAAGAAAACGATGAGTGAAATTGTTAACGCAAAATTATGTTTGTTTTAGCTTAACTTATTAACTTCCACCGATTTGTTTCCAAAGCTCTTCCAATATTTAATAATACTTATGTTTAATAATACATTACACACATTATAATTTTTTTTGTCAATTTGCCATATTTAGTTTTGTTTATATTATTTTCTTTTTTAACGTATTCATTGCATAAATGTCTTTCTCTTCACATACCTTGCGTTTTGTTTATGCATTCCAATTTGTTTGTGCATTTCTTTGTTCTAATATTGCATAATGTACATATACATACATACATATTACATTAAAAACCAGAGAACATTTTATTGTTTCTAAGAAATTCATTTGCCGTTCGGTTCATTTATAATTTCGTTTTAAGTACATTATTTAAGTATAATTTTATAACGTATACGTATCTTAAGTTGTTGGTACAAAGAATCGAAAAGCATATTTTTTAGCGAACAAAATAAAGCGTATCGCCAATGATTTTTATTTTTGTTTTAATTATCTTATCTTTAATATCCTTTTATTAAGCTTATTTTATTATTCTATTCAATTTAGTACCTCATATTCTCGTGCTTTAGGCAATTTTTGGCATCCTGTTGTGATATATCATGCGTTAAAAAAATGCATAAAATTATACATCTCTTTAAATGTGTGCTAGTTGATTGATTGATTGATTGGTTGATTGATGCGATTTGCAATACATTTATTGTACTTGTACGTTAAAGCTGTTAAGTATTAATATAAATATATATATATTCGTATTGTGACAATTAACAGAAAAGCAATTTATTCCCAAAATTACAAAACATAAAACCTTTGCAATTACGGTGCGTACTCGGAAAAATATAATATATATGTTTTCTATTGTTTGAAAATCATTCACACATTCACCATCCCAAGGATACAAAAAAATTAAAAGAAAAGGAAACAAATCAAACCCTAGCTTTAAGCCTGAATGACAAATACTGACAAGTGTTGTGGTTGGTTTCAATGCCATGGAACAGACAAAAAGGAAAACTTCCCTATTTTTTGTAAACAAACCTTTTGAAATCAACTTTTACGTATAAATAAATATATATATATATTATATATTAAAAATTTGTTTGAATTTTACACTAAGGATAGTTGTTCTCATTCAAATTGCGCGCGCATTGGGATAGCTTACACGATTATTTTTGTGCAACGCCGTCGCTAACACATAAATGACGGCCACGCGAGCTTTGGTCTTGATGTGTGTGCGCTTCGTTGTGAATGGCAACACACCGTTATCGCTGCTAAAGTTAACAAAAAGTGCAATTTAAATAGTAAATAAATGCTACACGGAGTGGGAAATTGTGGCAGTTGTGTTTATTGAGTGCTAACATATGTGCAACAATCAAGTGGCGCAAAAGAAGCGTATAAATACAAAGAGACGCCCACACTGCTGCTGACTCGGTCGGCTAAAACAAAGAGTGAGAGAGAGAGAGAGAGAGAGGGAAAAGGCGGGTAGCGCAAGAAGAAGCAGCACAAGCAATCAAGTGGCAACGACAACAACAACGAGAACAAGAACAAAAAGCTAAGCTGCCACTGCGGCAGCGCCACAGGCGAAATGCAAAAAGTTAATTAGCGTGAACAAAATCACCACACAGTGGGTGGTCAGCCACAAATTGTGCATGTTGGTCAGTGCGTGGGTGGCGACAGGGACAGGAATCGGAATCGGAAGGACATGGAGTTCGCTGATCTGATAAAAACACCCAAATTGGATGGGGTGTTCCTGCACACAACCAGTTCGAATTCAGCAAATGCAACAGTTGAGGGCACCCTGTGCATAACGGGTCACCATTTGCTCCTCAGCGCACGTCAGGAGAACAGCCAGGAACTATGGGTGGGTGGTGCAACCAATTTGCCAATTAACTTTTTAATTGAATTATCCTGTGCACTTTCCAGCTGCTGCACAAGAACATCGATAGCGTGGAGAAGAAGCCTAGTATGGGTCAGAATATTGTCATGGGCGGCATTATAACGCTCAAGTGCAAGGATCTGCGCATTATAGCACTGGAAATCAAGTATGCCAAAGACTTTTTCAATGTGTCCGCTTCCCTCGAGGCACTGAGTGCAATACAGAATCCCGAGCTGGACTATCCCTTTTTCTACAGGCCCATGTATACCATACTAGAGGATGGCTATACCATGTTTCGGTATGAATCTATTAATAAATCTAATCAAATTCAGCTAATTTGGATATTTTATTGCAGACCGGAACTAGAATTCGCACAACTGATAAGCGGACTGAGCATGGGTGGCGCCTCGTCGCCTAATGTGGCAAATATCACAATATGCACGCCTTCGACATCTGCTGCCTTTGGCAGCTGCAACAGCATTCCCCATCCGCTGCAGAACGGCTTTGCTTTGGACGCAGCAGCTACATTGGTGGGGGTCAGTGGCTGCAGTGGCGTCTCTGCCTGCGAGTGGCGTGTTAGCCACGTCAACAAAGACTTTGGCGTCTGTGCCACATATGGCGCCACACTGATTGTACCTAAAGCAATTAGCGATGAGCAAATAGCGCTCTCCGCTGCCTTCCGAGACGGCGGACGCTTTCCCGTGCTCAGCTACAGGCATGAGAATGGCGTAGGTTTTAATTACGTTTCAGTTCTCTTAATGACATTAACTTCATGATTTTCCTCTCTTTGTTTCAGGCCACGCTCATGCGTAGCTCCCAACCTTTGTCCACACAAGGCATAAAACGTTGTCGTGCTGACGAGGCGATACTCAATCTGGTGCTGGGACGCAGCAAAAAGGGCTTTATTGTGGATACTTGGGGCAAGGGCAAGTCAAACACGGAGACAGACTTGCATTACTCGCAGTGGAAGAAGGTGAATCGCGCCATTGGCAATGTCAGCACACCTGCAGCAATTCTGGATAGTTTCGCAAAGCTGATTGAGGCCTGCAATGACACGGGCTGCACCACAGATAAGTGGCTGACGCGTCTGGAGAACAGCGGTTGGTTGAGCCTAGTTCTCAATTCTTTGAATGCCTCTTGTGTGGTGGCACAGTGCCTGGATCAGGAGGGCAGTCCAGTGCTCGTACATGGCGCCAAGGGACTGGATTCAACGCTGATTGTTACCTCACTTGTGCAGATTATTCTCAATCCAGACTGTCGAACTGTGCGCGGGTAAGTAACGAGAACAATCTTATGTTATATTTTCTAAATGACTTACATTCGCAGTCTACAAGCATTGATAGAGCGGGAATGGATCCAAGCGGGACATCCGTTTGCTTCGCGTCATCGTTACTCTTGCTACACGCCGCATCAGACACGCAACAAGAATTCGGGCGCCACTTTTGTACTCTTTCTGGATTGCATCTATCAATTGTACACACAGTTCCCCTGTAGCTTTGAGTTCAGTACCCAGCTGCTCATATTGCTCTTTGAGCACAGCTATTTCTCGCAATATGGCACCTTTCTGTGCGACTCGGAGCGGGAGCGCCACGAGCTGCAGGTGCACACAAGAACCACGAGTCTGTGGTCTTATCTAAATCGACCAGATGTATTGCAGACATTGTTAAATCCATTATACGAACCAAATGCCAGTGTGATTTGGCCATCTGTAGCGCCAATTAGCTTGGAATTGTGGAGCGGTATGCATTTGATAAGAAAACAGTCATTTCAATTAATGTATTATCCTATCTTGATTTACACAGAACTCTATTTACGTTGGGTGATCGATCAACGCAATTTAGCAACGACAATGGCGCAAATTCAAGAGCTGGTTACAAGTGAAAAGGAGCTAAGAACTCAGGTAAGCTGAATACATAATTAAGAGGATAATTATATGTTAAATAATGTCATTTTACAGGCTTTAAAACTGCGCAAACAGGCCTTGGAACTAAGCCAGGAAGTCATGACACTAATTAACGATTTGGATGACGAGTAAAGTTGTTGGCTACCTCATCGCGCAGTTGTCTCTGTGTCTCTCTTACTATATATATTATATACATACAAGATATACACTTATTTTTGATACTTTCTGTAGCCATTTTAAATGAATTATTTAAGCAAATCTTATTTTGTATACAAAATTCACACATAACAAATAAGTCTCTAAAAGTTCCATTTATAAATTGTGCTGAAAGAATATTATGAACAAAAACCAAAATTGATCTGATTTTGGATCAAATCAGGCTCTCACTTCAAATTTTTGACTAAAGTCCATTTAAATTTTAATCAATCTATAGAATATTGAATATTTTAAATCTAATATTGTCTCTCTTATTGCAACTTGTAATGCGCTTTCTTTTTTATTGTACTTTGAAAAAAACAAAAACAAAACAAATGAAAAATGATCAAATGTTTAACAATTTGAGTCAATTTTTGACGCATTTACTTATATGGAATTTTTAGTGAAATAAGTCTTCAATTTACTAATTAGTACTTAATGATGATTTATGAATGCCGCTAAGCCAGAGATCAAATTTAGCATTGTAAAATTCAAAGATTTGCCTTTTTCGAAACGTTGGTATTTTGTATATTTTGATTGAATCGCATAAATTTATTGCTTGGAAAGCGTTTATAAATGAATATATTGATAATTGAATTAAGCTGTAAATGCGTTGTTCTATAATTGTTTATGTTATGTGCATCCAAGTATGTATGTATTAACATAAATGTTTGTAGTTAGTATGGATGCATTATTAATGTGTTTGTTTCGAATTGTGATCGTATTTGAAATCATAGACATTATGTAATTTATATGCATATATTTATATATCTATTGTGCGTATTTTGAGTGTACTATGCTAATTAATTTTAAAGTGCAATAAATACGTATTATTTTGCAAAATATCCAATAATTTATTATTTGGCGGTTGATTTAAAATCTGATTTGCAGTCCTGGCCCAAATTGGGTATGTTACCTTATTTTATGTGGTTAGCAAAATATTATGAGATAGTTATCCTAAGCTGCAACGCTTACAAAATTAAACTCAATGTTTTTGCCGTTTTTTATAAAGTAAATTAATTTATTTTTACTATATAAAGTTGCCTTTCCTATTGTTTTTGTTTTTATATCTTTTATTTTCGGTATAAATCAGCATTTATGTAAAAACTCACTTTAAAAAATTTTTATGATGGTCGGCTGTAGTTGTTCTTAATTCTGGACAACAATAACAAAAGAAATGTTGAAAATTGTGTTCATTATTTAAAAAATGCAAAAGGGACAAAAAAAGAAACTATTAGAAAGAAAAACGCGAGAGCAATGAAACGAATGAATAAAGAAACCGAGACGTCCAACAAAGCTGACGGCATTCAAATATATATGCAGAGTTACATATTATGTATTCAATGCTGGGTACTGCTTAACCTGATTCGTCTTCCAGGAAGAAGAATTGACCCGAGCGCTTCTGTTCCGTATCCTTGACCGAATTGTTCTTATTAATACGCGGCCTGAAGTTGTTGGGATCACGTCGGAAAGTAATGCCCAGCAGTTCAAGGAATCGATTCATGCCATTAAGCAGCGATTGGGGTGTGAATGCAGTGGTCTTCACCGAGGGTTGACCCTCAATAACGATGACACGATCAGCGAGGTAGGTGGCCATAATGAAATCGTGCTCCACCACAAATCCGGTCTTCTTCGCATGCAAAATGTATCTGCAACCATAATTAAGATTTAAATAAAACCAATCTGATAAATTCAAATTTTAATATACTAACCGCTTGATAACCTTGGCAGCGACCAGACGCTGCTCGGAATCCAAATACGCAGAGGGTTCATCGATAAGGTAGACATCCGCTGGCTTGCCCAAGCAGAGCACCAAAGCCACACGCTGCAATTCACCACCGGAGAGATTCTGCACCTCTTGATCCATGATCTCCTCAATCTTCATGGGTTTCATGACGTCCGCAATGAATTGTGGATGTACGTAAGCATCGCGAATCTTGTCGTGCAGCAAATGACGAACATGATTTTGGAATTTCGGTGAAATCTTTTGCGGTTTGTACGAGATGTTTAGCATGGGCAGCTCAACTTCACCATCCGGTTGAAGATTACCAGCCAGCATTCGAATAAACGTGGTCTTGCCGGTACCGTTCTCGCCAAGCAACACCAGGATCTCAGAGTCACTGAAGTGTCCCTTTTCCACGGTCAACTCGAACTTGCCCAGTGTTTTCACCATGGATGGATAAACGTAATGATTCATACGCTTAATCTCCTCCTCCGTAGCCGATTCAGATACCTTGAAAGTGAGCGATTCTGTGCGGAAACGCATGTTCTCCGTGGGCACAAAGCCATCCAGGAAAATGTTGATGCCTTCACGCACTGAGAAGGGCATGGTAACAACACCATAGCAGCCAGGCACACCATAAAGACAGCAGATGAAGTCGGATAAGTAATCCAGCACAGACAAATCGTGTTCCACAACAATAATAAATCTGTGAAAGAATATAATTTGTAGCAGATAAAGTATACGGATGTTGATATTAACTCACTTGGTAGGATGCAGCAACGAACGAATGGTTAAGGCAGCGTTCAAACGCTGTTTCACATCCAGATACGAGGACGGTTCGTCGAACATGAAGATATCCGCATTCTGTATGCAGACCATGGCAATGGCAAAACGTTGCAGTTCTCCTCCGGATAGCTGGGAAATCTCACGATCGCGTATGTGTGACAGGTCCAACATATCACAGATTTTCGTCTGCAGATCACGCTCATCCTTCTTGTCCAGCAGATCACCAACAGAGCCACGCACCGCCTTGGGAATCTGATCGACATACTGTGGCTTAACCAGAGCCTTCAGATTGTCTTCCAATATCTTGGTGAAGTAGTTTTGCAACTCCGAGCCACGGAAATAGGCCAGAATTTCCGTCCAGTCGGGTGGATTGGCATATTTACCCAAATTGGGCTTCTGCTTGCCGGCGAGAATCTTCAGCGCTGTCGACTTGCCAATACCGTTCTGACCAACCAAACCCAGGACTTCACCCGGTCGGGGAATGGGCAGGCGATGCAGCTTGAACGAGTTTTTGCTATAACGATGCGTTGTGTGCTTTTCCAAATTGCTGGGCAAGTTGATAATTGTGATTGCCTCAAATGGACATTTCTGCAAAGGAGATGGGGATTAACAGCTGTTACACACACATAGATTTGAATCTTAAGAGACACACCTTGACACAGATACCGCAACCGATGCACAGCTCCTCAGACAGTGAGGCTATCTTTGACGTGGGCGTCACTTCGATGCAGAGCTTGCCCATGCGCACCACCGGACATGACTTCTTGCATTCCTGGCGACAACGCTTCGGTTTGCACTTGTCATCACTGACAATGGCAATACGCGTCTGCTTGTCCGTCTCCTCGTGATCCTTTCTGCGCGACATGCTGTGAATAATCAATTGATTGCTTAATTAAACCAAATTTCCCAATCACTGTCGTCGCACTGTCAACGTTGCAAATGTCAAAAACGGCCGTCAAAACAAAGCTGGTGCAGCGAGGGGGAGGGGGGCAACCTGTGCTGCGTGCAGTGAAAGTATAACCTCAAAAGAACTGCTTCCAGCACGAAAACTAATGCACTATGACAATTAGCAACGTCGTCCAACTATATTTATTTTATTAATGCACTAGTTAAGCTTTTATTTACCTGTGAACTTGGCTGAAATTGATTTAAAACTGGCGAATATTCAACGCCACGCTCTTGCGTCGTCAGCCACAAGTTTCAAAGGGAATGCACAACACTAATGACTAGTGTTGAGTAGCAGCTTAGGACGAAATAAAACATCGATAGCTACAAACAATAATTTATGAATGAGATTTAAAACAAATAGCAAGTAAATTAGGATTAAGTAAAAATAGCTATCAACATATTTAAGTTAATGGAAAGCGTGAGATACTTTATAATTGGTCTTATTTTAAATTTAAATTATAAATCTATCGTTATAATTATCATATCGATACTTTGAATTAGATATCGAAAACAATGATGACGTTTACGTTTGGCGACGATTCCCCGACGACAACCGTCGTGTATCTGTTATATTTTTTTACAAATCCGTAGATTTTAAAGTCTGTAGGCTCTGACGTTGCTAGAATAATGGTCGTTGAGGAGCCGAATAGTGGAGAAAATGTGGAGAAAAGTGACAGCGTCACTGCCGTGGCAGAGCCAGTGAAAATCTTCACCGTTGAAAGTGAGTGTGAGCCCCCTTTCCCCTCCCCGGCCCACTCCACCAGGGGTGCTGCAGTGACAATTAACCTAAAAAATTTTGAATATTTAAATTGAAACAACTTTCTCTATTATTGCAGTCCTGCATATGATCAAGGATGCACAGCAGCAACACGGTCTGCGTCATGGTGACTATCAACGCTATCGTGGCTACTGCACACGCCGCATTCGACGTCTGCGCAAGGCATTAAAGTATCCCCAGGGCGACAAGCGTCACTTCAAGCGTCGCGATGTAACCCTGGCTCATCTAACGGGCAAGAAGGCGGACGAGCGTTTTATTCACATACCGCTGATCAGTGCTGAACGTGCTTGGGCCTACGCCATGCAGCTGAAGCAGGAGGCAAACACGGAGCTGAGGAAACGCTTTCATCTGATTAACAAGCTGAGACGCGCCTGTTTCTATGCTCTGCAGCTGCAGGAGCTGTGCAATGTAAGTATCAGATCTAACCGGGATGAATAGCCCACATATCCCCTGGGTTACTGTAGTTACTGTAGTTCCTCGTCTTCTTGTCCCCTTTTAATGTCCTGTTTATCTTTACTTCTCAGACCGATGCATTTGATGCTCGCACCAAACTGGAGTGCGAGGCTTATGTGGCCTGGATGCATGGCACTCTGCACTTTGAACTGCAGTTGTGGGATTCGGCCGGTGAGCATTTAAAACGCGCCCAGGTGGTGTACGAGAATTTGGCCAAGGCATTGCCCGAGGACGACCAGGAATTGTATCGCGCCAAGGTCAATGAGTTCACGCCCAATTTGCGCTACTGCGCCTACAACATTAGCGGAGGTGCCAGTGGCGGCAAGATCGATGAAATTCTCGAATTGCGCGCTCAAGGCGTGCTGGAGAACTTGGATGTGCTGGTGAGCCAAACGAAGACGGAGAGTAGCGAGGGTCTGCAGACGATCGACTGGCGTGGCCGCAAGGTCACTGTGCGGCCGGAGAAGGTGCGTCTATTCCTGCTCAGCACTCAGGAGCTGGACAAATCGCTGGCCAAGACAGCCAAACAGGATGCCAAGATTGAGCTGATCGAGCGCATACTGATGGATTGCAAGGATGCCATCCAGGCAGTCAAAGACGAGATCAAACAGGATCCCAAGCTACGCTCTCTAACAACAGGGCAGACTGTGTCAGGAGTGCAATATTTGCTGGCATATTTGAGCTACATTCGACATAGCCGAACACTGCAGCGCAATTTGTGTTTGGTTGATCAGGTAAGAGTCCACATTATGATTGTTATTCCCAATTAAACTGACAATAATTGCTTCCAGGCCAAGCTGAACTTTGATGATCCCAATCAACAGCAATCCCAATCGACGCAAGCCCAAGGCGATGGTAAACGTGTACGCCCGCAGGATCTGGCCCGTCTTTACGAGATTATCCTACAGAATGTGACGGAAATGCAGCAAATCACTGGCATGGAGGAAGATGCTCAGTATCAGAGCGAGGTGGCCAATTTGGCGCACACATTCAAGGCCTTCCGCTGCTATTACATTGCCCTGACCCTCATCGACATGAAGAAGTGGAAGGAGGCAGTGGCGCTGTACGAGCGTGCATCCAATTATGCCAATGAGTCGTTCAAGGGCAAACCCTGTGCCGAATTCCAGCTGCAATCGGAGCTCAAGAAAATGGTATCCAGCATTGATGGCAGCAAGTTCTCGGCACATGCCTACAGCGTGCTGGAGGATGACAACAGCGAGGATGCCAGTGGCGTCTCAACCAAGTCGCAGAAAACTTCGAAGCCGCTTTACGAGCGCCTCTCACAATACAAGGAGGATCAATCGCTGCATACCCGGGCACCCAATGTGTACAAGCTAACGCCCGACATGGAGCCCATACCCTGCAAGCCGTTGTTCTTCGATCTGGCCATGAACTACGTGGAGTTACCTTCGCTGGAGGATAAACTTGAGTCGCCCGGCAAGAAGGGTGCATCCATTACAGGCTTTGTCAAGGGATTCCTTGGCTGGGGCGGTGGCGGCAACAAGTGAGAATGATCAAAACCACGACTACCCCCCTTTCTTATGAAATTCCATGTTGATGTTGCTTTTATAAAAAAAAGAGAAAAACGTTCAACACGTTGGAACGTTTATTTGTTTTTGCTTTTAGACTCCGGCTTTTGTTAGTATAATTAATAATTACCAACAACCAACCAACAAAACACTACAAACATTTACCCACAAAATTCAGTTTAAGTTACAATAGTGAGGAATTATTGGTAATAAAGTAAGCTACAAGTGCTGCAATCACCTCTTGGCCTCAATGGGAACTTTCTCAGTAAAGAACTACACGGATCTGTATACTAATTAATTCATTAATTTATTAAGCAGCAAACAACTTAGTTTCTATGGTTATACAACTATCAATACTTCAGATCTTCACATGTCCAGATAGCCATGCTCGTAGAACTCTAGCGCCAGTTCCCGGATGCGCAGATGATACTCTGGAGTTAGCTTTTGGGTGCAGTTAATCTCTTTGCCGTTGAGATTCTGTTCACTTATCTCATCCAGATCGGGTATGTTGTTGGCATCAAAGGTGACCGCTGGCAGGATCCACATGGATATGGCCAGGCCATAGTGCACATGACGAACATACTCCTCGCTGAGGCGCTGCAAGGAGAAGGTTTCGCACAGCTCCTCCAGCTGTTCGGCAGCGGAAGTGTGACGCAGCTGATGAGCGAGCTCCTTGCGCAGTGCCTCCGCATAGGCGGCCAGCAAGGTGTCCGTGTGGACATCGCGCAGTTGCCGCCGTGTGCTGGTGTATATGAAATGCAGTATATCGAAGACCGGCGAGGTGCGTCTCATGGCCTGCAGGTCAAAGAATATGACCTCCTCTGGCTGTGATCGGAACATCAAGTTGTTTAGCCAGAGATCACCATGACAGACCACGCTGTATGGAGTTGCTGCCGCTGCATTGATGCTTCTCTGTAGCTGGCTAAACAACGTTGGCTGCAGTTGCTCAATGAGGCGAATGGGCTTGGACAGATTCCCATCGCCATTGGAGGCATTCAGACTGTCCAGCGCCTGTTGCACCGATGTGTCCAGGATGCGAGAGTAAAAGTCTGCCGCATCCGGACAATAGACAATCTCCTTCATCTGTGCACACTGCTGGGCAAAGTGAGCGGATTCCAGCTGCTGTGCCGCCAACGAAGCTGCATGCAACTGCGCCAGTTTCTATAAAGATCATTCAGGCAGTTAGAATGCTTGAAAGGATTGCAGTCCAACCTACCTTCATCACCAGCAAACAGTGGCGCAGCTCCAAACCCGCCATTCTATTCTGCATGCGAAAACCCAACGCCTTGAGGTCCTGCAGCACAATAATGGCCTCGCCATTGGAACTACCATCATCATTATCGGCCAAGTAGCATTGTGGGAATATGGGCTGCCGGCAATAGCGAGAGAGCAGCGGAACCACGTGCTGATACACATTAATCTCATTGGTGAACGCCTCCTCGCAGCGATACAGCTGACGACGTGAGAGACTCGCAATTTGACGCTTGATGATGACTGAGCAGCTGGCGTTGGCAGCGACAGAGACAGCGGCAGCGGCAGCGTTAGCTAAATAAAAACAACAAATAATATCAAAAACAAAACAGAGCAACTACACACAGAGAGAGAGAGAGAGAGCGAGAGAGGGAAGGAGAGCAACTTTTAAGGCGCTCTCTTGTGCATTCGAAACAGCTGTTTTTTGTTTACGCGCTGTAGTAAAATTTATGAATGAAATTGTTGTTGCTCTTTGGCTGTGTGCGTGTGTGTGTTTGTGTGTGTGTGAGAGAGTCGCTCAGTCGCTGTTTTCTGGTGCACTGGTGTGTGTGAGTGGGCGAGTGTGCGTGTTGACCTTTAGCGAATGTATATTACGTATACGTAGCTATATCTATTTAGAATGCGTGTAACAAGGTCAGTTGACGTCGTCGTCGTCGTCGTCGCCGCTAAATGTATAACAGCAACAACACAATCAATAAACACTAAAAACACAGCTTGAGTTGCATTTTCTTTTTATTGCAATTGATGCTGTGACTTCTTTACCCATTTCACTAGCGCCCTCTGTCGCCGCGTAGATTGTCACACGCTTCACCAAGGACATGTAATTGTCGCCGCTGCTGCTGCCCGCACTGCAAGCCATGTTGCCAATGTCAAAGGTCACCACATTCTTCGCCCTAAACAGATGGCTCAAATGTTCAATGTCCTCCTCATATTGATTGATGCCGGCCAGCGATGTGACTGCATTGGAAGGTCCTGTTGCTGTTGTCCTTGTTAATGTTGCTGAATGTTGCGCTGTTGTTGCCATTTCGATTGTGGGCAGATTGAAGATTGACTGGAGTTGATATTGCACTTGCCACCGAATTGTGTGCACAATTAATCAGTTTCTGCAATTGCAGCATTTTTGAGACATTGCGCCAGTGACACAAATTTCTGAATTGTGTTTTGAATACAGGTCAATTTATATTTATGTATATTGTATAATAATTTCTGCTGATGCGATTGATTTTGCACAATATGAAAAACTTTTTTTAATTTTGTTGTTATTGTTGTTGTTGCATTTTGTTGCATACGTGCGAATGTTTAAACTTTAAAGCGACTGACAAACGTCGCGACGCGCTGCACAACGACAACTGAGGCAGAACATTACAACGATTTTCCAATGCAATGCGAATGCACTCACCAATACAAACACACTCACACAGATAGATAACGTCGCAAGTGCAACTGAGAGTGAGCTTATTCGAACACGCTCTCTCTCACGCCCTCTCTCTCGCTCTCTCTCTTCTTTTAGCTCACGCTATTCTAATTTCTGTTGCAATTGAAAGCCGGTAGACATTGGAGGCAAACGTGTCGCTCTCCGTGTTGTTATCGTTGTTGTTGCAAGTAGTTAACGTTCAAGGTAGCGCCAATGCGCACTTTCACCGAGTCAGCGGAGAGCACACGTTGCGTATGCTTGACGTTGACACTGGCAAAGGCAAAGCGGATGTGATATTGCTCATACGCCGCATTGTACAAAGTCGTTAGCATTGCACCACAATTGCGTGCACTTGAATTTGAAATTGCATAAGGCGTCCTTGAGGCCACAACTGCGCCCAGCTGAGTGCAGCTCTCTCTCTCTCTCTCTCTCTCTCTCTCTCTCTCTCTCTCTCTCTCTCTCTCTCTCTCTCTCTCTCTCTCTCTCTCTCTCTCTCCCCATATGTGTGTGCGTGTAATTGTCTGTGTGGGTCGAGGTGTTGTTTAAATAAATTAAAAACTAAATACATTTTGAAGGCTAATCAAAAATTACTGCAGCCTCCAAAAAAAACTGAGTAGGGCAGAAAATTTAAAGTTTAGTTAAAGGGCTAACAAACCAATTTGTAGTAACAGCTTATAACTATGCCAAATATTATTTGTTATTTTAACTAAACACCATAATTTGGTACAAATAATTATTTGAAAAAATTGCAAATTTGTAATAAAAATTCATTAAAATATTCAAATTAGTTAAATATAATTTTATTGTTACTGAAAATAAAAATGGTTTCTTTATTAATTCATTTGAATTTAATTTTAAAAATTAGTAAATAATATAAAATGTGTTTTAATTGCCTTTACAGAAAAGATGTATGTATTGTCATTAAATTATGATGTTAGCATCATTAATATATCTTAGTAATTAATGCATTCCCTTTATAATAATTATTCACATATTTATAACAAATAAACGCAATTTTGCTGAGGCACTTAAAGTTCAGAGATTAAGCTCATTATTCGTATTTTTTGAGTTGAACAATGCAGCGTTAACAATTGACCTCTTTAATATGCATCTACAAAATGGCAATTAATTAAATATCAAATTCGACACGGGCAATAAATAAAGACAAATTTGTTGGACCACTCCCTGGAAAAAGAAACCAACCAGACAAGAAATCAAACAATGTAAATACCACAACAAAACCAACAAGATACAAGATACGCACCTGTGCACCGCCTACACGCAAAGTTCAAGGCAATGGAAGCCGAACTCCAAGCTATCCAAGTTATCCACCCTGGCCACAGCCCCGAATGGAGCAGCTTCCGCATCAGCTGACATCAGACGGTTGAATAACCCCAACAAAAGCCAAAAGCAACCACAACAAATTAGGGTCAAACATGTGCAGCACCACAAAGTCTGAGTCTGTATCTCAGATTGAGACAGAAACATCGAGTGATTTGAGCATTAAGTTTTCAGGGTCAATCGACACTTTCAAAAGTCGCAAACGTTGTTGGATTTGGACTCGGATTTGGACTCGGATTCTAAGCAAATCTCATGTACAAAAGGAGCTATTATTTGTGTGTGTGTTTAGTTGGTTGTTGTTGTTGTTGGAGGTGTGCGTAATCGAGCAAACAGCGAACCGGCAACTTGCGACCTTTTTTGGCGGGCATTTAGTGGAGCATGAGAAACTTTAGACAACTGAAAAAACTCATTGTACTCATATTTAATTGTAAGCACTCGTAGCAATTGCCTAGGCCTAGGTCAGATTTTGCCACAGCATTACTCAGTGCTCTTTTATACAAAATAATTATAACTAAGTTATTTAATCAAGTCATTTAATCCATACTTATTTTTTAAAATTTGGTTTATCTTAAATATTCCAAATTTGGTCAACTCTTTTTCTACTTATTTACACATATATGTATATAATTAATTATTTATCCTTCCAGTTTTCAATTTAAATCAAATAATCAAAGTGTTAATGAAACTTTTACAAGTTGGAGAACGCCCAAACTTAATTAAACTTAAATGTTAAATTGAATAAATAATAAATAATTGAATAAATAATAAAACCCTTATTTTTTTAATATATTTGTTAACTTGGTAGTTTTTAATCTTATATCAACTGAAAACTAATATTATAATAATATTGTTCTTTTTTTATGTAAACTTCTTTCAGTTTCAAATCTATAGTTTCTTTAAGTATTAAATAATTTTATATAATTAATTACCAAATAAATAAAATAGTTGTCAATAAATAAATAAATTTATATGTTTAAACGTTGCTCCCACTTGGATCATTTGGCGACAACTTTGAGCTTTGAGTGTTTCGTTGTTGTGTCTCAATGTTGTGAGTGAAACTCGTTCTTGTGGCATTCAACGCCGAGCACATAAAAGTACGCCAGCTCGCTATTCTAAATTCAGTTACAGTTTCAGTTTCAACTCAGCCAAATCTTAGCCAGGTGCTGTTCCAAGTTGCCTCATCCAGTTTTAAAGCCAATGTGAGGCATTTACATGTTGTGGGAGTTGTAAACTAGAAGAAATCATCGAGTGGGTTTATTGGACAACCTTGACTTTGGCTTAATGCAATTTAAATTTGAATGTCATTCTGTAATTTGTTTACGCGCCAACCAAAATGTGACTAAGTCTGTGAAATATTTAAATGAAAAGTGGAGCATACATGACAATTAAATAGCTGCAATTGAGATCAATGCAAACAGTCTTAAGTGTTATCACAAAGCAAAAAAACGTCAGTTATAAAAAGTTCATGGATAAAAGAGCCAGTTGCAACTGCAGCAGCAAGAACAACCACAACAACAACAATGCAGGTGGTGCAACTTCAGTGGTGTCTCCGTCTCTGATTCGAGTGTCTAGTCGCTCCACTTGTTGGCGCGATAATTGATTTTTCCGTAAATAATTTATGACGCACGTAACTGACAGTTTGCAACTTGTAGATTAAAAACTGCCACTGACCAGCAGCTCTATAAATCAGGCGTATCATTTATTAGCTTTCAATTATCCAAAAATAGAATGGTAAACCATACAACTCCGCCATCTCTCCCTCTCTCTTCCTCTCCTGCAGTGATCATGTTATCCACCCGCCAAGTTTGCTTACTCTTCGGTTGCCTCTCGCTGGCCCTGAGCATGGTACAAGCCCAATTCTTCTATCATCAGGCGCTTGGATTGCCCTCGAAGCCATCTTATGAGCCCGAATCCCAATATGTGGGCTATGCCACGGCGGATGCACATCCTTCGGTGGTGAAAAATGCCCAGTGGGAGTCAGAGTTGCCTGCTGAATTCTCCAAGAGTGCACACTTTTACAACAATCCGGTTATAGCTGCCAATCTGGCCAAGGAATCGCTGCTTACCCGCAAGGAGATGGCTGTGGTGCATCGCGAGGCCGAAAAGATTCCCCGTGAACAGGTCTACAAACTCTTCAAGAACGCGGGCTATTTGAGTCGCCGTTAGATCGGAAGTCTATATACGTTTTCCAAGTGCCTTGTTGTATTCTAGTTTGTAGTTTGTTAATACATTTAAAACTAACTAAAGCTTGAACTTAATGGGGAGCGTTGAGAGGCAAAGGGGAGATTAGAAAGATGTTTCTTTCTATGAATTTTCTGTTCAACAGGTTAATCATAAAACTAGTTGGCATTGAAATAATTACAGCAAACATTAGCTACAAAGGACAACTAAAGGTTTACTACGCTTATATACAGTTTACAAGATTTCTGCTTAATTACTTGTATTAATGTGATAATTTATACAATTAATTAGTGTACAAAAAGTTCGGCTCCATTGCTGGGAAACGTTGCAAAGACGACTTCATTGAAATCATTGGGCTGATAGCGTTCCAGGATATGCGCTGGCAATTGAGCATAGTATTCCCGCTTCAAGACTTTAACATATTCCGCAGCAGCGTTTATGGAATCGCACATGGCCACAATGCAGCCGCCCCAGCTGTAAAGTGAAATCATTTCTTTAAGAGTGAAAGCTTGTCGAATTTTATAAGATTCTTACCCGGCTCCCGTAACACGGGCGCTGACTCCCTGTTTGACGGACAGCGCAATGAGACGTTCAAGATCCGGATGGGAGCATTCATAGAGCTCCCTTAGGCTATGATGCGATTGTTGCATGAGCTTGCCCAGCTGCTCAATGTCCTGTTTGCTGGCACGTCGCTCCAGCTGCTCACAAATCTGACGAAACTTGACCACACGACCAGATTCTATGAGGAGAATAATTAATAGAGCAATCTTCTAAACAAATAAACTCGATTTGTACCCTGTATAACATGCAAGGCACGCTGACGTAGCTTGAACTGTTGCATGTGCTGAGTGCTGGGTGTAAGGAAATCCATTTCCAGCTGCTGCTCTGTGATTCCCAATGCCTCACAGATATCATCGCGTGTATAAAGCAATTTTGTTAACTGCTTCTCAATCAATTGAGCATATGCAGCATTGTCCAAACGCAATTCCTCCTCGAGGTCAACAAATCGTATAAATTCCTGCCAGTTTGTCAGTTTCTGAGACTTGGCCAGCCAACGTGTGGCAAGACGACATTCAACCACACGCTCATTGTAGTCCGATGAGGCAGCCTTCTTCTTCTGCACCAGACTGTTGGCTACCACAAAGCAGCTGCCCGCAGGAAGCGTTACAGGTGTGCCCTTTAGCTTGGGATGGAATTCAATGTGCTGGGCACAGCCTTGTTTCGCCAGATATGCAATGGCCTGATCCATGCCACCGCTGTGGGTGCCAATGTATTGCTCACAACTTGCCGAAATCGAGGCTAACAACTTGCGATCCAGATGCATTCCCTGCACATGTGCGGTGGCAAGCACGGCGGCACTGACCAACGCACTGGAGCTAGAGAGACCTGCGGCAAGGGGCACATTGCCACTGAGGACAACCTGCATGCCAATGGGACGCCACTTCTTGACCAGCTCCTCCTGTACGCCCTTAATGCCGCACAGGTAGTAATTATACCAGGCTGGTCCTCCAGTCTTGGGCAGCTTGATGCTAGAATTAAAAGATTTTAATTAGTTAAAAACATTTAATAATATTTACAAACAAATAACATACTCAAGGTCATTCAGATCGCTATCAAAGCTCTGGAATTTGCCCTCATCCAGAGGACGCAGCTGCAGCGTTTCGTTTTCCGGATTCGTGCCTACGGCTAAAATGATGCTCTGCTCCACGGCCATGGGCAGCACCGAGTAACCACAGTAGTCCACATGCTCGCCTATGATATTAACACTGCAAAATAAGAGAGATATCAGACAAGTTATATAATAAAATAAAAAGAATAGTTAAATTTGTTCGATTTGAATATGTTTAACAATCAGATGATTGGTTGAGATTACTCAACAATGTTTTTAAAACCAAAAGTTTATCCCTCGTGACAAAATTAAACTACCCTCTGCAAGGGTATAAATAGGGGGACTCCCCTTTCCCACCGTCCACTCACCGTCCTGGAACGCGCACATAGAATTCCGGCTCGGTGTCGAATTGTTGCTTGTAGAAAGCGCCCAATTTTAACAGGCGCTCATAAATCTTGGCCTGTGGTTGTAATTTTTGTACGGCAACATGTTCATCACCAAGATTATTTGCACTTGCTGCCATTTTTCGAGCTGAAATTCAATGTGAAAAAAATTAATTTAACTGATGAGTATACACCATGCAGCTGTGTTAACGTGTCACAATAATAATAATAACCCGTTAAGCCGAAATAACAATAATACCAGCTAATAAAAACGAGTACGTAAACAAAAAGCAAACACATACATACATATATGCAAGTATTATGAATACATACACATAGAAAAGGTGTGCAATTTCTTGTTATCAGCTAGGCGCTCACCTTATCACAATGTCATTGAAGCCATTAAAATAAATAACGACTAATATGAATGTTATCGGTTTGGGAAATGTTTTACAGCTGCACTTTATGTTGAATTGATGCAAATTGCCATTAATTTAATTGAAAGAATTACTGCCAAAGTGCACGAACTTTTTGGCTTGCTTTTTTGCGCCGGCGAAGAGTGAAAAGAGAGAGAGAGAGAGAGAGGAAAGTCAACGATATCAGCTGACGGGTGGGAGTTGCCAGGCTTAAGATAAATAATCGTTCGTATGGCGGTTGATTCAAGTGTTTTTCTTAAGTTGTTGACAGTTCAATGAACCAGAAATAATGCATTATCTACATACCAAAAACAATTATAAACGCCTTTGCTAAACCTTTAAAAAAATTCTAAAAGTCTTTTATGTTATCAAGGGAGCTTTCTGAATAGGTTGGTGATGCGATCGCTACGACTTCCAACGGGCAACTAAACAAAAATAGCTGTTTAGTTTCCGTTTTTGTGTAGCCTGATGATACCAAGGGAGTCGGAATTGCGACTTGAAAGACGTGACAGTCACTAGTTTTGTTTATATTACATGCTGCTTATCAGTCTCAGTCCCCAAGTAGGTCATGCCCATTCCGGCGTGTTTCAGTTTATGCAGCAACTTGTCACTTTCTTTGCCAACAAAATTTTAATGCGCTTTGTAGAACAGGTTTCTTTCTAATTAGTTATGCATTCAAAGAAATAATTTATCAAACAAATATACAAATCCGCTGGCAAAGACTTTTGATATAATTTTATGGTACAATTTTAGTTTTCATTTGATTTTTAAGGAAGTAATCATGATAAGCTTGAAATAAGTTGTGTTTTTAAAACGCAGCCATTTAAATATTAAACCGCCGATAAAAATTCAACATCTATCGATTGACAATCACTATCGATACAACTAAACTATACCAAACGATTGCGATATTTGAAAAACTACCATCACTAACGAAAACGAACCGAAAAAAAAAACAATTTTCATTTTAGTTTACAAAATATATCCGTAATTTTCCGCAATAATTGCGCAGACAATCGTACGGAATGTCCAGTCTGCAACGTACAATACTTAAGTCCAAATTGCCACCCACAATTCCGAGTGGGCGCATTGGCAGAGCGTAAGTATTAAACCCGATTATTGTTATTTATGTGTGTATGTGTGTGTGTGTGGGAGGAGGTTAGAGGACACAGAGTATCTCTAATTTGATACATAACACAATTGCAGAGACTCCTTTAAGAAATCACGAATACGGGACTATAAGCCATGCATGTGGAACGAGTTCTTTGCCGAAAAGGAAGATGTTGTTGTGGATGACAACCGTAAATTTCGCGTCTATCGCACCAAAAAGCCTGAGAAACCGGGCCCCGTATTGTTGTTGTTGCACGGTGGGGGCTATTCGGCGCTCACCTGGGCGCATTTTTGTGTATGTATACCAAACTTGATTGTATATTGTCTATCCAAGTGTATGCGTTTCTAATTACATTACAATTTCTATTTGGTATTACGTTGCAGTCGGAAGTGACAAGCATGATACACTGTCAATGCCTGTGCATTGACCTTCGGGGACACGGCGACAGCAAAGTGGATGACGAGGACGACTTGTCGGCAGACACTTTGTCAGAGTAAGTGTGTCAGTCAGTTAGCCTGTTGAATGTGTGTGTGCTTAAGCTTTTTGTGTCTACACTCAGGGACATTGGCGATTTGATAACGAAACTCTATCCGGAGGAGGTGCCACAAATCTATGTGGTTGGTCATTCAATGGGCGGCGCTATTGCTGTGCATTTCGCCCACATGGCTCTGGTGCCGAATCTCATTGGCATCACAGTTATTGATGTTGTTGAGGGCACAGCCATGGAAGCTTTGGCCAGTATGCAGAGCTTTTTACGCTCACGTCCAAAGTATTTTCAGAGTATACCGAATGCCATCGAATGGTGCATTCGCAGCGGACAGGTGCGAAATGTGGACAGTGCCAAAGTCTCAATGCCAGGGCAGATAATCAAGTAAGTGATGTCATCGCTGCAAATGGGAACATTTTTTTATTGATTTGTATATATTTGTTAACAGCTGCACAACGAATCAACTCGCAACGAATGATCTTCCCCTGACTGAGGAAGTCCTTGAAGAAGCGCATCATACCAGCATGTTTCCCAATGCTTTCAGTATTTCCGAGGATGAGGAGGTGGGCAATGGCGGTGAGGATGGCGCCGAGTGCACCGATTTTAAGAAACCCATAACGACCAAGGAAGCAACTGATGCCGCCAAAAAGTAAGTTATTTACCAAATCACAAATGAAAGCATTTAATAATGTCTTTCCTTTTTAGTTACACCTGGCGCATCGATTTGGCCAAGTCGGAAAAATATTGGGTCGGCTGGTTTTCGGGATTGAGCGACAAGTTCCTTAATTTGCGATTGCCCAAACAGTTACTGCTCGCCAGCATCGATGGTCTGGATCGCACACTGACCGTTGGCCAGATGCAGGGTCGCTTCCAGATGCAAGTCCTGGCACGCTGTGGTCATGCCGTGCACGAGGACCGTCCACACGAGGTTGCCGAAGTAATCAGCGGCTATTTGATACGGAATCGTTTCGCTGAGGCAGCAGGCGAATTTCGTTGCCACATGCCATCATGTTGAGCGGCTTCCATGTACAGATGTAGCACAAAAATATCTATTTTTGAATGGAGCATTACAGATGCATAGATATATATACACACAAAAACATAGGGCATAGGAACAGATGATATACTCCGTATTATCAATATATATATATATATATAAATATAATCAAATAATTTATTCGATTACTTACAACAAATCCATATGTATTTTCAACTTGTAGTTTTTGCTCGTTTTGCCAAAAGTTCCATGTGAATCCAGAAAAAAGAGTATGAATACTCGTTAATGCTTTGCGTTGGGCTTTTTAAATTGTTAAAATGCAGTGTGCATTTTGTGTATGTATTAAATGTGTGCCAGATTAAGTCAAAATTGAATCGAAATTTATTATATGTCAAGCGAATAAGTTCAATAAAGTGCTAAAATTATAACATTAAACGTTAAAAAAATGTATTCTCTAAAAGTATGCAATAGAATTTTCAATTTTGGCCTGTATCTTTGTATCTTGTAAATACATTTTCCACATTAACACTTTCGCTCTAGAAGTATGCAATTATTTTTTGAATGCTTGCTGCAACGGTTTTCCAATTTATTTTTGCTTAAATTATTTTGTTTTTTAACATTAAACACATATTTTTTTTTACTTTATTCTAGTCTACAAAACGATATCCACCCTGTGCTTTCATCTTCATTTTGGTCTCCAAGGCGCGAATGCGATGCAAACGCTCCGATATCTGATCACGTATCTCGGGATAGTATTTCTTTCCCTGCCCCAATGCCTCCATTTCAGCCAGCCAATCGGCACGTTCATTAATTTGATCCAGCACTGTGAAAGTTAATTAATTACAGACTGCTATTATTGAAAATAACCAAGGCAGACTCACATTCATTGATGATATCTCCTTCGGTCACCAGGCGATCCTCTCGAGGACGACGCAGTGGCTTGACAGCCGGATCCGGCAAATCAATTCCAGCCATGGTGAATTGCAAGCGAGCCTTGGCCTTGTCACCCACCATGCGGTTGTCTGGCTTCGGGCGAAAGTAGCTCTTCTCATAGGCGCCACTTGCCTCAATCTGTTGCAGATTCTTGCGCTTGGCATTGCGAGCACGCTCCAGAATGGCCTGAGTTTCCTTATCCAGATCGTTGTTGGTATTGGGACGTGGCGGTTTTGGCAATGGCAACGGTTCCCCATTGCGCAGACTCTCACCAATTTGCTTGCGCATAATCATGGACATCTTGGACTCCTTCATGAGCACTGCAAACCCACGGGGAGTAGTTAAATATTATTCAAATCTCTGTGTACTTACGCTTAAGCAAATCAGCAGTTTCCTTGCTGTACTCCACTTTGGGAGAATGAAAGGCACCGCTGCCACCGGGAGCAATTCTCTCGCTGGGCCACATGGGCAGTTGCTCCTCATTGCCACATCCGGCATCTCGTTGATTCGACTGCGGCATTTGCCGCATCAGATTTGTGGCCAGCCCATCGAGCTGAACACTATTATAGCGATGATTGTTCATTTTATGGTAATCAATCGAATTTAGCTCAGAATTATGATTTTTTGTAAAATATATATTTGGAATAGTATTATCCCGTTCAACAGAATAGTTTGTGTTTGGAGTGTTTCGTTATTTTTGAAAACTCACTGGACAACGGAGACGCATGGCAACCTGTGTTGTCGTTGTGGTTGTTGTTAGGCAACCGTCGAGTTGTTGAAACACTTGTTTAATTCTCGAAATAATTTATTTAAAATAAATATATGTATGTATATGTGTATTGGTAGTAGGTACACTCTTGAATGCTCACATTTGATAATTTGTTCTTCGCTCTGCTCTGCCCCTTTTTGACCCTTCACCCCTCTCTGGCTATCAGTGTGATTTGATTTGTAATTACATATGTACATAATTGCAATACAAACACACGCGTGTACAATTTGCTAATTATAGTTGAACTTTTACTTATTAAACAATTTTCGTAGTTTGTTGTTGCTGTTTGTTTGATTGTTGAGAATTTTGAACTTTAATATGGCTATAAATTTGTTTAATATATTTAATTTACATGCATTTCGTTTCGATTCGTTTCTTGAAATTTAAACAGCTGCAATTTCTTATGTATGTGAGTTTAACATGTTGTTATTATTGAAATAAAATACAATTTCTTTTGTTTGTTTGTCAAGCAGCAGCATTAATTATACAATTTTTATACATTCGCAATTGTTATGCATATCATTCAATTTATACACACAAATTTTAAATTAAGCTAACAATTTGATTTTTTTTTTATGTTCTTTAACATTTTTCATCTCTGTGGTTTTATGTGGCCTGTTTTGGCCCACACTCGTTAATTTTGTTTAGTTACAAGCTTAAGCTTAGTTACAAAGCGATCGCAATCGATTTCGTTATATATATATATAGCAATTCTCAAAAACAATTAAAAAATAATAACATAACATAATCAATTTTCGATCATCATCGTTTTACAGCACATTATTACAAACATTTGACTAAGGCCTAAAAGCGAAACAAAATAATAGTATAATAATAATAATAATAATTGTATATATACATATACATATGCAATACAATGCCTGATAACATGTTCGTGGCTATCCCTTATTATTTAATATTTTCTTTTCTCATTTGTTTTTGGCTTACATGCTTACTACTTATACAAAATACAATATTTGTTGTATTGTTATTAATTTTAGGCTCCTAAACCATTTTTGCATTACTTTTCTCAACACAAACATAAGACAATTTTCATTAGAGTTTATACAATTTTTGTTTTCTTTTCAGCAATTATGTTCCTTTAAATTTAAAATAAATTATGTGTATATATCATTTATATATAAGTATATATATTTTTGTAGATATATATATATATATGTGTGTATAAACATAGTTCATTATGTGACTTTCAGCAAGCAACGTTTTTTAATTCGCGTGTGTCGTGTATCGTGTGCTTCAAACATGCTTCTTTTGTTTTCATTATTCTTTGTTTTTTCATCATTTCAGCTTTTCTAGTTCTTATAGTTGCGAATATAGTAATCTTAGTCAGTCTCATGGTCACGATGCAGAGTTCATAATATAATTTATTAACATATTCATATATGCATATGCGTTGTTTGTTACATGTTGCATATATATATATATATATATTCTAGTCGACGTCTGTTTTCATTTTCTTATTTGTTTGTTGCGGGGGGCAGCGTCAGAATAGCGTAAAATGTTGATCAAATTTGGCCAAATTTTCCTATAGAGAGAAAGTTTGAAGTTGTTTGTTGGTTGTAGGTTTTGGTTACTTATTGTTTGTTGCTGTTTGTTGTCTTGCTTGTTGCTTTACTGTACAGGATTTGCAATTAGTTGGAACTACATTTCGACATTCTTTTCAACTTAAACATTAATAACATTGGCAGCAAAAGCGACGCATCTGGGCCATTAACTGATGCCGCTGCCTAGCTGCGTCTAGTAGAGATTTTGGGAGGGGGAAATACATTTTTTTTCAGCTAGGCCCTACCAGATTTGAACGGCCAGCCGTTGCAGTTTGGTCGCAGCAGCACCAAGAGCAACCCAGAAGGCATCTCTCACACATACAGACATGCACGCATAGATTGACAGAGAGTAAACTTAACATTTAAACAAACTTTTTCAGTGTCTTACATAACTAAAAACGATTACAAAATACAATTCTTCATTACGGGCTACGGCACAGACACATACACGCACACGCAGACATAACAATTAAACAATGAATTCATGAAAAAATACTAGACAGAAAAACAAAACAACAAATAAAAAAATGGGGTTTAGTTCATTGCCTGCTCAGTCATTTGGCGGCACAGCGTCTCCAGCTGCTCGAGACTCTTGAAGTCATTCATTTTATAGTCATGCGGTGGCATGTTGAAGCTATCCTTAAGCGAGGCCATGCTTAGATTGATAAGCTGTGGCTGAGACAGGCAATGATCCATATTATTGTTGTTATTGTTGGTGTTATTATTATTATTATTATTGTTGTTGTTGGTGTTATTATTATTGTTATTGTTTGGTTGCTGGCAGAGACTATTGCTACAGATACCGGCACAGGGAACGACATCGCCATTACCATCACCAGGACACAAACAGTTGACATTGCCGACTGCAGCAGCGGCTGCAGCTGCAGCCAACAATTGCAGCTGCTGTTGATTAATTAAATTGTTGTTCAACATATTGTTGTTGTTGTTATTATTGTTATTGTTGTTGTTAATCAATATTTGTGGCGGCTGTTGCGGGGATTCCGTTTGATCCGCATTACTAACCATCACCACTGCGGCCATTGTCTTCTTTGGTTGCTGCTCCCCAGTTGTTGATCCTCCAAGTCCGGTGAGTCCATTCAAGCTGGGCTTGCGCTGCTGCTGCTGTTGTTGTTGTTGTGGTTGTTGCAGATTCTCACTGTTACTATTGGTAAGCACACCCTGGCCAGGCTTAAAGATCAGCTGCTGCGGCTGTTGTGGACCACCGGCAACCACAATCAGATTGTTCAACGAGCGTCGATGATGTGGTGGGGGTGTCTGTTGTGGTAAAGCTGGAAAGTGTTGAGCGTGTTGCTGCAACATTTGCTGCATTTGTTGTGCATGCTGTGAATGATGCTTCAGCGGTTGTTGTTGCTGCTGCGGCAGCTGCTGTTGTTGCTGGGGATTGTTCATGAAGCTGGGATACGAAGAACTCTTATACTGCTGAGTCTGATAGCCGCCGTTGAAGTCAAATTGCTGTTGTGGAGGCGGTTGCTGTTGTTGTTGCTGCTGCTGCTGCTGCTGTTGATGATGTTGCTGCAACGGATGCTGCAAGCAACTCAGCGAAAAGTTCAGCATATCATTAGAGTTCTTGCGATGATTGATGCGATCGTTGCTGCCGTTTTTCGGATCACATTTGCGACTTTTTCCATTCCACCTGAGCAGATATAGAGAAATGCATTATTAATTAGTCAAGGTGTTAATGAGAAAGCAGAGAATTTAGAAGAATAAAATCTCGTAGCACTCACCTAGGCTTATTAATGTTGCCTGTGGCGCCACCCGTTGTCTTCACATGATGCAGCTTGGGCACCATGGACATCTTAAGCTTGGACAACTTGAATTTCAGTTCCTTGAGTTGATTGGCATGATTAACAAATGCCTCGTTGTGTATGGAACGATCTAGAATCCACATGAACACGCCCAGAGTTTCATCCTCCTGGGCACAGTAGGGATCCTGCTGCAGCGCATTGCTCACCAGATCGATGACTTTAAGGAAGCGCAGTCCAATGTTCTCCTCACCAGTAATGGATTCCAACGGCTTCATGGGTGTCAGCACAATATTTGTGAGCTCCTCGACAGCAGTACTGATCTTCATCTGACCCGTGTGCAGCTCCTGCTCCACTTTGCCGAGTATGTGGGCGCGTTCCTTCAACTTTTCAATGCATAGCGCCAACTTGTGGGAGGCGCCTTTGGTCACGCCTACACTCTGGAGAAAGTCTTCGCTAATCTGCAGCATCTCCTCGTACGTCATGTTCTTGAAGAGCTCAATATACTTGTGCAGACGCAGCGACTTTAGCCATAGTCCAATCCCCGACATGCCGACGTTACGCGTCTGGAATTTGATGTAGCTGGGCTTGAAGTCATCCAGGCGAGTGTCGGAGGTGCTGTTCGCCAAGCAATTGTTGTTCCGGTGATGCTCAATGGACAGCGAGAAGCTGCGCGGTTTATTGGCAAACTGCGCCAGATTCTCCGTCGAATTGGAGCAGTTATCATTCACCGTGATCACAGACGAGTTCGATGAGTTCGACGAGCAGCTGGAGATCGTTTGTGTGGTCAGGCTATTGGAGCGACGCGTCTTAAGTGCAGCTATTTTACTGTCCAGACTCCAGCGATTAATATCACCAAACTGATCGCCGACATGGCCCATTAAAATGGAGGCGTATGGTAGTTGCGGTGGAGGCGGAGGTGGTTGTGTCTGCAACAGCTGAGGATGAATGGCTGGAGCATGTGGTGAAGGAGCCTGCAAAAATTGTAAATATAATCATTTATTAATTTTAATTATTTGCTTAAATCCAAAAAATGAGAGGCAAATAGCGGATCCGGTAGGTCCAAAGGGGAAATTCTTTATTACGAAATTAGTAAAACTTGAATGCAGAATTTAGAGGCCAAATAACGATCATAATGACATTCAGTTTAAAAATCGGCTGAGTTTTGGAAAAGTTGTGCGAGTTTGAAGTTTTTGATAAAGTGTCAAGGGGTAGGTATGGAAAAATATGACTGTAATGGCCAAAATATTGAATTTTCTAAATTAAATTAAATTTGAATGCTGAATGAATTTAGAGGCCAAAATATAAACAATATGAAATTCCGCATGAAAATCGGTTAAGTTTTAATCAAGTTATGAAAGTGACCTTACTTTTGATTTAGCCAATTTACAAGTCACAAATTTTATCCGATTTGCCATGATATTTTACAAGAAAGCGAAAGGTCTTCAAATATTTGTTTTAAATATATAGTGGTTGATTCTACGACTCTATAAACTTAATAAAGAATCGTTAAGGAGGCGAACTCACCTGTTGTTGGCTAAGGCTGCAGCTGGGAATACCGCTTGAGTCGCCGGCAGCAGCTTCGCAGTTGAGGGGATCAAAGTCAAGGATTTCGGTGCCATTCTTGCTGAATGAGGTGTCATGATCATCGCTGCCAGCGATGCCGAGCATGGAGCCCGCAGCAGCGCCAGCGACGACGCCATTGACCAGCGACGAGTTGCTGCCCAGGGAGAGGCCTAAGCTATTCTGACTAGATGCTAGTTCGTTCAATGTAATACCATTTAAATTATCACAGAGTGGATTAATCGAGCCACAGGATCCGCTAACGCTGCCTCGCCATTCACCCGGTTGCCTGGGCAGCTGTTTGCTGTGGTGTCTGCTCGGCGGTGCAATCGTTTGCCAATCAACACTGCGCGTCAAATTGCCCAGCGATGATGAGGATGACGATGAGCTATCCGATATGGTGCCCGCTCCCGCGCTCGCACCCAATTGCAGTTGCTGCAACTGCAGCTGCTCCGGTTGCACAAAGTAACTGCTGCAACTGTTGCGCTTGCTGGCCTGCTTGTAATCCTCCAGATGACGCAACCAGACATTCAAAGCACGTCGATCCTCGCTGCCAACGGCGGGATGTATGAGCATATACGAGAAGATCTGCTGCACCAGCTCCGGTGGCACCAGTTGTTGCACTGTATCCTTGACTGCCAGCGATATTAGAGTCATATAGCTCAATTTGGCCTCCTCGTTGCCGGGTTTAAGCAGTGGCAGCATATTTAGCACCTCATTGAGTATATCCTCCTTGCGTGTATACAGCTTGCGCTCATCTGCACACTGTGTTGGATTTGGGTTTGTGCTGGTGATCTGAAAATCACTGCCATAGCATGGCATTGAATCCTTGTCCGATGAGGAGGAGGACATGCCCTCCACCAGATCGCTGGGCTGACAGGTTTTGTAAGCACTCAAGAGATTGTGCAAATAGGCTGGATTATTGGCATTGATGTCAATGACAACGCTGCTCAGATTCGTTTGGCATGTCCCCAGATTCTGTGTCAAATTGTTGTCTATGGAATACTGTAGAAACTTGAGGCTGGGATAACGCAATCTCTTGAGCAGCGCATACATGACAACTGTACGCTCACAATCGTTCCATTTCTCAAACAGATTCGTCACTGTCGTCACCTGTTCGCAAAATAAAGCATTTGTTGCTGTCGATGTTGCTGATGTTGTTGTTGATGATGTTGCTGTTGCTGTTGCATGTATCGTGTCACTATTGATGACATTGGTATCACTTTGATTATTATTATTATTATTATTACAGTTGTTATTGGGTTGGGGATTTGTTGATGTTGCGGCCGTTGTTGTGTTAACGGCACTTGTCGTTGTTGTTGTTGTTGCTGCGGATTGTTGTTGCTCCTGTTGCAGCTGCAACTGTTGCTGCTGTTGTGTTGTGGTTGCCACTCCTGACTGCAATTCGTTAAGTGCATTTTGGGAGCTGCTGCTGCCGGAAAGCAGCGCGTTGTCTGTTCCTGTTGTGTACTTCATTATCGTTGTTGTTGCTGTTGCTTTGCAGTTCAGTTTTAATAGTATATTTATTTTGTGTGTTATTTATAATTCTTTATTTTTATATATATTTGCTGGAGTTTGCAGTGTTTGTTTATTTATTTATGTTTTTTGGTTGAGTTGCCAGGCCTGCAAAGACAAAAAACGAAAACAAAAGAATTACAACAAGTGGGAAAGGCTTATAGTCGAGATCCCGACCATAGGATACCCTTTACTTATTTCGATATTTAAAAAAGTACTTTAAAGAAAATACTTTTATTACTTTGAAAATATTAAATCGCCATAACTGCAGTTCTATCTGTTCGATCCTGATGCGATTTAGTTGGATAATAGATAATACTAATAGACAACTTTCATTACCAAAAAAAAACCGTATTATTTTCAAAGCTGTGGGTGTGGTGGTTGTTCGCGATTTGCGGGGGCGGAGGGGCGTGGTTTAAATATTAAACAAACTTTATCTGCGTGTGGTATATAGAAATCTGTGTGCCAAATTTGGTTACTCTATCTCTTCATACGGACGGACAGACAGACACACAGGGCTATATCGACTCGGCTGTTGTTGCTGATCAAGAATATATATATACTTTATAGGGTCGGAGATACCTCCTTCTCCCTGTTACATAACTTTCCAACGCTCACAATATACCCTTATACTAAATTTTTAAGTAAAGGGTATAAAAAGGGGAAAGTACACATTTTCAAGAAGTTAGAAACTTGTTTATTTGTTATTGTTGTTTCGCATTTGCTTTCATTGCAATTTTACTCCCTTTGGCTATAATGACTGGCTATAATGATTTACTTGGGGATCATGAACTTAAGTAATGTAAACATTTCATTTGAAACTCAATAGAGAGACTTGAATCGTGTTTCATTTCCGTGTGTTCCTATGCTGCATTTGAGCTTTTTGTTTCATTTCAGAATTGTACACTCTAATTAATAGAGTATATTAGTTAGAGTATATGGAGAATCGTGCATTGCAGTGTATATTCACTACCACGTGATCAACAAGAATGTTTTCCCTGCTATTACGACTGTTGCTGTTGTTGTTGCTCCCGTTTCTGGCGATAATAGACGTCAAAGCGACGACGGCGACGTCGACAACAACTACAACAACATTCAAAGTTAATCAAATCAATTTTTTGCTAATTTATTAAATTTACAAATGCTGCGACAATAACAAAAATTGCAACCTGACAAATAAGGCGACAAGAAAAAATAAAAAAAACATCATGAATTATGATGAAATGTGAAAAGGAAAAAAATTAGCATTCGTTGTAGCCCGATTTCATTCGTCCGTCCGTCTGTCGGGTTGTCTGTCCGTCCGTCGATTGGACGCCTGGTGGCGGGAGCTCTTATCAGAAAAATAAATAAATAAATAACGAGTTTTGTACATAACACCTTCGCCTGGAGAGCTTTGTGCGCTAGCGATAAATCAATAATAATACTATACATTTTCAAAATCATTATTTACCTATTAGGTTTAAGCTTGTCTAGTCGCAAGGGAGGGGGCATCTTGGCTGCAGAGTGGGGGCGGGGGAGTGTGTGATTGGAAGTGGACTGATTCTCAATAAGTGTGGTTAGGTTATTGCGATTTGCGCTTTTCATTTAATTTCGTTACGCTTTTTTTTTCTTTCTTTCTTTCATTTATACGCTGTGCTCATTTCGAACGGGTATCATGAAGCTTGTTTCGCTGACGACTTTCTTCGATTTTTTTTCATACATATATTCTGTTGTTGTTGTTGTCTACTGTTACAATTTTAAAGCTCTCTCAGCAATGCAGCTGTGTCAATGTATGTGTGTGTGTGTGTGCATGAGCAAGCATTAAAACATAACGGGCCCAATTACAGTATTCAAGAGCGGTCAAGTGGAATTTACTATTATTTTTTTTTTTTATATAATTTTTTTTTGTGTTTAGTGGGGGGGAATTTCACATTTTTGTTTAATTGTTGCACTCAATTACAAATGTATTTAAGTTTATCTGTACCAATAAAAAGCTTTGCACATGGCGGCTTCCAAAGTAACGGTAACTAGGCAACTTTTCTATGATTTGAGGTTATGAGTCAATATCAAAATTGCTGTAAATTTCGCACACACACACACACACACTCAAAATGTAAACCGGCATAAAATAACATACTTGTGGGTTAATAATAGCTGTCAATTCGTCAAAGTTCAATAAACGACACACACACACGCACGCACGCACACATGCACATTTAGCGAGAATTACAAGACAACTAAAAAAAACAACTACAACAAATGTAGCTATTAACTCTTAGCAGCGATCGTATTCTTTTGGCATTATTTTGTGTGTGTGTGTTTCACATAGTATTATTTTTTTCATGCACAATATAAATTTGAATAAACACAAACAGAAATGCGAATTAAACAAAATGAAAATGAATATACAGTCAGCCAGGCAAACTACATAAATGCTGCAACGACGAACACGCACTGAGGAGCACTGAGGATGCCAACGACAGCCGACAGCGGACATCCACAGGCAGAAGCAGCGACAAAGCAGAGCAGCGGCAGCAGCAGAAGCAGAGGCAGAGCGTCAGCAGCGAGAGAATGACGACGATTGGCGCTGGTGGCGTCAGCTAATGTAATGTGGCGTCAATTTATAAAATGGTGAAGCTTGCTAAATCAAACGCGCGCCTTTTTCTGCCAGCAACAGAATTAAAGGAACTTGCGTTGTTGCTGTTGCTTATTCTCTGCCCTGTCCTACGTCGGCAGTGGGGGAGACTAACACAAGCACACACACACACACATTCGCACAATTGCTTGTGTTTGTGTGGCGGAATGCAATGCAAGCGACAATATGTCGCTCGCTACAAAACGACCTACCGACCCCAAAGCAAAGCGCGCACACAGATGCATAAACACACTCACACACACGCACATGCGGAAGCAGCCAGAATGCACACAGGCAAAAATTGCGGCAAATTACATGAGATTACAAAGCAGGCAGGCATTTTCTTTTTTTTTTTTCTTTTGCTTTGCTTAGCTCTCGACTGTTTCGCTCTGCTGTTGTTGTTGTTGTTATTATTGCGCCTGCTTTCGCCGCCAGAGCGCAGCACAATTGTTTTCATGTCGCTTCTTTTTTTTTTTTTATTTTTTTTTGCTTTTCAATTGCACTCACTTTCGGTTCCGTTTTGGGCAAGTGCTTCTGTCGTCGTTGTTTTGTTTTGCTGCTGCTGCGACGACGACCAGCTGCCCTCAAATAGCGCCCCACCCACCCATTCGCAGACACAAACGCTAAGAACAACAACACAATCCCACATAGACTTAGGCACTGCGCTTGTGCCAAAATTGTTCTATTTTTCAATTACCTTTTGCTTTCTATTCGCTTGCTCGCGCTGCTGCAAACCTTGAAATTATTTTCACACTGTTTTTGATCGCTCCGAAATACGAGCATATTTCGCTAATTTGATATGCAATATGCTATCGGGTCGCAATGCAATGCGCATCCATTAAATTTTGTATAATTTTCACCTTGACTTGGCTTTGTTGTTTTCGTTTTTCCACAAAGTCTTGCAAAATCATACTTTTGTATGTAGCTCTCTCTCTCACTCTCGCATTACCACGACATATTTACGCGTGCACGCAACACATATTTAGATGAAACGATTTGAAACTGCACACAACTGTATCCGCTGGCAGTTATTTGCATTTTTTGCAAATGTATACTATATATTTTAATAGTTAAGATTAAATAATTATTAATTCACGCAAACGCGACAACAACGACAGACTTTTTTCGCTCATAAAAAACCACACGGCTCTCTCTCTTTATTTTAATAATTAATTTGCTGCCACCCTACAGAATTCCCCGATCTGGCAACTCGTTCTAATTTAAAGGTTGCCACCCTACAGAATTCCCCGATCTGGCAGCTTTTCTCTAACTGAAATTTTTTTTTTTTTAGAGCTAGAATTTTTTAAATTTTTGCATAATTTTTGTTGGAATTTTCTAGATTTTTTCATATATTTTTTTTTTTTTTCAGATTATGTTTTGTAACTTCTCTTCCCGAGGGCTGACGAACTTCAAACCTTTATTAAAATTCTTACCATAATTTTATTGAATTTCGAATTATAAATTTTCTTAAAATTGTTTTTTAACTACAAAGTTAAGGCAATTTTGTTATTTTCAACAACTAAATTTAAATTTATCGCTGACGGCGATTATTTTGGGAAATTTACTGTTTTTTAGGTAAGGAATCAAGCCAGACCATAAATCTTTTCTGGGTGGCAGCCTTAAGTATCAAGCTGCCCACACACGACAGCCATGAGTGATGAGCATGCTCGGCTCGTGTGTGAAGTAATTGATTATTATTAACAAAGTTTAAATTTTCAGCGAGATGCAAGAGAAAAATGCCCATCGTCTGTGGCGTTGTGCGCAACTCTAAGTTCAAATCACACAATAAATTACGTTTAAAATGGATCGAAATTTTTATTGAGAACATATCCAGTAGCCCTTTTGAGCCGCTCGCGAAACATACTTGTCGTGTGTGGGCGCCTTGATACGAAAGAAAATGAAAAATTATTGTTATTGGAAAATTGAGTGCTATTCAAGCTGCATATACAAAATGCACATTAGAATAAAGAGCTTTAAAATTAGTGCGAATTGTTAATTTTGCCGCGCAATCAACAAAAGAGCCCAACGAACCATAATAAATTCAATTAATACAATTTACCAGTTGCAGCCACCCTCGAAAATTGCAACAACAACCACATAACATAACACACAAAGATTTGTACACAAAATGTTTGCACAAACGGAATCACAGAAAAGCAATTTTCTGGAGCAGACAAAGGCGGCGAGAGAGGAGCGGGCGCTGGAGAAGCGCAGAGAGGAAGCTGCCATTCTGTTGCAGGCGACACTCAAAGGATATGCAGCACGAAGGAAATATCAAAAGCGCATCGTGTAAGTCTCAAAATGAATCTATATAAACCTACCTTATATCTCATTCCTACCCTGCACTCTTCTTTTACACCTCAGCAAAGATTTCGATGCGCTTTTCGCGAGCAATCAGGAGGAGAAGGACACGGATCCGTTGCTGCCTGCTGTCCACGTATATCCTGTACTGCGTCGATATCTAACACAAATCAAATTGGACAAAAGCGATGGTCGGATGCGTGAGCGTCTGGAATCCATCTGTCGCTATGTGAATCGTGCCATGGAAGTGGAGAATCCGAAGCTCTCGTATGCAGCTCTATGTCTGCACAAGGAACGAAGTCTGCCGTGGATTGGACACATTAAACTGCTGCTAACAAACTGCCTGCTGCTGTTGCCGGAACTCAAGCCGGAGAATCATGCGGATAGCATATCATTAGCACTCTTTCTGCACACTCTCATTGTGTTCACAGCACCCAAATCCTGGTCCATCTTGCGTAATCCACAATTTGAGCGACTGCAGCCGGCCATGCAGAAGGTTTGCTGTAATATTCAGGGACATCTGGTGCAGCATGGTTTCTATAAGACAATGCGCGTAAGTAACCTGAGAGAGAGAGAGAGAGACTCTGATAATGATAATGTATTGATATCAATTCAATTTACAGCTCATTCTGCTGCGTGGCACCGCAAGGGAGGAATTGTCCGTTAAGACGGTGACACTTGTGGCCATCATCACGCTCTGTCTGCGTCCTCTCATCGATGGCGATTACAGTCGCAATTTGATTTCACAGTTCCTTAGTGAAATATTTTCGGTGCCAGCGCTGATTTATCATTTAAACCAGAGCGTGCCGCAGTGCATCGAACAGTTCAGTTCGATGTGCCTGCTGAAACGGGCTTTATCCATATCAGAGGACTTGCAATGGTTCGAGGAGTTTGCCGCGAGCATGTCAGGCACCAAGACACTGGCATATCTGGGCAACATTGTGAACATGTTCAACATTGACAATCAGGCCGAAGCCAAGCTGCTGGCATTCCCGCTGCTGACTGTGAGTAGAAAATCCATTTGAATGATTTTTTAATTTACTTATTTAAACTCTCTAGGAGACAATCACATCGCTGCTGGAATTAATACCCAACACGGTGACCACTAAAGGTGTCTTCACACAGTGGCACGAGTTGCTCGGCTGGCACACACCTTGCGCCGAGCCAGCACAGAATCAAAATGTTGCACTGATCAAGAAACAATTTCATATGCTGTGGGATCATCGCTGCATTAAGCTGCTCCTTGGTGATCTACTTAAGAAAATCAATGAAAACTATGAACGGATTGAGTTCCAATCACCGCAACAGCCCTCAACCAGCAATCTGCTGCGTCGCGCCTTGGAATGTAGCTCCACGCGAGGCAGTGGATTGCTGTCCAGCGCTGCCGGCAAACAGACGAAGGTGCAATGGCGCAAGTTGGATAACAACGATGTGGTTCAGGTCTCACGCATTTGTGGCATGTACTATGCGGCATTGAGCACACTCTCCCAAATGAGACTGGACATTCTGACGGGCATTTGCTATAATGATAATGTGCTGTATGATATCTGGCTGCTACTCACTTCACTGGGTCCCAATTGCGGCATGAAGGATTATCTGGAGTTGCTGCGTTGCGAGACGTCTGGGCAAAAGCCACAGACAGCAATGTTAATGTTGTTCTGTGACTGCATGACACACTACGTCACGTGAGTAGAAATAAAGATAAAGCTATCATAATTTGAAAATATATATTAATGTATTTATTGCAGCATTCTGGATGAGTATGAAATGTACACGGAACAGAGTCCTTTTCGCCTCAACGACTATGTTATGCTAACGTATTATCTTAACAATATGCTCTTCAAGCTCATCAATGACAACATTTTGGGTATGTTAGCTATAGGATTACCTATACGAAATTTCAGAAATAAGGCTACGAATAATACTGATTGATTTTTTTTCTTTTACAGGTGCCAAGAACATTGTAAACAATCCCGTATTTGTTTCACTTCATACACTGCTGCTTTGTCTTTATCGCCGGGATTGTCGACGTCCATTTACTCCGCCTAATCATTGGCTCATACCGGAGGTCAAGCCATCGACATTTATCAACGATCTGGAGAAAGCAAAGAGAAATGCGATGTTGCTGTTGGCCAAGATGCCACACATAATACCACACGACGATCGAGTCAAGCTCTTCCGGAAGTTTGTGCAAAATGAGAAGGCTGTGATGGGTCTGACGGAGAGTGCGTGTGCCTCGCCACGTTCAGCCTTGATTGTCATACATCGGGAGCGCATCGTTGAGGATGGATATCGACAGTTGGCCGCACAACCAACACAGGCCTTGAAGGGTGTAATACGTGTGCGTTTTATCAATCAACAGGGATTACACGAGGCGGGCATTGATCAGGATGGTGTTTTCAAGGAGTTCCTGGAGGAGACGATCAAGAAAGTGTTTGATCCATCGCTGAACCTATTCAAGACCACCTCCGATCAGCGTCTGTATCCATCGCCCATCTCCTATGTGCAGGACAATCATTTGCAGCTATTTGAGTTCGTAGGTCGCATGCTCGGCAAGGCGGTTTACGAGGGCATCGTTGTAGATGTGCCATTTGCATCGTTCTTTCTCTCCCAGCTGCTGGGACAAACACAGCAGGCGCTGTACTCCTGCATGGATGAGCTCCCTTCGCTGGACAACGAACTCTATCGCAGTCTGACCTTCATCAAACACTACAAACAGGATGTGTCTGATTTGAATTTAACCTTCTCTGTGGACCAGGATGTCATGGGCAAGATTGTCACCCACGAATTGCATCCAGGCGGCAAAGCTCGTGTGGTGAACGATCACAACAAACTGGTCTACATTCATTACATGGCTTACTTCCATATGAACACACAGATACGCGAGCAGACGCAGGCGTTCAATCGTGGCTTTCGCAGCATTGTCAATCCCGAGTGGTTGTCGTTGTTCTCGCCGCCAGAACTGCAGCGCCTCATTTCGGGAGATACAGTGCCATTAGATCTAAGAGATCTACGCAAGCATACACAGTATTATGGTGGTTTCCATGACTCACATCGAGTTGTCGGCTGGCTCTGGGACATTCTGGCCAAAGATTTTACTGAAGACGAGCGAAAACTGTTCCTTAAGGTTGATGGTTTTAAAAGCATTAAAGTTTGATCTTGTTTATTAAATCATTTGTCTTTGCAGTTTGTTACCAGCTGCTCCAAGCCGCCACTTTTGGGCTTTGCCCATCTGGAGCCGCCGTTTTCAATACGCTGTGTTGAGGTGGGCGACGACGAGGACACTGGCGATACCATTGGCAGCGTCATCCGTGGTTTCTTTACCATACGAAAAAAGGATCCACTTAATCGTTTGCCTACTTCCTCCACCTGTTTTAATCTGCTTAAGTTGCCCAACTATCAGAAAAAGTCAACGCTGAGGGATAAACTCCGCTATGCCGTCAGCAGTAATACGGGTTTCGAGTTATCCTAAAGCTGGAGTTGGTTTAAGCCAAGTTGGTGCCACATATCACAGCGTGCTGAGCTTTCGGTGTTGTTATCTCTTTTAATTATTATTATCATTAACCCTTTATGCAAAATCTTGCTGAAATATTGTTATATACATATATATTTATATTCCCACCCACTTCCCTTCCCGACGCACCACACCGTTTTATATTTTTATCAACATTTTTGCATGTTGAATTTTTTTTGTATTTGTAAGTAATTTTCTGGCAATTATATGTGTGTGTGTGTGTTAAGGTATTTTATGAAACACATTTTTAGATAAAAACAAAGAATAAACAATTATTACAAATATAAATATATATTTGATTGTATATGTATAAACGTATAGCTGTGATAAACAAATTATAATAAACTAACGACAAATACACAACAAGAAAATACAAAGCTGAATTGAAAAAATACACAGAGAATGAATGGAAAAACTACATAGTTAATTTGAAATTATAATAATTATAAGTTGAAACCGAATTAATTGTATTAATCATAATTGTGGCTTGAGTGTGATGAATATTTAATCCACATATAGCATAAGTTGAATGTAAAAAAAAAACACACACAAAACCAATTTAACCAAAAGGAACAGCAACAATAAATCTATATGTCTGATTCATGTGTAAACTATGCGAGTTTGTTTTATGTAAATAGATATGTCATCTTTAAGGTAGCCTAAGCACATTGCCAAAGATAACAAACAACAATTACAACAAGCCAAAAACGGCAGCAATTAGTGAATGGCTGCTTACCGAAAATTCCCCGGGTTTTTCCGAGCACAGGCAATGAATGAAAACTGAAGCCGCTGTCGCTGTCCAAGCTGAAATTGAAACTGAAGCCACGCTAATGACACAAATCCGTCTGGACGGGGAATAGCTAATTGCCTGAGTCACAGTCGGATCGGGAGAGATATGGAAGTGCACTTAGGCTTTTTGGGATAAGCGGAAATGTTGCGCAGAATTTATGCAAAGCTAGTCAAATTACCGGAAATTCAACTGACTAATGACTTCAGTCGGATTTCCAACTCCTCGTGAGATAAGAAAGGGTTTCCAGTTATTTCCCAAATAACCAAACGATTACATTCCCATTTTAAATCTTTCTTTTACACAATATTATTTGACATTTTTATATCGCCACAAAAGTATTGTTCCTTAGGGGTTCCGGTTTCTCTTTTCTATTTTATGCCCCCAAAAACTGTCGACCTTTTGCGGTGCAACTATCTTTTCAATTCTCTCAGGACAATGGCAACAAATTGTTGTACAGACCCACAAACATACAATAATCATAATAACAATAATATCCAAAAAAAAAAAGAGACTGAGGAAACAGTCGGCGGTCATAGTCATAAAATGCACAACTTGTGTGCCCATTGTTCCCAGCCAGAGTTACTCGTAGAACATCCCAGCATCCCTGCGACAAAGTGTGATGATTTTTATGACTCGCCTGTGAGTTTTTGCCGACAGTGACGCCGACGTTGTCATTTTTGTCGTCCTGCAGCCAGGACAAGTGGCAACAGCAACAAGTGAGTTCGTATCCGTCTCCGTCTCCGACTGACACTCAAGTGGCCCGTTTGCGGCAATCGATTGGCGCCAGTTTGATGTGCCTCAACAATTTGTTGTGCCCCTACAGCTACAAGTACCGTTTAACGTTTGATTACGGTAACTTATCATTAGGCGGATCTCATTCTCTCTCTCTTTGGTTCCTATACGGTAGCTGAACTTATGCTGATTTCAGATAAGTTGCGTGTACTACATACATACAGATAACCACTTGAGACAGCTGCTAGATGATCAGTCGATAGTAGCTTGTAATATTTCCTATGAGAATCTTTCAAAGATGAGAAATCAATGATATAGCGTTTGCTCTAAAAGTCAGCAGCATGTGCTGATTTGCTTGATAAATATTAAAAAATAGCTGAAAACATAAATACTTACATAAAACTAAAAAACCTTTAAGATTCTTTGAAAAGCTATTACTATTTCATAAGGCATTTTAAATGGAGTGAATGCTATTGTCAAGTATAGTCAGACTTTAATATAATCTAATCTAAAGAGCATTTTTAATCTGCGGACCGTTTTTAGTCTTAATGTCATTTCTAATTCTAAAAAGTTTGTTAAATAATACATTTCTAACTGTTTCTATTAAAAAACAATTATTATTTTTGTGTATTTTTGAATATTTGACTTAATATATTTTTGGGTAAGGTTTTACTATACTTTGAATTTCTTTTGTAAGAACTCTATTTCACAAATAATTTTTAAATTTGTAATCTTCAAAAACTAATTTTAATTTAATTTTTAAATTGCACTTCCACCAATCTAACAAGCGATTATAGACTTCTTTACAAAACTTCTTATATCAAAACTCGATTTCTAAGAGTTTTCGAATACATTTCTTAAAAAAAACCAAAAAGTCTTTTAGGCTAATCGGCTTTTAATTTTGTTGGCCCAGATCTAAGCCATTTCCATGTTGAACTCTATAAATACCCCAAATGTATTTGAATAGTTCAAAGAGATGCCCCTCTTTAATGCAGTTAATGTTATCAATGTTAATATGGGCGCCCATTATTTTGCTCCTCCGCCACGTAGAGATCACTCAAAATGGCGCTGACATGGGCAGAAGCGAGACAACAAGATGCAGAGCGAGCAGCAGCCAATGACAGCTCGGCAGATAAGAGAGCGCAAGCCAGAGAGGCCACTTGAGCAGAGCGGAGTAAAGCGGAGCAATGAGAGAGAGGAGAGACAGAAACAGGTCTGGCGAGTACCTGAGACGGCGGCATAGAACCGACAAAACTGAACCGACCGGATTCGACTGGCATCGAGTTAAGAGCCCATGGAATTCAGAGCGCAACAGTTTCAATCTGAACATCGTAGCGAACGGTTCACTGCGAAGAGAGTGAAATTATATATTTGTTGCATAGATATCGAGAATTTCGAGATCGTTTTCATTGTAATCAACGTTAGTTAACTTGGAGTACATTATGTTGGCACTGCCAAATTTTGCCGATCTGCGCATGCAGCAGCAGATTGCCCATGAGATTTACCGCCAACAAATAATGCAACGTCTACCAGGTAAGGATCATTATAAATTCCATTAAATTCCATTTGCCGACGGCTCTAACAATCTCTTCTCATCGTGTCTAGATCCACTCTGCGGTCTGTTGCCCAACTTTGCATCACATTTTGGACCACCGCCACCGCCGGCACAGCCATCTCTGCCTGGAGTGGAGGCCAAGTTGGAGAACAATGAACTGTGGCAGCAATTCCATCACATTGGCACCGAAATGATCATTACCAAGAGTGGCAGGTATGTGCATTTCATCTATCTTCAGCATTTACTTAGTTTATCTTCACACCAGCTTATCAGCCTGCTGATAAGCCCCAAGAATGGGAACACATAGAACATATCACTAAACGCCATTATGATTACTTCATTCTTTGCAGACGCATGTTTCCCTCGATGCGCGTTTCCCTCAGCGGCTTGGAGGAGGAGACCAACTATTGTGTGCTCCTCGAGATGGTGCCCATTGGCGATTGTCGCTACAAGTTCTCCGGCTCCCAATGGGTGCCAGCTGGCGGTGCCGAGCCACAGAGTCCACAGCGCATGTATCTGCATCCGGATAGTCCGGCAACGGGAAAACATTGGGAATCCCAGGCGTTGCTTTTCAGTAAAGTGAAGCTAACCAACAATACGCTGGACAACAATGGACATGTAGGTGTAGTCTACAGTGTAAACACTTGACAGTTGCTTATCTCATGTTTGTTTAACTCGACACAGATCGTTTTGGCCAGCATGCACAAGTATCAGCCACGTTTGCATGTCATACGCACCGCTGATCTGACGCAGATCCCTTGGGCTCCACAGCAGGCATATGTGTTTCCCGAGACCGAGTTCATTGCCGTGACTGCCTATCAGGTGTGTACTCTATAACTCCAGACTCCAACGGCTTCAATTAAGTGATCGATTACTAATTTTGTGTGTGTTCCTTGCCTTGTTTGCAGAATGATCGCATTACCAAGCTGAAGATCGACAACAATCCCTTTGCCAAGGGCTTTCGTGAGTCGGGCCAATCACGTTGCAAGCGCAAGCTGAATGATTCTCCACCACCTGCACAGACAAGTGGAGTAGGAGCAGGAGCAGGAGGAGCAGAGGCAGCTGCTGACAGACTGACAGTCTCGCCGTCGGCAAAACGCCTCCGTCTCGCCGATGAGTTGAACTTGTTGCCTCAACAACATTCTTCTGGTTTGCTTATGCCGCGTCATTATCTCATGGATACTCTGGAGGCCAATTTCTATCTGTCAGCGCCACCGCCACAGCCACAGCCGCCCCATCCACGCATTGATTATGCCAGGCACATCCAAGTTGGCTATCCAAGTTGGGCCTACACGCCGCCATCGCCCGATTCGTCGTGCGGCTCCTCCAGCTGCGACTCTGCCGCCGAGCCAGATGCCGATACCTTTGTGGATGTGGTGGGCACCACATCAACCACAACACACACTGCTGAGCCACCGTTGGAATCCCAGTCGATTAGCCGTATCGCTGACGTGGTCGCTGCCGATGCCGACGTCGCCGTCGTCGTCGCTGCTGCTCCGCCAAAGCCCAAACGCAGCAGCTTCAGCATCTTGGACATATTAGGAACGACCGTCTCAGTTTAGTTTGCCTTTGTTGTTGTTTGTTGCTGTTGTTGCTGTGCTCCCATTTCAGTTGTTGCCTCCTCAAGTGCCTTATAGATTTAATTAGCGTTTAGTTGCCAGTCTGTAGTTGAAATTGTGATATTTTGCAGTTAATTAAGATTTCCAGGTATTTACCATCAGTATTTATCTTAAGTATTTATTATGCAATTTTAATTGTTTAAATGATTTCGTAATGGATTTATTGTCTTTGGCATTTTAATGCAAGTAAATAAAGATTTTTTTTATATAAGACGAATTTTTCTAAAGGTATTTTCTTTAATGGGAAATTAAAGGGAATGGAATATTTGAAGTGCCACTCCGTGGAGTTGAAGGTACAGTGAAATCTAGAGAAATCTGTAAGAAAAACCATCATTTTAATAAAGAACATTGCAACATTTAACTAATTTTCACTTTATATAATGTATTCTGTACTATTTTTCATTTTTTAAATAAAAATACTCTATGCCCTTAAAATATATTTAATTTTTTTGAAGAATATTAAAAAAGAATACTCCGAATAAACTTGACATCTTATCTAGATCGTACTTTTCTAGAAAGCATGCCTTCCTATCATGCAAATATTTTATAAAATTAAAATAAATATATATTTAAAATATTAAATTCAAATCCTTACACTTTAGCTGATTTCTACTGTACAGTTGTTCACTTTTAAGTGTAATATCAGTCATTCTATAATCTTTCTTAGCCTTGCTTATAAGTTATAACTTATTTTTGTTATTTTTTGTTTGTGCTTTCATTTGGTCTCTTCTCCAAAATGCTTTTTCTGTGCTTCCATTTTGCTCACATTCTTTGTATAACATAATTGCGTCTCATATCTCGCGCATGCTGGCCATAAAAACCAGTTCCAGTTCCACAAGCTCACCCTCTCTCACCACGGAGAACTCCACAAAGTTGTCTCTCTCTGTCTCTCTGTCTGCCTCTCTCTACAATATCAAGAAGAACAACGCCGACGACATGAGCTTATCAGCAGATCAGAGAGAGCCGCATCTTAAATGCTGGCGCCAGCGCCAATGCGCTGATTGAGCGCGACGATCGCCAGGTAATCCAGGTAATCCTGGCCAGCAGCAAGCAAGCAGGCGAACAGGCAAAATGTAATTGATGTTTTCACGTTGTAGTTGTTTGCCATTTACATGCGAAATTGTCCGAGCCAAAGCCAAAGAAACCGAAATCGAAACCGAAACCAAAACGATATCGATGCCTCTCACACATCTGACTCTCACAGCCAACTTGTTGCTGTTGTTTTGGGGCTGGCCAACGGAAATGAGGCGGCATCTTTGAATGGACACCACAGCACAGTGGCACCGTTTGGCAAGTGGTTGCCCAAATTGCAAATCTTCGACGGTGGCATTTCATTTCAAATCGCGTTAAGAAACAATTGTTAAACGGTTGATGATTTTTTTCCCTTACCAATTTCGTCGTTGCCATTCTGATCTTAAATACCCACACACGTTGAAACAACCTGTTTTTTGTTGTTGTTGTGGTTGTTGTTGTTGTTGTGGTCTCAGTGGGGACATCTGTTGCTTGTCGATGACTGTGGGGCTGCAGTTCCCAATCCCCATCTCATTCCCATTCCCAATCCCATTCATGTTGCCGCTGGAAGTGTTTATGGGCTCCACATTAGCCACGCTGCATATTCATGTTAAACGTCGCCAAAAAGACTAACGATGCCAAACGGCTATTGTGTTGTTGTTGTTGCTGCTGCTACGACTTCGGGCTATTTGCTAAAATTTATTGAATTCTCATTTAGGAGAGCAACAAACACACATTCAGAGCCGGAGTCGCTGTCGCAGTCAGAGGCAAATCCAGCGCCAGGCTCAGGTTCAGGTTCACAAACATTCGCATGTCAAAGTCAAATGAGCGCCGTCGCGGTTCCCGATCTTTTAGTGTAGATAAGCCAACTTTTTTTGTCCCAGGCCTTGTTGTATGCGCTCCTGATCTGTTGTTGCTATACCCTTGCAGAAGGTATTATAATATTGTCATGCATTGTGTAACGCAATTTCTATAAAGTATTTATATTCCTGATCCTAAGTCAATATAGCCTTCAAAAAGTAAATTCGTATGAAGGAACCGGCCTAGAAACGATCGTTTAAACATAATTCTTGTTTATTTCTTGGTTTCTGAGATATCTCAACCAACTCCAAAAGGCTTTATATGGTATTGTCACTAACATTTTGACGAAATTTGGTTTAGCTCGGACTACTTTATAAGATGCCATACTAACGCTCGTTCGAAGATCCATCTTTTGTATGAAAAACTTTGATAATTTATTGTAATTAAAAGTGTCCTATGCATTCTGACAAAATTTAATTAAAATCTGTCTACTATATCATAAAGAAAGATCAGTCTAAAATTGAATACAGCTCTCGGCAAGGGTATCAAAACTTCGGTGTGCCAAAGAAAACCTTTCATTGATGTTTGCTATTGTTGTTGTCGCTACGCTCTCTTTTGTGTATGTGTAATTTCGTTGGAAATTAATGTTATGGCGGCCAAAATCAAAGTCATGGACATTTTTCGCTGGCGACAATTTTATCGGCAATACAATGAAATCATTTGGCATAGAGATGGGCGCCAGTCGTGTGTCTATATAATGTTGTGCGTGATCGTGTAAGGTATATAAAGGATCCCTGTTGAAACTTAAGGCCATACTTTGAGTATAAAAAGTTTTCCTGTCAATTTATACTCTTTTCAACATGATAGTATGAATATCATCGCATCTATATACTTCAATATTCGTCTCGATTTGAAGTTTTGCAATTTCAGCACGCACTCATCTCTAAATTGGAGCAGATGCTCCAGTTTTTGGCTACGCTGGCGGTATATGTCTGGAGCTTTAATTGTTGTGGGGTTGTCAAAGATAAGAAATTTATTCATTTGAAAAGAGATCAGCTCAATGGCTAATATACATAGATATGTATATAAATCTCAGCGTGACTTACAATCTAATATGCAACTTCCTGAGTGCATCGTGATCCTTAATTTAAGGGTTGCTATCGTAGCGAGTGGTGGGGCGACGATGCCAGTGATTTGGATTATTGTACTTGGCCAAGTTGGTCAAATCGTAGCCAGCCGGCACAGTGATGTAGCTTCTCTCTCCTGGCAACTTCTTTTCTCCAGGCACAACTGGCAAATCTTCAAAGGGCGAGACATACGGCTCCGGAACAGTTTGAAAGCTTGTTGAGCGAGCGGTGCTCGACTGTAAGAAACAACAAATATTATATATATATAAATATTTAACTGATTTATTTTTTACTATTTACCTGGGTTGGATCCATAAAGAGTTTCTTGTTCATTTCACCCTTCTTTTGCTCCTCAAGCGTTAAAATCTTAAATTGTTCGGTATTCTCTTTAAGGAAATACTTTTCCAAATCGGCAGTAAACTTGCCACGACCGGAGCGCTTATTCTCCGGATTCTTTTGCTGCCTATCCACCCAAATTTCGGTAAAGGCGAATTTCTGCAATGCCTCCAAATTTTTCTGATCATTTTCCATCCGCTCGTTTCCCTGCTGCTTGATTTCCTTCACCTTGGTTTCCTTCTTCTGATTGTCCATATCAAAGAGTTCCATGGCAGGCATGGGAGAGTCACATCTAAGTTCCGGCACCAAGTAATGATTGGCATGAGCTCTACGAGCTGTCATCCACTTTGGAGACTGACAGTTGCTTGGCTTCAGCGATCGGGCGCTATCAGTGCGAGTGCGGGCAACTTCAAATTCCACTCCATTATTTAGCTTTAATATAAAACAGAGCAGAGCAATACAGGTACAGATATAGAATATAGACAGTATTGCCAACTCAGCTTTTTTTTAGCCAGACCTGAAGTTGGAATCTTAAGCTCTTAGAGATCTCCGAAATCTTACCATCTTTTCAATATTATTAAAGCATCTTCCGTTTCCAGCGGAGCTGCTGGAATTATCCGCTTCCAGAGCCAATCCCTTTCCCTTCTGTGTGTTACAGCAAATATCATTAGTTGCGTATTTAGCAATAAGGAATAACTGTATGCACTTACAACAATCAAATTGCTTTCCAGCTCAAATTCGTGCTCGTCTGTAAGCGTATCATCGTCGTCCAGGCTGGAAAGATTTTCCAAGTCATCAGAAAACACTTCGCTCTGATTCATCGACTGAAATGAATCGGTGTCCTCGTTCATTTCAGCAAGATATTCGTCAATTGGTTTTGGATTTTGACTCATTTTGCGTTTTTTTTACAAACTACGTTTCAGGAAAAATGTATGCAGGCTTGTTAGAGCGGAGCATCCAAGGATCCATATAGAGAAGAGAGCTTCTCATTCGATCTGTCGAAATCAAATTTGTTCAATTTGTCGACACAAAGAAAAAGCACGCGGCGTCCCTTCATGGGGCTGCCACCCTACAGAATTCCCCGGATCTGGCAACTTTTTTCTAACATAGGTTAAAATTAAATTTAGTTGTAACTACGAAAATTCAACTAAATTGAAATTTTTTTTTTTTTTGATCTAGAATTTTTAAAATTTTTGCATAATTTTTGTTGGAATTTTCTAGATTTGTTCATATTTTTTTTTTTTTTTCAGTTTATGTTTTGTAACTTCTCTTCCCGAAGGCGGATGACTTCAAACCATTTTTAAAATTCTTACCATAATTTTATTGAATTTCGAATTTTAAATTCTCTTTCAATTGTTAATTAATTAACTTTTTAAGGCAATTTGAAAATTTGAAAAACTAATTTTAAATCTAACAGCTAGCTGGGCCTCATCGATATTTAGCATATTATTGATCGATACTAGTTATGGGAGCAATCGATACTATTTATTTAATTGTAAACATCCAAAGTGAAGTTACTATAAGGTGGCGTTTTCACCAAAAAGTCGTTTGCTATCTCTTTCTAGTGCGTGCTAAAAGAGCGAGCTGAAAACAGTTTAGGCCCCTCAGTACATTGGACAACGCCACCTATATATAAATTCGCATTGCACACACCCATATTATACCAATATGTATGTACGTATTTATTGAGTGAATTAAATATGAACATCAGTTCAGGTAGCAACAGGTAATATTCAAATTATATAGAGAACTTTAGTGCTGCTGCAGTTTGCACTCAATAGACTTGTAAACAAAAGGGACACTGACAATACACTTGACAGCGTCCATTGTTGTTGTTGCTGTTGTTGGCCTTTAATTGTTCACATGGATTTGCGCAGAAAATGATGCGCAGTTCGCTTTTGGCCTGCTCTGCCAGCTTGTGTGGGTGGATTTTCATTATCCTGTAATTGTTTGTGCCATTGTTCACACGCTACGTTTGAAAAATTACACGCTTTGTTAATTGTCCCAACCCCGGACTTGAACTTAGACATCAGACAGGAGACAGCAACAGCAATCCATCAATCCGGCTCACATGTGAGCCCATTTGCATAAACTGCTTGGTCCGCTTCTTAGTGGGTTTGGCACCGCTCCAGTTTAAAACCTCGGCTTATGTGAAGATTGAAAGAAAAGGGAACTGAACGATATACATAGATTATGAGCAGGTCCATATTTATGGCTTGGCACCGGCGGCACACGACCCTGCAGAATCCTTTTGTTGCATTCTCCTCACCACCAAATATGTATATTTGCAACAATATAAACTCAAGTACCCGCTCTTTGTGCGTTTTGTCTATTTGCTTAACGCCGGCACCGTATATGCAAAAAGAGAAACTAAAACCCTTTGTTGTAACAGAAACAACAACAAATTTCCAAAGAAATATTGATATAGTCTCTTCCTCACTCTCTTTTTCTCTTTTGATATTTGCTCTGTGTGGGAGTCGTCAAATATTTGCCAAGCAGTGCAAATGCTGATAATTCACTGCTTGCTGTCATTTGGCGCACTATTTGAATTGATAGTCGTTTTAAAGTGACTGCTGCCACGCGTAAAACGCTTTTCCACTCATTAGCACTTGTTGTTTTTTTTTTTTTTTGTTGCAGCCCTGCTCCCAACTGTCACTCAAGTAATTAACTTTCATTTAGGAAATGGTAATGGTTTCGTTGTTGTTCGGGTTGCTCCCCAATTTTTTGTTTAGTCAACAGAAATTGGTTGCAACACAAAGTGTATCTAATTTCATGGGGCAACAAAAAACAACAAAATGTTGAGCCGTAAAATGCAACAGCCAAATGCATTAATTACGCACACGCTGCCAACCTGCAACATCTGCCGCTGCCGCAGTCGCTGCCGGAGTCGCAGTCGCTGCCGCTGCCGTTTAATGAGGCATTCAATGCACTTACAACCTTGCGCCTGTCAACACAGCGGCGTCTACATGGAGAACGACATCTGTCACCCGTTCTCTGCGCTATAAAACCGCAGTCCGTTGTTGTTCTTGCCCCAGCCCCTTCCCCTACCACTGTTGCTGCTGTTGCAGTTGCAGTTGCAGCTACTCCCTGGTGACTACAATTTAGAAATCGATTTGGTGGTAAATTGAAATTATTGTTTGTTTTTTCTGTCTTTTTTGTATCCCGGTCCCGGTCAGAGAATACGTCTGCACACGCCTCCCTCGACGTCATCGTCGTCATCGTCGTCTTTTCAGGAGACGTGGGTGGTGACGCATGTCATCGTAAACTTCATCATTGGCTACATTCTCTGCCGCCGAAACAAACTAAGATACCAGTACAAAACCAACAACAAGCAACTGCAACTAACATAACAAATTGAGTGTATTTTCTATGTTTTCGACTCTGTACTTCAAAAAAGTGCAAAGGGTCTATTGAGATTGTCAGAAGCGATGTATGCAGGAGGTGTGGCAGAGTATATAAAGTAAATATATATTCTTGATCTATATGAAGCTCTATACATATTTAAAAATACATAATTTATATTTGTATTTATTAACGTCAACTAAAATCAGTCAACAAACAATTAAATTATGCATAAAATTAAACAAAATTTAAATAAAAAAAAAATAAATTAACAATTAAATTATAAAACTAAAAAAACGATTTATAGTATAATTTAAAGGGTAATGTTACTATTTGTGATATGTGCTAAAAATTACATCGAATACTAAAGACAAAAGATATTAAAATTGACATTTTCCTTGCATTCCTTAAGAAAACATTTCCAAAACTTAAATGCATTTTTGTTGTCTCTTTTTAATTATTTGTAACTTGACAGCTTTTCAAGCTATTGTTTCTCTGATTTTTAATGCAATTCGTGAATTTATTTTAAGTACAGAGTCTCTCCCAGTCGAGTTTGTTTTACTATAACATTTCCTGCTAGTTTTTGGCTGCTTCGTCTCAGTCTCTGCCCATTTCATAAACATCTTTAGCTATTATGAGTCTCCGGAGAATTCTCCGTGTGCTGCAACTGTTGCCTGTTTTAGGGCTGCAACCGAATTTCATGCCTTGTCGAGCTATTTAATTGCAAACAAATTATGTTCTGGCCAGTCGTCTTGGTAGTCTGTGTGGCTAATGGAAGATGCTGTCTGATGCTGCGGCGACGTCTTCGACTGATGATGTTGTTGAAATTCTAGCGTTTATCTTGTAAATTGGTTGGGATTAATGTCTAGCGGAAGTTGTGATTTGAGTTGCGTCTGCATCGGATTGCTGCTGCTGCTGACTGCTGCTAGATGTTGCACCAATGATAAAATGATCAACTGACTGTGCAACATATTCATTTACCTACAGCAAAGTGTGTGGGCGTTGAGGCTTTGAAGTATCCTTTAAATCTGCCAATTAGCCAAGTCCAAAGTGCTGTTTTGCTGAGCTAACAATGCCAAGGGCGCCTACAAACAAAGATTTCATGCCAATCTTTCTGGTAGATCTTTTACTAGTTAGATTTATGAGTTCAATTTTAATTGAAATTCTAAATGAAAGCTTAATGGCAAGCAGGTGCCAAGCAGTGTAAGCAAACGTAGCCCCAAGCAGTGCGTTGAGTTGTAAAGCAGTGTATATGCTTTTAAAATTTAAAAGTACACGTATTTTTTTTATGGTTTTATAGCTACTTTTATTGTGCAAACTTAATGCAAACTTAATAGTTAATCAGGCCAAAGTAAACTTTTATTTGTACACTTTTATAATAATATCAAAGGCATTATCTGTAGAATATATCTAGAATATAAAATGTGCAACTAGCTGCCACCGCCAAGAATTGCAGAGATGCTGAAACCTTTGCGTTTGGTGGCTGCCTCAGGCGGTGCTTGATGCGGTGGTGAATGTGTTGCTGTCTCTGTTGCTGTTGTTGTCTCGCTGCCCACATCTAGCTCCAGTTCATCGCTAGTCGACTCATCTGTCTGCTGAACGGAAATGTTGTGTGGCAACGCGAGCGCCGGAAGTTGTGGCAAAGCAGCTTGCAAAATGGACGCTGGCGGATACAAATGTGTAGCCGACGTTGTTGTTGTGCCATTGTACTCATGTGGTGGCCGGCCAAAGTATGTGCAGGCAAGATCGACCAGCGAGGGTCGCAACAGCGACTGCATGTTCTGTTGGAAATGTTGCATGAAGGTGGCGGCGCCGCGGGGCGAGCCAATGGAGCTGGCGCCAGGCATCGCCACAGCCTCAGCGCCATCGAGTGAGGATGATAACGAACAGGCGGATCCATTTGATCTCAGTCGCTTAATTTGCGGACCATCCTGTTCGCTGTTGTTCAATGTTGTTGCTCCCTCTGCTGCTGCTGATCCCAATGCTGATCCCGATGCCGATGCCGATGCTGCTGTCGTTGTGGATTTGCCTGGCGACATGTCAAGCGAGCCAGAGGATTGTGAATGCGTCTGGGCCAAATCTTGATCATCATCGGTTGGCGATGAAGACATTTTGCGTTTGCAGCGCGATTGTCCAGTTTCGCGGAAGCCCTTGGCAAATGGATTGTTGTCGATCTTCAGCTTCGTGATGCGATCATTCTGTGAAAAAAGGATACAAGTTGGAGTTGGAGTTGGTTGTGTAAATTGCATGAAATATGACAATTGCCAAACGACCTGGGAAAGCGGTGAGTAGACGGCGTTAAGTAACAACGCCACTTGACACCACAGTCAGCAAGAGAGCGACAGATAGACAGAGATAGAGAAAGAGACACACTTGAATCGACTCTTGTCATGACTTGACAACTTTGTGACGATGATCTTGTGGAAGTGATCACGCTAATTAGAGGCAGACTGACGTCTGGCAACTGGAAACGGGCAACTGGCAACTGGCAACTGGCAACTGGCGTCGCTGTCAATGAGTCCAGACATAGACAAAAACACAGCAAGAGGCAAAAAAAAAGGCACGAAGGATGTGGCTATCCAACTTCCTAAAATAACAGAACAGAACAGAATAGAACAACTGAAAGTGAGCCTGACTTTTGCCTGTCTATCTATATATCTATCGTATCTGTGGCATTTTGTAGACAATGGGCGTTGCATGCTAATTTGAGACGTTGGTCAGGCAACCCACGGCGTGAGCGATCGTTGCCCAAATTAACCAATTAGCCCTGCTCAATGAATTGACAATAAATCTGGACAACTTAGCAATTACACAGAGCGAAAGTATCAAGTATTTGGTACCTAAAACATCACAATTCTAACTTGATTGAAGTTGTGGATCTCGAATTAGTTTCAAGTACGAAAAAAAAAAGTTTTCTTAAGCTTAAACTTTAGTTCACAATGTAATCGGATAAGCCGCTCATTCTTAACACTATTTCAAAATTTTCAAACAGCCATAACTTTGCCAAATTTAAACCGATTTCCTTGCGAATAGTCAATTTTATCATTATATGGTCCCTATTTTAATTCTGCATCAAAATTAGAAAACTAAATTTTTATCCATCACTCTCCATTTTTTTCATACTTTCCCCTTGACATAACTTTGCTAACACTTTTTCCAAAAGCTTCAAACAGCCATATCTTTGCTAAATTTGAACCGATTTCCTTGCGGAATGTCAATTTTATCATAATTTGTCCTCTATATTGATTCTGCATTAAAATTGGATTTATTTTCCATCACTGTTCATTTTTCCATACTTGACACTATTTCAAACAGCCATAATTTTGTCAAATTTAAACCGACTTTCAGCTGTCATAACTTTGTCGATTCTTAATCATTGCAAATATGATACACTAACTTTAGTATGTTGATTTTCTCGCTGTGTAGAATGAATCTGTGGAGCTTACCTGGTATGCTGTCACAGCCACAAATTCCGTCTCGGCAAACACAAAAGCCTGTTGGGGCGCCCAAGGTATTTGCGCCAGGTCAGCGGTGCGTATGACATGCAAACGTGGCTGATACTTGTGCATGCTGGCCAAAACGATCTGTAGAGGGAAGAGAGAGAGAGAGAGGTAGAGAGGGGTAGAGATCAGAGACTGTCGCTTGCTTTGAAGCTGCACTTCGACTACTTACATGTCCGCTGTTGTCCAGCGTGTTGTTCGTCAACTTCACCTTGTTGAAGAGTATAGGCTGTGCCTGCCAATGTGCTCCAGTTGCCGGACTATCCGGATGCAGATACATGCGTTGTGGACTCTGTGGCTCGGCACCGCCAGCTGGCACCCATTGGGAGCCGGAGAACTTGTAGCGACAATCGCCAATGGGCACCATCTCGAGGAGCACACAATAGTTGGTCTCATCCTCCAGGCCTGAAACACTCAGGCGCATTGAGGGAAACATGCGTCTGCAAATGAAAGAAAAAATAAATAAATAATTATAAAATTGAGATAAAGTCAACAAGTTGAGGGCAACATTTAAGTAATAAATAAAATCGTGATCTTTTGGGCGTTACAAATATTTAATTGTGAGTTTGCTCGTGGTCCATGTAATTAGGCTAGGCAAATGCATACAAAGAGAAATGCAATACAAATAGAGGCAAGGTCTCTCTGAACGCGAGTTTGCGCTGTGCTAACAAGGATCGTGGATTGAGGATCGAATGGGAAAGGAGAGGAGAGGAGAGGAGCGGAGAGGTGCATGTAGTTCGAGACCCTGCCACAGTGGCACAGCAGGTGGTCAGCGCTCTTGGCGCCAGCCTCAAAATTGTTTGCGCTCCTCCGAATGCGTCTCTGTTGCCTGTTTAGAGATTGTTCTTCTTGTTGTTTTTGTTTCTTTTTCTTTTTCGTTTTATTTTTTCGTTTTTTTTTTTTTTTTTGGCAATGATTTTGTATTTTTATATAGTTTGTTTTTTTGTTTTTTGTGTGTTGCTTGCGCGATGATTAATTAATTTAAGTTGAATGCGTTGTGTTTGCCTACATTTAATTTGATTCCTTTTCTGGTTTGTTGAATTCCATTAGACCACAACGGAGGCAAGAGCCAAATATTTCGACATTCGTGCGGTTTAGAATTTCATTTTCAATTTGCCTTCTTGTTGTCTCCTTCTTCTCCTTTGTTTCAGCTTGCCCGTGCATTTTTGACAAACGATTTGTTAAGATATTGATCTTTGGCGCGTCTGCGCATAATTAACAAATGCGAGAATCCTCGCGAGAGACTTTCTGAGGAAGCCCAAAAAAAAGAAGCATTTTAAGGCATTTGACGGCATTCGCATTGGCGCCTAAGCAGGTGCAGTTCGAGTCAAATTTATTCAAAGTGTGAGTGTTTTTGAGATGTTTTCATATTGAGTTGTTAGAATTTACTTGAATGGTTTTCAGTAAGGGAGGTAATTGAAAAATGTATTATAGTTATGATATTTTAAAGATTCTTAACAGTCCATTTGAATAAAATCTAAATTCCAAAAATACTTAATAAAGATCTGATACTTTTAAGGATTTTTACTCAATTACAATTTGGTATGATACAATTCTCTATCCTATCTCCATTTCAAGCTTAATTTTATTTTCTCAATATTATGAAAACTGCACTTGGAAACCCTTTTAACTATACATTTTTTCTACTGATCTGATAGTACTTAAAGTGTTGCCACAGACGCTTTAAAATGATTCACCTGAATTACGCCCCACTGTAACCAATTCTTTCAGACCTTTCTCAGCGATTCTCATGAATTAAACCTCGTGTTCGCTTTAAAAGCTAAAAGCTTCGTGACAAAGTCATTTCATTTAGTTTTTTGTTTTTTTTTTTTTTGGGAACAAACTCATGCATTATGTGATACGGTTTGTTCTATCTATCTTTTATGGTCGTCTGGACATTTGCCACCCATGCGATCCGAGTTTAAACCAAAGACGATGCGATCTTTTGAGGGGACAAGCAACTAATTAGTTTTTATGATCGCCACTCGACGTTGGGCAGCATCAAGTTGCCACAGTGACTGCCACACGGTGGCACTCTGGCGCCTAATCATTAAAAATTCAAATCGATTGCACGCTGAAGAGTCGCCATCGTTGTTGTTGTTGTTGTTGTTGTCGCTTTCGTTGTCTGGCTGCATTTTCACATAAAACATTTTTGATGAGCATAAAAACTATTTAATACCGTCGACTTTATGAATAATTCATAGCATATACTACGAGTATTGTATGAGTATAAAATACGAGATGTAGAAAAGAGTTGAGACAGTTCTAAACTCTTCGTTTTTGTTTATTATTATTTGTTTTTTTTTTATTTCGGCAATGGGGCAGTCCCAAAAGTTTATGTTAATGTGCGCTGCAATGGGGAATGGATATTTTACTTGGTCCGTCTGTCTTTGTATCCGATCTTATCGGCACTTGTGCATCTCGACGGGCCAAAGTGTGAAATTGCTCGTATCTGTCGAAGTCGTCGACAAGCTGTGGTCATTGTCAACGCGCAACGTGCAGATACAGATACAGATACAGATACAAATGCGAGAGTGCGCGTATCTCAAGCTGAGGCCGAGGCAGAGACTGAGGTTGTCTGCAGACAGGCGCCACAATAAAAACGCCGAAAGCAACAAAGATGACGACAAAGTATCCTTGACGCTAAGATTTATGCCACAGCAGCAACAGTCCAAGTATCTCTCGATCTCCCTCTCTCTCTCTCTCTCTCTCTCTCTCTCTGTTTATCTCCGTCTCTGTCCCTGTTAAAAACGCCGACCAAAAGGACGTCCCACTGCGTTCTGTGTCCATACTAGGCCTACAATAAATTACGATGACGCCACTTTACGCACATTTGAGCAAGTGCCGGACACTTTTAGGTAGTTTACAACTGCAACTGCGACTGCGACTGCGCTCACGTAACTGCCGCTGAGATACAAGATACAATATCTTTGGGCGATTGCGCTAACGCTTTGATATTTCCCTGTTTCATTTTCATCTGCATCAAAAGAACGAGCACGCAAAGTGCCAGCGAGCTTGTTCACTTTACGCCTCTCACAAGATACAATATATATTCGATATTTGATCGACAGAACAGGCCTTGATTGCACTTGAATTCGTCCTGTACCTGTCCACAGCAAATACTTCACATCCTGCATCCTTCCGCTGTCGCTGTCGTTGCCGCTGTTTGTTTGCCTGTGAAAATTGTTGTCGCGACGTCGCTGTAAACAATTTGCAGGCGCCTGCATCTAATGAGCATTTAACAGCGACGCCGCCGCCGATGACGATCATGAGGTTGAGGATGCGACTGAGGACGAGAGCAGGGACTGAAGCTGAGGGCTGAGAACTGAGAACTCAACTGTGGACTGAGGCCACTTCACAATTAACAGACGGCGCTTTAAGTGCCAATGCCATTGGCATGTTGTTGTTTTTCTTTGACCAACGTTTCTTCTTCTTTATTTTTTTTTTTTGTTTTTCGGTTAAGAGTATTATTTTTCACATTCGTGCTAATGCATCTCTCTCGTTGTTGCCCATCGATCCCGGTTTAATTACATTCCCAAAGTTCCTTTGGGCGCGACATCAAAGTCGTTGCTGCTGTTGTTGTTGTTCTTGTTGTTGTTGCATATCTTACCTGCCGCTTTTTGTGATGATCATTTCCGTGCCAATCTGATGGAATTGCTTCCACAGCTCATCGTTCTGCAGCGTCATCTCCACGCCGGGCAACGAGACACGCGGTGGCATTATCACGTGCCGCGGCATCGGTATGGGCAACATCGGTGGAAAGGGATCTTCAATGAGAGAGAGAGAGAGAGAGAAAAAGGGGGAGAGAGAGACATTCAGTTAAGTACTTGATACAATTGATTGTGATAAGTATTTGTTAAAAATATCTACATCATTATTGTCATATTATTCACTTAAGTAAGCTGTTGATCAACTTCTTAGTTCTATTTATTTTATAAACGATCTACAACTCAATTTTTTTACGATATAGCTTTAGAATAGATTAGAAAGTGAGTTATTATCTTCAAGTATCTGACTATAGTGTATCAAGAAACTAAATAGTATAATTTTCCATAGTATATTCCATAAAATAATTATAAATTAATCATAGATCTATGCGTTTGAGAATTTATTAGCGTGATAAAATATTCATTTTATTGTGGCTATCTTGAAGATATAGAAACCAGTTAGAATTCACCCAGTTAAAAATGGGGTTAGCAGTTATAAAGTTTATACTTATTAAATACATTTGATCTAATGCAAATTTGTAAACTTTTTTAAGCACAAAAACCGTCATTTATTTGCTCTACTATTTTTAAAATTGGCTTTAAAAATGTATCAGAACTACAATTAGATATGCTGGTCCCTCTATAAATATTTATTAAAGCTGAAAGTGATCTTTACTTCAGTAATACTTTTTAATCATGATATTTAATCAAATTTTTTAATAGTAATAGTAGCTAAATATCTTCGAGTTTTTCATGTCTGCTTTTAAAATAGAAGCTAAAGATTAAAGAGTACCGCTCAATGGAACAATTTGTCTATATATGTACAATACACGTAAATATAAAAATTTGCATTTGCGTTATGCATTTAATTTGATTTTCCTGCTGTGTTACGAGCTGGTCAAACAGCTAAAACTCATTTTGTTATCAGTTAGCTGCCAAAGATGGCCCGCTGTGATGTGTCGCTTACATTTGGCTTAAGCAAAAAAAAAAAAATGCCGCCAAACGCTTTCTCACATTACTCAGGTTTATGGTGCGATCGTAAAATGGCTAATAGCACTAACGCCTGCTGCTCTCCGATTACGAAAGCCAAACAAGACAAAAAAGCGCCAATTGCGGCAAAGCTAAAAGTAGCTAAAGATCATTAATGCTAATGATTCGTAACAGCTTTTGTGATGCTTACAAAATTGCTTATGCGGCGTATGCGTAATGTGAAGTAATGAGTAAATGTGGGAGGCGGCAAAGAAGGCGGAGCTTTACTTACCCGGTATACGCTGCATTATCTGCTGACGGTAAATCTCGTGCGCGATGTGTTGTTGCATCCGCAGATCGACAAGTTCGTTCATGGTGATCATGATTTATAGATGTTATATGTATTTGTATATTTCACACTTTAGTAAATTGTTTAACTTCTTTTGGCACAATTCAATCACAGACAATAACAATAACGAGTAGAACAACAGCAACAACAACAACAACAACTAAGCACAATAGCGAAAGCTGACAACATGAGTTTTGAGTTCTTTTGTCAAAGGCACGAGGCGAATTCGATTAGCGTTAATTATGCAAATCACAGCTACCAAAAAGCAAAGTGGCGTTATTATGGCAAATGTCTCATGTGCGTGTTTGTGTGGGTGTTAATTCGATTATGACAATAACAGTAACAACAACAACAACTTGTTGAGTATTTGAAATTGGATTTGTTTTGGGTTTTATTCTATATGATGATATGGAGATACACCGACGCTCGCGTCTTGCGCTCGCCAAGTTCGCATTTCAACTGAGTAAGTTCCACACAAAATGTCGCTGCCGTCGCTCGGAACGAGCTTGACGAGTTCGAGCCATTGATCGACATTACCTGCAAGATCTCTGGCAACACTCTCTCAGTCTCTCGCTCGCTCGCTCTCTCTTTGCCGCTTGCAGGTTGCTGATTGGTTGAGCTCCCTTAGCGCACATGCAGTTAGAGTGAGCGCAGTTAGCTGTCTAGTCAGCTATCTCTGTCTGTCATTCAGTAGCTGGACTTACGCTCTCTTTGTTGGCACCTCCATTTTGAAAATGACACCAGCTGCAAATGCTCCGCCCTCTCTTTGACGCTCGCTCTCCCTCTCTCTCGCTCACGTTCTTTCTAATTGTGTTTAATTTTGAAGTGCGAAGTTGCACAGTCAGCAGCTGAAACAGACAGACATATGCTATATGTGTGTCTGTGTGTGTGTGTGTGTGTGTGTCTGCGCTGTTGCTGGGGTTGCCTTTTAATTATACATCATGATCGAAATTGTTTTTTAGTTTTTTCCTCATTCTTTTTATTTCATTTGGCATCTTTGTTTTTTATACTTATTTATGCTTTGCCCATTTGTAGCCTCTGCCATCATGGTGGTCCTCTTGTCTTCTCTCGAGTTGTTGCTGTTGTTGTTGCTGTTGCTGTTGTGGCTGCCGTTTTGCTGTTCATTTATTTGATTTTGGTTTTGACGCTGCGTCATTCGGCGGCATTGATATGGTCGCATACACATGTATCCCATATCCCCGATATGGAATCAAACTCAAACTCGAATTCGAATTCGAACTCGTATACTGCAGTCAGTAGTGCAGATGCAGCTGCTAGATTGTGGTTTTTTTTTCTCATCTTTCTTTCTTATATATTTGATCTTGTTGTTCTGACTATTTTGAGATTGACAAAACATTTGTTAAACTACGGAAACGCATGTCGTCTACAAATTTGCCGGCCATTCGAAAACCATTTGCTGTGAAGGCGGCAAACGGGAAAATGATGAACATCCTAACCAGTCCAAAAGTTCAAGGCAGCATCTTTAATGCCAATGGATGCGACTGAAAATATATAATTTAAAAATAATAAATGGTTTAGAAAATCAGAATTAATTATGATTTATTAATAATTTGTTTATAAATTTAAATTATTTTATTTTCTATAAATTATAATTTATTGTTGAGTATATTTGAAGTGCATAAGACAACAACAATGAGGTATAACACTATAATTCAGTCTGTTTAAGGTTCATTTTGACTTGAAAATTATTTATACAAGTATAAATATCGTAGTCTCAGCTACCTTAATTGCTTGTCGTTATTAGATAGAACTAAAAAAACTGTTATATTCGCTATAGTTAATTAACTCATTAATAGTTTACGCTGCCAGTTTGAACTTTAGCATTTCGTTAAGTATACGCAACGTTGTAGCGCAAGTTGAAAACTTTCGTTTTCCATAGCCTTGTGAAAAAAAGAGCAAGTGAATTTGAAACTGATCGTATATCTTGGCTACTACTACACAGTAAACATTGCAGCTCCAATCTCTTGATAAACATAAGCACTTCCGTTAGGCTGGCTCAAATAATTAAACATTACTTAGCTTTGTCAGCGTTATCTAATTCTCTTGCATTACTGCGAAATTCCTGTGTCTGTTGTTGGGTAAATAGTTGGCCAGTTTGCGAGCTAATTTACACAGCACTTTGTTGGCTGACACATCCACTTTGTTTCATGTTGTGGCAGCCAGCGGCGATAAGCCAAAGAAATTAATTTACTATTAGCAGTTGGCATTGGTATTTCGCCCAAATTGCGTACCCTGTAACCTACACTCATATGAATATGTGTTTGAGTGTGTGTGTGTGTGTTTGTACATTAATTTATGCTTCGCGTTTTCACATTTGGTCGCGCACGCTTCCGGTTCCTCTTCCTCTTGCCATATGCAATAACCAACAAACAATTAGCCAAGGGTTCGAGTCTCTGTCGCTGTCTCTGTCTGTTGTCTGTTGTCTACGTCTCCGTTTGAGTATGAGTTTGAGTTTTGAGTCCGGTCATGGATCGAACACGCCAATAGCTGTGCAATTTGTCAGCACCCAGCTAATTGGTGTTGCTCAAAATGATCTGCCTGCTGTTTGACTAATGCTCTACGGTTTCCGTTCCTTCCGTTTCCTTCGGGGGAGGTACACGTGCAACCTATCACCGACCCATCAACAGGTAGCCTTGCAGTTTTCTATCTCAGCCACACATTCCACACGGTTGAATCAGCCAGCATTGCATTCAATTTCAATCCGTATCGAATTGAATTTACGACTGAAACAGGCAACAAAACTACTTGTACATTGCTGATAGTATTTACTAGGGTATATTGTTGGGTACCTTAAAAAATAACATTGAATTGATATAAACACAAAGGACACAAAAATCTGAAAGTTCCGCAAATGAAGAATGAATGAATTTAAATGTAGAATCAAAAGGCCAAACAATAATCAAAAAGTCATTGTATTATTTAATCGGTGGTGTTTTGATCAAGTTATACGAATTTAAAGATATCGAAAAAATAAAAAATTATCGAAATTTAATTATAAAGTTTTACAAATGCACAAATTTTAGGGGAGTACACAATAAAAAAAAGACACAGTTTATAGAAATCAGAAAAATTTTGATTATATTATTACAGTTTGAAGAAAATTCAAAAATGGAAATGTATTCGTTCAATTTATTTAACAAATTTTTCTGGACAATTTACGAATATATACAATTTCAATAGCAATGTCCTCTTTATTTCAGACTTACTGCTATATGTATATAAATTTTATTTTTAACTTTTTAAAAACACTGCGCCATTTTTAAAATTTCTTTCCAACTATTCTGCATGACAATGGTTATTGGATCCATAAGGAGGAACCTTCAACTTGGACTCCCAATTGTAAATGGCTGCCATTGCGAAATTAGACACATAACAGCGATAAGCACGAGCCTTTTTCTCACACGGCTGTTCAAATTAAAATTAGCATAAAATCCCAGACAAAGATAATGTAATTTTCCATGGAAAATAAATGAAATGTACTCAGTAAGTACCAATCCATTTAGGGTTCAGTATTTTTCCCATTTATTATTGTTTTGTTAATCATTATAAAACTTAAGTGAACCGGCGCGAAATTTATTGATTTAAAATTTTAGCTAAATTCGATTTGTGTTGTTGTTGTTGTTTGAACAAGCCCCTAGCGCCTCTATAGACTATAGACTCTATAGACTATTAACGGCTGCCACTTGACGATTCTTCATTGTTACAGCAACTACATACAACTACGAAATGACGAGGATGCCACGATGTGGATGTGATCTTCGGGATGGAGACTATTTGTTGACGCTCGACTGTCTGACTGGCATGCAAATCTACTTTTGTATGCAAATTAAGTGACTCAATCAACAAGGCAAAGGTAACAACATCAACATTAACGTTAACAAAACACAAAAACATTCTTGATAAGCAACAACTGCGAGATACCCTGCGATAATGTTTAGCTTGTCAATAGACTGACAACGTGATTTAAATGTAATTGATTAGGAGGTTCCAAGTATTATAAGATAGATACTCTTTGATTATATTAAAATGGAAATCAATGGAAAATGTTTTATTCGAATTTTTATTTTATTGAAATTGCTAAAAAAATTTCTCAATCAAAAAATATCAGAATTCTTCAGAAATTTAATATAAATTTGTATCTTTAGCTTGTGCCAAGAGACTCTTACTTTTATCACCTATCAGAGTTGACTTTTTAATAAACTTTTGAGAATATTTTATAAATTAAATTTTTTTTACTTTTGAAATATTACGAAATTATTATAGAAAATAAATATTTGTAATTTCAAATTTAAAAATAAAATACTGACTTTAAAAATAAGCGCTCTATTGTCATTATTATTATTTTAAAAATTTTCTTATTGTTCCTTTTCAAATTATGCCACCCCTTATAAGTATATTGACTTAATGGGTATACAGCAGTTCAAAAAACAGCTAAATCACAATCGCCAGTAGCGCTTCGGGGACAGCTAAAAATAAAAATAAAAAAATAAAATGGTGCGAGACGACGACGACGACGACGACGACCAAAGGCATCATAATCATGTGGGTCCGTGCGTCTAGGCGACCACAATGGGGACCACAGCAGCCCACTTAGCAGCTTTCAATGGTTCACGTATTTTAGGCCCGGCAGTCCGCAGACCGCAGTCCGAGTGTATTGTTCAGACAGACCCCACAATAATGCGTGTATATATGTGTACATATAATAATTGAGAGGTGTTTAATCGTGTGTTTCGTTTTTATATATTTATTTATTTTGATTTTTTATCTTTTTGTTGTGGTTTTGTTTTCTGCACATTCACGACCTGTGGCGAGACACAAGTCTTTACCTTTACCTTTTGCCTTTGCTGTGCTCCACTGTCGATCGCTGTTTGCTCTCAAATTATCATAAGCAAATACGGCCCAAAAGCCAAACTGAGACTGAGATTGGGACTGTGACTGTGACTGGGTCTGAGACGGGGACTGAGACTGAGACTGAAACTGGGACTGAGACTGACGGTTTCGACTTTACGCGCTTCAGACTTCAACTTAAGTGCTAAAGTTGCTGGCGACGCGACGCGCTGAGAGGCGCTTCTGTTGTGTAGACACTTGAGTTATTACAATATATTCAAAATTCAAGTGCTACTGGCATTCTTCAACCATATATCGACTGAACTGACTCTGGGAGTCGTCGAAGAATTTCTGCATCGACTACACATGTATTTACACATACATACATACACATATTTTTGTGCGTTAATAATATTTATTTGTTTGTTTATCGACGATGCTCATTGACTTGGCACTCACTTGGCTGGTGTGTTTCCTATTTTTTGAATGGGTCCAAATATATGCGTGTTTTAACAAGATCATCGATTTGAATGCGTATGCCAAATCAGCTTACTAGCAAACACTTTTTTGTATGTTTTTGTTGGCCAAATCAATTCATTAACATGCAGCTTCTTGGCCGAAAAGTTCAATGGCCACGCGCTGCGGCTGTGTGTTGACATCAAAGCCAATAGCCAAGTATTGCCGACAAAGAGATAGACACAGACAAAGAACCCAAAAAAAAATGCTGAATCTAAATCTAAATCCATATCCAGAGCCAGGCCAAGAGGCCAGAGACTAAGAGACTAAGAGCCAATACCAAGTCCAGTAGTCAAGAAATCATTTCGCCTGATAAAAACATCCATTATGCGTAACAATTTGACGGCTTCTTTGGCTACCTTATTTTCTATTTTTTGTATGTCGGCATTTTTGGCTTTGATTGAGTAGCTGACCATCTAGCCCGCGGGGTAATTGTTGTCGCACAATCTCTCCCTTTCCCTCTCTGTCTCCTTTCTTTCTTCTTGGTCCAGAGTGGGAGCAGGCATGAGTGCGTAATTACAATGCCCACTGTGATGCCTGATAAATAAAAAAAAAGAAGCATAAAATGAAGCAGAACTTCAATCTACTAAAAAACATGTTTGACGTCAAAGAGGAAATGCCTTAATCTCTCTCTCAACATAACGTCACAACAACTGCCGCCTCCCCCTCTCTCCTCTTCCTCACTGTGCCCGCCATTATCACTCTCTGTTCCAAGTGTTTGGACATTTGTTTGTACTGGCCAATGTCGTGTCTTAGATTCTGTACAGTGTACACTGTACAGTGTACACCCGTATCATTGAGACCAGTCACTATGGCTTCAGTTTGTATTTGACTTGCGCACTATTCCATGGCTTCTATCTCGGGATCTTTCTTCTCTTTTATTTTTTATGTATTTTTATGTGTACTTATGGCACTAGTCATAGTTGACACTTGTTGCCACAGTGCCAGTTGTTGTTGATTACTTTTAATGGCGTCAAGACTTTCGCTTTTATGGAACACTTGCTTCCACGAATCGTATCTTTCTCTCTCTATGCATTAGCTGGAACCTGATTCTCAACGAAAGATTGAATTGTTTTATAATGTCTGTGTAAATGTATCTGGAGTGTATTTTCAAGAAGCGGCACATGTTAATTGAAATTTTGTTTAATCTATTAATAACATTTTACTTTAAAGAGCAAAGTCAGTAAATACTGATGGGCTGTTCTTAAGATATGTTTTAAACTAAAGATAGTATACAACTGTAAATGGTTTTTCCTTCTATCTACCTTAATAATACCTCGATCTGAGTCAAATCTTTATTGTTTGAATTACAAAACCAACAATCATAATCTAGTTAAAACTAGTCAAGAATCTGGCGCCACATCCGAGTTACCCACAAACAGAGAAACCAACCCGTTAGATTCAGCTACTGGTATCTACCACCCTAAAATTAAAAAAAAAGTATACAAAATACCAGACACGCACAAACAAAAACAAGTTAGCTATATATTACTAAGAGTGGTAGACGAGAAGATACTTAGTAATAAAATAAATATAAAAGAAACTGTGCGATAGGTAATTATTTAGATACAGATGACTTTCAATTTTAATACATACTAAAGTATTTAAATTTATAAAATGTAGAAAATAAATTAAACAAATATTGAAAATGAAAAATTAAACCAGATAAGATAAATACTTTAAATTTAAAATTGAATTAAAGCTGATTACTAGCCAGTTCCCAAACTTTACCTTCCACTAAAATTTTAAATTACATTTCAATACATCTATCAGCAATTTATATCCCACTGTCACCAACTATGTGCAGGGTATAACAAATATGGCGCAAAGTCAACAGGTATACGGCCATTATTCAAAAAGCGAGAACAATTTATGCCACCACTGCAATGTATCTTTGTCTAACGCTAGGGTATCTCTAGCACCCAGTTCCAATCTCCGTTCGCGTTCCCGTTCCAGTTTCAGTTTCAGCATCTCATGTGAGGCGTCAAAAGCTTAAATATTTACAATTAGCCCTAAAAAGACACAAACACTTTAACAATAAGATAGAGCGAAAGCGAAAAACATATTTGTTAAAGAGGCAAATAAATTGCAGAAGATAAAGATCTAATTTTTGATTAAAATTTAAGCTTTTTCACAACCTTAGCAGCTACCGGGCAAGAGAATCATCCAGAGAGCAACCTGAGCTGATCTCAACCGAGTTAAAGAAGAAATTATAAGTTGTCCCAGGGGTAATTTATGTTTGGATTCTCTTTTATTTTATACTTTTTTTTTTTATTTTTATTCGTTGACAACGCACACAAAGACAACGGACGAGTCAACGGTTAAAACATTTAATAAATTAGCCTCTGTGAGTTGTCGTTGTTGTTATCGCTATCTGTTGTTGCTTTTGGGGACTTTGAGAGTTGTAGAGCATGTTGTTTTTATAATTTTCATAGACTTTTAGTTGCTATATATGGCAAACAATACGGTACTTTTAACACCAAGACAAAAAAAACAAAAGGGCCCAAGACCAAATTAACAAAGGCCAAGACAGCACAGAAGCGACAGACGCGTAGCTGCCGTTCGAGCAGCAGTTGGCCCTAAGATACTAAGTTACAGATACAGATACAGATACATATACTTGTTTACTACTAGCTACAGATACATTTCAAGCTACGGATACAGATACAGATACAGCAACTATAGAGCACATGTTGGAAACTGATTTGCATATGAATGTGGCAATGATTACAAATTTCGCTCGTAAAAATGTTTAGTTGGGTTTTGTTTTAACCTTTTTTGTTGTTGTTGTTTTTGGAGGCATAATTAACTATGGATCGATCTCGTATGCGTTGCGGTTGCGGCAATTTACAGGCATGTGGTTGTTACTGATTGTGAGATACGATCTTGTATCTGGGTTTTATAGATACTACGCATATGTGTATCTGTATCTGTATCTGTATCTGTATCTGTATCTGTATCTGTATCTGTATCTGTTTTTGGAGTCTAAATGAGCAGTCGAATTGGATGTCAATGGACTTTGGTGTTTGGTGGGAAAGTGTTGAGCTGTTTGCATTATGCTGATTAAGTTTTTCATTGAGTGAACCGTAACTGAAGCTAAACCTTTCACAGTCAATTAATAGCGGCTAACAAGATCGATGCTGTTCCCTGATAAGCAGCTATCAACAACACGGTAACTGCATAGTTAATAGATTAGCCATGCATAATTCCCACCTTTCCACTCTCTCGTACAACGCCCACTGTGTGCGTGAGAGTCCAGGATCACACAAACACACAAATACACTAACACAGATAGAAACTGTGCGATCTACAGCATTGATCCTACAGCCTCCAGTCCTCGTTTTGTGTTTATTATGGCGCGTTTCGTTAATTTCTTGGCGCCATCATCATCGTCTCCGTCTCCGTCTCTGCATCCGTCTCCGTCTCCTTGTCTCTCTCCTCCGCCTCCTTTGCTGCGTCATAAAATTAAAACTCTTCACTCCATCATTTTCGTGTGCGAGTGCAACATTTGACAGGTAAACGTCTGGGAAAATATATATAACTTACCAACTGGCCGCCGGTTAACGCAGACGCGCCCTCCGGTCCAAATCTTTGCATAAATGGCTTGAAGAATTCTGAATGCTCTCTGCAAGGCAATATCTTTCTATAGTACATTCTAATAAATATCTATACAAAAACGGAACACTCTTTTATACCTATTATTCAATTAATTTCCTTTCTTTCTATTAAACTAACCTGTCTTTAAAATAATTTTTTTCAATTTCAAATTTAATACTGTAGACTTTATATATGTACTTTTAGTATAACATATAATTTTAATTTTTTCCAAAATATTTATACTTTATTTTTCCAAATTCGACTTTTCTTACAAAAATTTAAATTTTTATAATTTTATAAGTTTAGGTCGCATTTTTACCATTCTCAATAAATTTTTCTCGTTTCATAGTTTTTAGAGTATTTCATCTTCGTTCTTCAAACATTTCTTTCATTAACAATTTTTTACAAAATATTTTTCCCAGCCTGCAGAGTGTTTGGTTGGTTGGCTGCAGTTAGCCACATTTTTGACAGATTTATTAGGCAATATTAATTTTTTATACGTGCTAAGGTATGTGTCATGGGAGCTGCCATTATCACCTGGTCGACTCGGAGATCTGATGTAGGTCAGAAACCAGCTCCAAGTCAATAGGAGGAAGTATACGTACTAAGTCAATGTTTGTGCAATGCAGTAAGCACAAGTAAAGTGCAGATCTTTCAGATCAGAACAGAAAAAGAACTCTTGTTGTTATTATAATTCATGTCGTTGTTGTTGTTGTTGTTGTGATGTGATGTCTGTTTGTTTGGCTTTGTCTGCTGACTGTTTGGAGCTCTGGTGGCTCGAACGTGTGAAAATGCATTTGCATATTCAATCAACGGCACAATAAATACGACGGACTATAACGAATATGAATACGAATACGAATACTACATACGAATTCATACAGAGTCGTTAAACAGCATTTACATACGAAAATAACAAAATATTTAACAGCCGACGAGCTGACTGGGAAGTCGTTGAATGATTTCAATATATATATATATATATAAGGATAGTTGGATGATTTTAGCCCGTGACTTTTGCATTCAAATTGAAAGTGTCAATACTCGAACTTGGTAGCGCTTTTCGAGACGCAACGACCCATAAATTTCATGTCCAAATTCAAAACACAAACTCAACAACAGATGGAGAATGTGTGAGAGAAAGGGAAGGTGTGGGAGTTGGTGGGGGGAAGAGCTTGAAAAAAAAGTCAACTCATGCTCTCTTTCAGTTTCGATCTGTTTATAGCCACAATAATTGGAATATTTGCGTGGGCAGATGGAATATTTTCATCAACTCATTTCTTTGATCTATTTTCGAATCAAATTTGAACTAAAATTAACAGTTTGGCCAATTTGGCAAAACAAATAAATAATATTGATTGTTGTCTGTTGACGAGCTTCAAAACTTCCATTATTATGCGTGGACATTATCTATCTATGAATATATATATATATATATATATTGTGGCGCCACACAGTTGACATTTTGTAGCCACGCGCTGTGGCAGCCACTTTCGGTTTCCGTTCACCATGCAGATAAGCGGCAATCAAAGTTGCAGCTGCAAGTGGCAGTGGCAGTGGCAACTTATCTGCTGGCTGCATGCCCCGTGCCGCGCTCTAATGCAAAACCATAAAAACAAATTATGAGCGATACGCTAAATCAACGAAATGCATTCAAGCGTTGTCTCTGTTCTTGCCACTGCCTCTTGGTGGCAGCCACAACAATCGCAGCAGAATCTTTTTGGGAGGTACGTGGCACATTTGACTTAATGAAAATGTTGGCACTACAAGTCAAGTGCTTCGAGGCGCAGCCAAGCGCATGCACACACACACATACTCACACACACACACACACACACACACACACACACATTTATACACTCACTTGAGCTGCCGTCGCGTTTGCAGCACGCAAGTGAAAAATGTTGGCGCCAGGCGCCACTAAAAAATCTTATGAATGAAGTAGCCACATTTTTTTTTTTTCGACGCTGTTGTTATGTCTCCCCTCCCCTCCCCTCCCCTCTCCACTACACTACCCTACACTCCTTCTCTTCTTTAACTCTGCTTGTTGTTGCTGTGTGGCTTTAGCGTTGACCGGAATCGCGTTTGAAGTGCATACCCAAAACTTTCCTCTTCTCATCTCTTCGCGACTGTCTCCTCATGTCTCGTCTCTTGATAGTTTAGTCTGTCTTCAGTCATTATAATAATTTTCTTAGAAAGTTCTTGCATTTATTAAGTTATTAAAATGTAATTAACGGCTACTTAGAATACTTGGAAACGAGTGCCACAAAATCTTTGCTAATTATACATTTCTTTTTGTATTGAAAAATACGACGGATAAGATATCTAAAAGTAAATTGTGTATTACACATTTGATATACTATGTTTGTATAGTTGGGAAACGTTAAAATTTCATTTAAACGAATTTAATAAAATTTGAATGCAGAATCAATTAAGACGCCAAATAATGATCAAGATGATATTCCGCTTGAATATCGGTTTAGTGTTGACAATGTTATGAAAGATTGAAGTTTGAGATAAATTGTCAAGGGATGGAAAAATATGTCTGTGATGGCCAAAATAAAATAAATAAAATTTAAATTCAGAATTAATTAGGAGACCAAATAATGATCAGAATGGTATTCCGCATGAAAATCGGTTTAGTTTTGACAAAGTTATGCTAGTTTGAAGTTTTTGATAAAGTGTCAAGGGGTAGGTATGCAAAAATATGACTGTGATGGCCAAAATATTGATTTTTCAAAATAAAAAAATGCAGAATCAATTTAGAGGCCAAATAATGATCAAAATGGTATTCCGCATGAAAATCGGTTTAGTTTTGGCAAAGTTATGCGAGTTTGAAGTTGGTGAATAATATTTCTAATAATTCTATTAATGATGTTATATGTAAAATTACAGATCCATTACTCAGTAGCACCTGCTCAAAGCCATCCCTTTATCAATCGCACTTGTTAGGGGCTTTCCAGTGTCAGTTTCATTCCGTTGCGGGTTACCTGATCAGCAGGAGTGGGAGTAGGACAAGGGATAGGAGTAGGAGGAATAGCTCGACAAACGTGCGCGTTCCATATTAAATCCACGCAGTAAAAGCATTAATCACCATTTTCACGCGACGCGCCTGTTGCTCTGTTGGCCTTTGGGCCAACTATTGCTGTTGGCCACGTTAGAGATTGCTCGTTAGAGAATCGAAGGAGAGAAATGAGCCTGACACGTTCGCGTTGTTTTGGAAGTGCCTGCGGCGAGTGGTTCCTGGAAAAGTGCAGCGCCGCCGCCGTCGCCGCCGCCGCTGAAGCCGCGTGTTGACTAATGACGCGCATTTAGCAGCGATTAATGAATTTTATGAGCCGCCATAATTTTATGGCACATCAACTGGCCGGTGGCAGGGAAATTCCAGCGAATTTCCCCGCTCCTGGGCCATTGAAAAGCATCGGGCATCGGCTGGAAAATACAAAGCTGCTGCCTGCGGTTTTATTATCTTACCTGTAGCTATGCCTTTGCAGAGACATGGCTGTGGATATGGATATGGACATGGACTTGGTATCCGGAGATGGCACCGGCGTTACGCGTACAATGCGAAAGGTACTTGAGATTTTATGACCATGTTTTGTGCGTGTATAGAGGCGGCTTCATTGTACCATGAGTACTCGATGAGTATTCAAAAGTATTCAAATGGTAATCAAGTGCTTTGGGCCGGTTGTGCGCCCTTAGGTTTGAATAGGGCGTTTGTATGACAGCTAATGTCTCGCATAATAGAAATCACCTACTTAAAAATCAAGTGCAAATTGTTAGCCCACTTGAGATCTGGACCAATCCAGATACAGACAAGACCGTACTAAGCACATCTTTCGGAGCATGTAATCCTTGTATAATTGAAACAAAACGCAATTTGTTTTTACAGTTTGTCGCAGCCTTTAAGATCCCATTTTCGGTTTGTTTTCATTTCAACTACAAGACAGATACTCTACAAAGATTTGCTCAAAGGATTTGCCTTTCCCCTTGTCACAGATCCTTCTTCTGTGTGTGGCATATGTGTGCAGTTTGTTTCTCTCTTTCTCTCGATCTCGATCTTGTTTTCGGTTTCGTTTATTTTTACTACTGCTTAAACAATTTTCGCTTAAATTGTTTGTGGCAAATGGGATTTGGGTTCACCACAAGAGGTTTGGTTAAAGGATAACAATCATTTTGCCATTGTTGACAATTTTTGCTTATCGTTCAACAAAAGGGGGACAATTGCCAGCATGTTGTCATCTGTGTTTAACGATCTGTTTACTCTCCTTATGGAGCTATCCATAAACAGCTGCCATAGTTCTCAACAGATCCCAAAAATGTAGATCTAAACAGAATTGCCTTATTTTTACTTTTACTTGGGCTAATCAACTTTGGGGTTTTGGGAAATGTTTTATGATCTTTGCATTTGTTTGAGCAAAATCTTTTGAGAATAAATATTATTAAGAAAATAATTACAATCTTTTAGATATGGTTGAACAATGTTTGTTGAAGTTGTACAAACAATGTGAGCAAGACATCACTGACCTTAGAAGATGTTATATTGTGTTCTTGATTATTTCAATTTCTAGCTAGCATTCTGGGTATCCAAGGCCATATAGAACCCTGTCGAAAATAATAAAATAAAAAGATACAGTTTTTTCTAGAGATAACGAAAATTTAATTCTGTTATAGATCGTTTTTCTTGCAGCTGCTTTATATAGTTGGAATTTAATGGATATTTAAATTTTGTTGCTATATTAGCTTTTCTTTCTCAATTTCTTCAGATAAACTCGTTGTTATTGATTAAAAAGTTAATAAAATAAAATAAATTTAAAATTCAAAATGGATTGCTGAATAAACAAAGGAATTAAGTATTCAAGTGAAGTAAATTCCCAGCATAAATCAAAAGCCCTTCCATATGAGAATATTAAATGTTCACAGGTTGTTTCTGAGATTTGTTCCCAGTCGAAGGGCTTTTTACCTTATGATAATCACGCCCCGAATGCTGTGTTTTGTTTTTGTTTTTTTTTCGGGTAATGCATATTCAGATCTGTTCATTTTCGGCATACCACAAACGATTATCTGCATCGAAGCACACTCATCGAAACTGGACGATGTCGAGGTAAGAGTTCTCGTCTTTGGCCAATGGACAGAGGACCGAGAGTTGGAACAATGGCAGCGGTTAAAGTACAAAGCATCGCACTTTATTAACTACTTGAGATTAAGGCTGATAAAGAGATAATCCTCGTACGGTCGGCAACTGAACTCAAAGTGCACCGCATACTCCTACAACGAGAGAGAGAGAGAGAGAGAGAGAGGCAGAGAAGGAGACGGAGGACAGATATAGAGATCGAGGGTCCAACTTTCGGTAGCTGTTGCCGGTGTAATAAGCATAACAATATCGTTGTCCGCCCAATTGACAAGCCAGCGGATAGAGGGCCTATCTGGAGCGTTGATGTTGCCGTGTAAAATGGATCACAGGTACTGCTACTCAGGTGAGATCAATAGCAGTCAGTCAGAGAGACACAGATGAGGCTTATCGCATGCCTCACCTCACCTTGCCTCACCTCATCGAACCTCATCCACACGTCATTGCACTTTCGCTAGCCTCAACTCATCCCATCGCATCGCATCGCATCTCGTCTGTTCTCATCTCATCATTCCGTCATCCCATCATCCCGTCATCGTCATCCACACACTCGCTATCTGCCGCAGCTGCCTTTGATCAGTGTAGCGTAATTTTAAGCCAAATTGCTTGGCCTTTGCATTCTGCCGCATTCTGGCTCTGAACTAGGCTCGGAATCATGCTGGGCTCTCCCTTTCTTCTAGATTCTCCTGGTCTTATTTTTCTGGTGCCAATGTCAGGGGTCCTTTGGCGTTGGGCTGCCGCACTTATTCAATGTTTTAGTGTGAAGTTGTAACATCTTTTTACTCAGGGTGGTTACCAACTTTCTATTCTTCTCCTCGTTTTTTTTTTCGTTCAATTCTCTGCTCTTTTGAGGCGTGGAGCTACTGCTGTGTAATGGGATTTACCAGCGATCCATTGTTTTCCTGGGCATATTTATATTAAATTTAGGCTATTCTTTTCATTTTTTTTTTGCCAATCTTAAGATGGAACCCCACTAGTGAAAAAGTGCTATTATATGAGAGTTTTTTTCTGTAAACAAAGCGTATGTCTAAGGCTTAAGAGTTAGTATAGCTAAAGAATGGATGCCTTTCTTAAATTAATATAAAGTCAATTTAAATTATGATGGTATTTTAATACAGCTTAAAAATTAATAATATTTTTAGATAAATCAGAAAGTTTAAACTAATGTCATAGAATTTGAAAGATCTGATGATATAATTGAAAAGTTTACATACTTTACTTGCTGAAAACATTTATATTATGACATATTTTAGTATTGTTTGTAATTGTGGTTTGGTTAAGCGACCTGCTCAATAAGTTAGCTCCAACTGCAGTTTCCAAAGACCAAATGAGGCATGACAACGCTTCAAGTGTTTATGTAAATGCATTTTAACACCTCGGGCCACAAATATTTTCTAACTGCTCACAATAATATTGATAATTTTTATAAATACCAGAAGCAAAGAGGGGCAAAAAAAACGGAGCGATGCAAAGGGAGCGATGCAGAGGGGAGTTGCAACTTATACTTATAACACATACGTAAATATGTAACTGTGCGCGGGCAAACGTGAGGCGTAAATTAATTCTATTGAAGTCGCTTACAGTTCCACGGAACGGATACGACAATAACCAACGGATCGTAACTGCAGCTCGGAGTAAACAAACACACATCACATCCATCGCAATGAGCATGGAGAGAAAAAAGTGTTGCTCTGTTTGCTTGTTTGCAACTTGGGATGACCGAGTCGTAGTTGTTGTTGTTGTTGTGGATGTAGAAGCTCATTATGCGATCGCGTTAAGCTGTGAAATTTATTGTTTGTCTAGCCATAATAGGGGGGCAGCAGTAGAAGCTGTAGTAAGAGAAGAAGCTAAAGTTACGGGTCTCTAATCTTTGACTATTGACAAAAACTCAATACCAGTAGTTGTTGGCAGTTCGCATTGGCATTTATGAATTATGGAAATGGAAAAAGCGTTTAGAAGACGCCACTTTATGCTGGTCAGCTTCATACTACGACTTCAACTTGGACTTGGAGTCTTCAGGCGAACAACTGTTTTATTAATGAAACGTTGATCATCAGCTTCGTTTGTTTTGGACTGCTCATGATGTGTTGTGTGTGTAGTGTGTGTTGCGTGTGTAGTGTGTGTGTTTGGTGTGTGTGTTTAGTGTGTTGTGGGCAGCAGCAGCAACGTTGGCGAGTTGTCTCTAAGCGAGACAAATTACCACATTTCAACACATACTCAAAACTGGCGCTGGTCCAGCCCCATGTAAACTGACTGTGGATGCAGCTCAGATCTCAGCTCCGTGCGGTTGCCAGTACGGCATAGGGAATCGGGAACTGGGAACCCAACCAAGTGGCCCTTTTGGCGCCCCATTGCAATCGTGTGGCAACGCAGTGGATTTTTTTATTTCCTCTGTTTCTCTCGTACGGTGGTCATTAATAAAAATGTTTTTTGTTGCTTTTTCGGTTAACTCCCATAAGCCATAAGCCATAAGAAAAACAAACAAATGGACAGGCTGGTTAGTTGGTTAGTTGACTGGTGGCCCAGACACATATAAGTATGTTTATGTATATATGTATTGGACAGGCCCCTACTTTGGGTCAAATAAGCCAAGTCAGCGACGTGAGCATGAATCAACCTGTCAAAAGTCTCGTTAACGCCAACAGCACCGATTTTTACTCATTTGGCCTTCTTCAGCGACAGGGTCACAACGAACTAGCCATGAGCTACGATTTAAATCACAAACAACATCAATGAAATATGGAAAAAATATGTTAGAAAAAAAATCATAAAACATAAAATTGTACTTATAACTTCAAATGTTTTGCTAAAGTCGTTAAGTTCGGCACTTTCCTGCTCCCCTACACACAAACAAACGAGAGAGATCCCAAAAAAAAAAAACGTTGGTTGCAGCCAGCAGAAACCCTAAGGGGCAACAATAAAAACAACAACGGTGGGGAAATTTTCATTAAATGCCACATTTGGGCAACCCAAAAACTGGCGCCAGGCTCTGGACACAGCCCAGTTCGACATCCACAAGCAGCAGCATGTCCACATCCCATGTCCATATAATCTCGACAACTGCAACGAGGCCACCGAACAAATAAGCAGCAATTTCTTCATGTTGCGAGCAAATTTGGCTGGAATGCGAACGATGGAACAAACGAGATGGAGATGGAGATGACGATGTAGAGGTTGGCCAGGTTGGCCAGTCCAGCAGACCAGCAGGCAATGAAGTGCGCCGTCGCGCTGCTAAACGATCTTGCCACCGCCCGTCCACACCATGCCACACACAAAACACACACACACACACACACACACACACACACACACACAGATACAGATGCATTTTAAGAAAGGGAACACGACGCACGCACGAACTCCGAACTTCAAACATTGCCAGTTAGCCAAGTTACTACGTTCTTGGGGGCCCTTCAACCGACTTGGCTGCCGTTGTTGCTTCTGCTGGGCAGCCGACTGGCGCTATCGTCGTCTGGGTCTGGCTTTAACTCTGACTCTGACTCTGGGTCTGACTCTCGGCCAAGTTGTTGTTGTTGCTGTTGCCCACACCGAATTCAGAGGTGCAAATACGTTCAGACCAGTCTCCAATTTGTGCTGGAAAGTGATCATTCATGCGCCGTAGCTGTTTCCATAGTTGTTATGTGCTCATGTCGTAATGCCCTCGATGAAATGAGCATGGGGTAGTTGCGGTAGTATGTTCATAATTATTACTAAGAAATTACAACTCAATAATAATGAATTCTAAGGTAGAACTTAGGATAAGTTAACAATTAAAATATACCAATTAACAAAATATTTAAGCAGCTCTTTGACTCTGTTTTAAAATAATAAATCTACATTTATAAAACAATTTGTCCTGACAGACTGTCTGATTGACTGGTATTGGTTATTTCCAATTAAAATATACTTTTATTTATTCAATAAAGCGTAAGGTATTTATGTGTTCAAAAATATGCATTTTACACTTTCTATACTATTCTTTTGCTATCCTTCTAATATTTCATTTTGAATGCACATATTTATATAGTTGAAATTACAGGGTATTAAAACATTGATGCTGTGCACTGAGCTTGTTATCTTCTTTCAACTTGATGATGATTTTACGTTTCTGTCTTTGCCCTCCGGTCGTCTTGTCGTTCTCGTTGTCGTCGTCTTTCGGTCGTCGCCATCGTCGAGAAAAGGAAATGAAATATTTGTCTGGTCTAAAAGTTATCATTTTATTAAAAAGCAGAGGCAATCAACGCATTCACATATTAAAACCGATTTCAACTCGACTTGTGGGATCTTAAAACAAAAACAGCATCAAAAGCAGCAGAAGAAAAAAATAAATAAAACCTGAGGAATCACGTTAAGTTTATAGGTCGCAGCACACACATATAGACACATGTGTGTGTGTGTGTGTGTGTGGAAAGTGATTCACTTGGGTTTGGGTCAGTCGAGTGCTGGAGACAGGGGCGTGTCTCGCCAGTCGCCGGTCGCCTCGTCAACTGGCCAACTGTCTGTACAATAATAACCGAGGATATATGAGAATATTTTGGGTAAAAGGGAGCGAGGACTTGTCCTAGTTACAATGACATTTTGTGGGCGTGATAGGGTCTGGTTTTGATTGAGCTACCCCAAAAAGTAAATGGAAATGTCTAGTTAGGTATTGACTAATGTGCTACATAAACAAATCTTAGCCAAGGATTCAGTTCGAGTTACAACTCTTGGCAATAGGCGTTTTGTATGGCTGTCGGGTCCAAGTGCAATTTCATGTCAAAGGACTTTAACATGAGATTGGTGTAAGATGTGACTATTTAGTAGACTGTCAATGCATCGCATTCATAACTCAATCAGCTTCCAATGGTGGTCATAAACAACTTGAAAAAGTTGAGCCCACTGTTAAGCCCACGCCTCTTTCAAAGGTTCATAAACTGCCAATATAAATGTTTAACTTAATTATAGTTTAACCATCAAAGATGTTTAATTGTACTCGGCTGAGAGTGGACAGGACCCACCACGGTATTATAATCGTGCCTAGTGCCATATAAAAGACAAAACATTGAAATCCAATTAAATGGGGAGTCATTAAAGTGCCAGCATGATGTTGACTCAAATTCATTTTTAATTGTTTATTTCATAAAAAAAAGAGAAATAGAAAGAGAAAGAGTAGGCAACAGGTTGGGAAAATAAATATCTAGACAGAGGTGCATATTATCATATTAACGCGTCTATATAAGCCCACAACTTTAATTACCAAACATTTCTAATGTCCATCAAATTGAACCCACACTCTTTTGTGTCAATATCGTAAATACATAAATAAACAACAAACCAAAATCTCTGCCCTCTTGCACCGCCAGAATTTTTGATGATTGATGTCCTTGGCTGTGGAAGGTTCGCCTAAACGGCTGCAATAAAAAATTTACCACGTTTGGGGCACAGCGGGCGGTGACTTGGCGCCAGTGATATATTTCACCCTTTTCTGATATGACTGGGAACTCGGCTTGTGGCCTGAGAATCTCCCAGAGACAGAGACAAGAATCGAGAGACGAAGGCAGAGACAGAGACAGTGACAGAGACTACGACTGAGAGTTGAAGATGGAGATGGAGATGGAGATGGAGGCGACATTCGCTGCACTCAGATCGCAGCAAACAGATTCGAACAGCATACAAAAAGGTGGAAATGTTAAAATTTAATTATGGGTTCAGTTTTGGACTACATGCATATAAAAATACTCACACACACACACACACTCAGATCACTGCAATAAAACACTGCGTGGCGAGTGTAGAAAAGTCAACAAAAATTTGTTTTTAATTTACAATTTAATATGCGCTATAAAAAATTGGGCTCAATGACGAGACATAAATATTTATGAAGGCTGCGCCAGAAAGGCACAACCAAAAAGGAAAACGATCTAAGTTTGGGCTCTGTTGGACACATTTAATGCTCTACAGGCTGAGGCACAGGATATAAGGTATAAGATAAAGGAGAAGAGCACATAAAATAAAAGATAGGAGATGAAAACTTGTGAAAAGATCATTTATTATATAGGGTAAGATTTATTGTAAAGAATGAAATTTATCTAGGCATAATTAGTAGCTTGATAATATTATCACTGTTATTTACAGCAGGGAAATATTTCTTAGAAATAAAATCAGTGTATATTTTTAGTTTGATTAATAGATCAGTTGGTAAGAATATATAAAAAGTACTTATATTTAAAGGTAATTCATTTGGATACAATATTTTTCTTTTTTTTTCATTATATTTATCGAATTTAATTTATTAGCCGATTGTTTTATTATGTCAAGATCACTTGTAATACAAACATTTAAGATGTTTAAAATTAAAAAGTTTCGCTAAATATTTAGAGAAAAGAGATTATTTTTTAAAGTCAGAGAACTTTAGTAAGGTTTAATTTTATTTTTAATACCCAACTGTCTTTTTCTTAAAATATTTTTCTGTTTCAAAGTCTATTACAGAATAGGTATGCCCCATTGAAAGATTTCCCACATACGCTGTTGTGGACACACTCTAAAGAATTTGTCAAAAGGCAACTAGCAACATTTTCGACGCGACGCGACTCGTTTCAAATACTTATGCCACACACATCATGAGGCGATCCTAACTCGCCAAATTGCGAATCGCATAAATTGCCAAACTTGGTGGAGTTGTGGTCGTTCAGTTCGACGTATTTTTGAGCTGCCCGTCGAATGTTTTGACATTTAGAGGCGTTCGTTGTCGCCAGAGAGAAACGAATGACAAACGCCACTGTGGCTCATTATTTATTATGAATTCTATAAATATTAATGGATTTTTAAATGCAATTATAACAACTAATTAATAATGTGCATTTTTAATGGCCAACAACGAAACGAACACCGTCTCCGTCAGCGTCTTTGACTCTGACTTTGTTGGAGCATTTGACGTATTGGTTGACGTATTTATTGCATGTTTTCTCGCTTTCGATTCGTTTCGACTTGGCTTTAAGTTTGATTCGCAGTCCATGTCCAAATGGAGGTGCGCGAAAAAATTAAACGAGAATGTCTGACAGAATTTATTTTAATTAGTGCGATGGAGCTGTGAGTAGCATGCCAAATGAGAGCTGACCACATCAATTCAGAGAGAGATCAACTCTCGGCTCATGGTCGAGTTGATGTCCATGCAAAACAAGTCTTGCCAAATGCTGAAATGGCCAATGGCAATCGCTGAACAGCCGCCCAACCATGACACAAAGATCACAGGCTATAAAGCCGCCAGGAAGAGACAACAAATGGCCAATACAATATGTTCGCAGATCGCGATCACGATCGCCGGCAGGATTGGGATTGGGATTGGAATTGGGATAACGTATCGATTACATAGATCGACTTCTGTGCTCAGGTCAATTGCTGCTAGGCCAATGCAAAGAGGAAAGCCGCCGATAGCGACGGGTCGCGTTGTTGTAATCGATATGGCAAAACGCTTGGCAATCGCAGCCCGGAAAATGTATCTTAAGTAGCAATGTAATGTGTCCAGAGATGCCGAACTGATGATAACAGAGCCCTGGTGGCGACGTCTAGATGATCACAGCGATCAGTAGCTAGCACACTCTCTTTTCCTTTCTCTCTCTGTCTGTCTGTCTCGCTAGGCACTTGTAGATAATGTATCTCACAGATACTTATTGATTTTTCGGTCTTGTGACAGGCGTCCGCTGTGGATCCAACCAGGGGGTAGCCAGTTACGAGTAAAATGGAGCCTCACAACGTGAGAAATATAATATACCTAACGATATATGCAAAAGAGATAGAGAGGAGTAGATTTTTATATTTTTTTGGATAGACGTTGGGGGGGAAAAGGTTGCAGGCCCGTCGATCAATCCCGATGGAAACAAACATCTTAACAAATTATAATGCCCGTCTCGGGGGTCGATCGTTAAGTATCTCAACTAGTAGCCGCTAGGCAGCCACAGAAAGTGATCATCTCAACGACAGGCCATCGATCATTCAAAACTGAGCTCATGCTGGCGTTGCTTTTTTTTATTTTTTGGCTACAACTTTGGGCCAAGTGTGGTAGAAAGCGTGTTGGAAAATTAAATCATCGTTGTGGTTGTCTGTGTGCTGTTGTTGCTGTCTTTGTCTTTTCGCTGTCTTAATGATGCTCAACGCACCTTGAGCTACGGCTTAGTATTTACCCAAAAGATCTCTATCAGCGAGTTAACTCGTTTAGCATTTAGTTGCAGGCGCCTAACTGGTACTTCGACTGTCTCTGTCTCTGCCTCTAGATGTGGCTCTGAGTCCAAGTCTGAGTCCGAGTCTGACTTATCGCATAGTTTGCATCTTTATGCATCTTTTCTCAGGATTCGGGGCGCGGCAACGCCTTGCTTATTAGGCGCAGACAGTGTCGTTTATATCATTTATATTATTTTATGAACATCATTTTTTCTTCTTCTGTTTTTTTATCTCATTTTTGTGTTTTCATAAATTATGTGTAACCTGTTGTGTTTCTTTTTTTTTGAGATGCAGGTGACAATCCAACAGACCTTTGTTTTTTGATTTTGGATTTTGGTATGGGTTAATTAGGGTTATACACCATGATTTATTGATTTGTTGTGCCCCCAGAGGCTGTATTAACTGCAACCTGTCTGCCCCCATTGATGATGGCCATAATAAGCAGCCAATGTTGATGGTCTTTTAATTTCGTTAGTTGCCTTATATTTTAATTAGCCAAAAGATTTGATGTGGCCTGTCTGCAACTTAAGTGGGCCACAGCCCGCAGCTAAAGAGGAGTCGCTGCCCAACGGTAGCTGCCTCAAATCTCTTATCAAAGCCAAACACATGTCACTGTAGAGCTGTTGAGCCTCTGGCTGGCTACCGTGCAACATGCGCTGCTGAGGCAGATGCTCTGTCGGCAGATAAGAGCACACACAAAGGCACAGTCAGCGCATGGATAAGAGGACCGAAGGATCGGAGGATCGAAAGGTCCTGCAGGATCGTCTGGCGCCAAGTGAAGCACTTGTCGCGTCGCGCGACAACTGAACAATACAAAATTATTACTTCAATTGGCGACAGCCTCATGCCCATCCACATCCCAGTCAGGTACAACATCTTAAGTTGATTTCGAAAATGAGAAAAAGACGCCCGCCTACGGATCAGTTCACACCATTGCCGCAACTTACCACAAAATGTGGCACAGCGACAAGTCTGCATACATGTGCATGTACTTTGTGCTGTCGCCGCTTCAGTTGACCTTGCAACATTTAGTGACGCAATTACACCTGACCTTTAACTGGGCTATCTCGAACTAGAATCGGCCATAAAACTACCAACAACGCCCCAGCTGCTGACCAGGAACAAAGCCAACCGTCAGCATCTCATACAGTGTCTACTACTGTCTTATACCTACCTTTTTTCAGACATATGTTTTTTGTCGGTCTTGGCCCTTTATGCAGGCGTGAAGCGTTACAATTTTCATATCTTTTGTTCTCATTTATTTTTTGTGTCACATAAAGTTTTGCTGCAATTTGTACAAATATTTTATGATGCTTAGGCGCCCGTCGTTCAGTCACCAGCACAAACTATATACAACAGTCTGGGAAAGTGCACTGGAATCTTGTCTCTCGATTATCCACTTGATTCTCGAATGTCTTCGCACCGGAGATATGCCGTCTACGTCTGGCAAACGTGCTAATGTGTCCAAAATCTCAATTTAATGAGTGAGTCGAGGCGTATTTGCATCGCATTTTGTATTTAGTTGGAATCCTTCTTTCTAGTCCGTTGACAATCAACTCAACCCCGAAATTATTCGCTGTCGTCGCCGATTTGTGATGTGATTTGGCTGCAGCGCTTGAATTCAAGTGCAAATTGTTTTCGTGACATTCCCCAGAAAGTGTCACTGCCATGACAAAAAAAAAGGGGGACTACCCCTAATCCCAGTCCACATGGTGTGGAAATTAACTGCAAGTTGTCTGCATGGGCATAGACAAGTATATTTATAAGTTTGTCAATTGGTTCAAGATCAATATGAGAACAGAAGTGGACATAAGCTATAAATACTAGGAAAATAAGAATAGAAAAAGCTATCTTAGGAGATTAATATTGTAAGCATCACTGAATTTGTCTACTCTTAAGGTTGAAATCTTTGAATAATTTAACAATTATCTTCACACTAAAAATAGTTAAAATAATTAAAACATTGTAACGATTTTTCAATTTCAAAATGATTAATGATATTGAAGTTCCTTTAGCTATGAATCATACAAAGGCAATAATTTTCACATTAATGGCAACTTCCTGTGGCAACTGCAACTGCTGTCTTGTGATTAGGTTTCAGGAAAATGTATTTCACTATTTTCCGAGCACTTCAACAGCGATTAGCAGCAATTTTCGGTGCTGACAAGCACTAATCAATAGTTAAGAACCAAAAATGTATCAATTTTCGAAAAACTAAGGCCAGCAATCTGGCGAAAACCAAACACCAAATGGCTAAAGAAAGAAAGAGAGAGAAGGAGGAGAGGAGTGAGAGCAATGTCGAAACATCGAAACAGGCAATTAACAAAACCAACAAAATTTATGTTTCACCTGTCTGCATAAAATACATAAATACAAAATGCCAGACAATGCCAACAAGAGCCCAAAATGGTGGCTAATTACACGCCACAAAATGCAGCGAAATGCCTAAAAAGATCCCCGTTTCCAGAGGCAGTACGAGACGCAGTACCCAGTACCCAGTGCCAGTTCCAAAGACCCTCAAACGACGGAAGACGATGAAAATAGCAAACGGGCATTTTTCCAGCCGTCTACAGGCTGTTGTTGTTGTTGCTGCTGCTGCTGCTGCAGACAGGCGCGCTGTGGAAAATCTCACTTCTGAATTACAAAGCATGCCACATTCGAGAAAGAGAGAGAGCGAGAGAGTGAGAGGGAGCGGGAGCAAAGTCAGTGGCGCAGAAAAACACTGCGGCTGATGAAAATCAACAGGGCTAAGCGTTAACTTCGCCACTCGCAGCCCAGCACGGCCCAAAACGATTGCTGTGTTGCAACTCACAGTAGTTGCTGTCGTTGTTGTTGTTGCAACTCTCACACAAAATGGCGCACGCTTCTTGCCAGAGCGAGTGCGCCATAGTCAAAGTCGCAGTCTCAGTCGCAGTTGTTGTCTGCGTAGGCGTCGGCGTCAACGCTGTCTCAGCCAATCAGCTTGCGCCGCTGCTGGAACCGGTCTTGCAGGTAGCGCTGTTTTAATTTTGGGTAACTGGAAGTGGAACTGGAACCGGCTACGACGTGTGCGCAGCTAAGCGACTGACTCGATCAGCTCGAGATCAGTTCGTTGCGAAACGTCGTGCGTGTTAGAACCTCGAACGCAGCGCAGTAAAACCAAAAGAAGAACACAAATACAAAGAGATACAAATATTTATATCCACGAGTGGAGTGAAGAATTGAGTGATTTTATTTTCAAAAATGTTGTCCATGCACGAATTAATGGATATGAGAATGCAGCAGCAGCTGGCACATGAGCTGTACCGTCAACAGATAATGCAACGCATACCCGGTAAGTTAATGTGGCATGAACGAAGGGATAGTGTGAAGTGCCGACGGCAAAGCTCTAGATATTTTGATTATACAGGTTGTCAAAATAAGTCAAGGTTGCCAAAGAAACAAACTAACATTTAATTTGAAAAAAAAAAAATAAAAACATTTTTCAATGATAAATTATGTTAAACTTATCAACTAAGTAAACCATTTAATTGTGATAAGGTTCTAATTGAAGCTGAGATCAGTCAAAAATTGGGGAAATTTATCTTTAAAAATTATTTAAGTTTAGAAGATCATAAAGCAAACTAGAAAAATATTTACGTTTCCATATTTTGAATTTAAATCAACTCTAGTAAATTATTAAAAATTATTAAATAAAGCTGAGATTACTTAAATTATATTTAAGGGCATGTTGGTTAGTAAAATAGAAGATCGTTAGAAAAACTTATTACTTATTACACTTTTAATATGTCAATCAATTCACTTTATAATTCCGATCTATGCACAGTTGCAGTTTCCTATATAATTAATTATTTTTTGTAGCAAATTTCTAAAATTCTTAAACATAAATAAAGGCTATCTTGACTGAGTTGACTGATATAATATCAGCGTTATGTATTGCATAATAACAGGCAAGACAGCAGCAATTTCGATGCATCCATAATTGATAATACTAACAAATTGTTATGGCATGAAGAACTGGACAAACTAACGAACCAACCAAACCACTTCTAAGCAACTGACTAAAATTTCTACCTCTCTTTTAACCAACAGATCCCTTTTCGAGCATGTTGCCGTTGCACATGCCACAACCCCAGCCACAGATGATGATGCCCAGTCGACCGACATTGCCGGGTGTGGAGGCCAAGTTGGAGAATAACGATTTGTGGAAGCAGTTTCATCAGATTGGCACCGAGATGATCATCACCAAAAGCGGCAGGTATGTTTCACAAGAATTCTATGTATACGCCACATTCACATTCACATTCACATCCACATCCTATGCAAATATCGCTACAGTTTTCTTTTCTCTGCAACTTGAAGAGTCAAGTGCGGCTACGGGGCCTATGTAAATATTTGCCATGACCCTACTCACTCTCTCTTGCTCTCTCTCTCTCGCTTGTTGTTTCGAGAGAAACGCGGCCTAATGTGGCGCCTAGCGATAATTCAAAACGCAGCAGGAGCGAAAGAGCATGAACAACAGTGACAACAACAACTACAAGTGCAACCGCCGTCCTGGCGCCGGCATGCTCATAAAATTCGTCTTTCTTGAGAGCGTTGACAATGCCGCAAGACCCAGATCTGGGAATGAACCCAAAGAATGGGTCTTTGCCGCGTTTCTACCTGCATTTTCACACTTTTGCCTACAATGAAACGCCGTTGTCTTGTCTTATGCATATGTATCTTGAGAAACTGATAGTTGAAATCGAGTTTATGCATCTGAAAAGCGACTACCGAGCGGCAGTTTGAAATTAACATAATTATGAGTCGGACAACCGGACAGGAGAGGGGAGTCGTTGCAGTGTGTCCACTTTCTCGGCTCATTAGCCAGGCATTGACTGCTCGTAACGCCACATTTGGAAGCCGTTAAGCCGTTGGGAGGCAAGCCAAGACACAGATCTTGTCTAATTGTTTGGCGCCAGCTTCTGAGCGCCCAGCAATTAATCATATATACGTAGAGCGGATCAAGCACATATTGTTTCGGCTGAGATTTGTTTTTGTTACGTTTTAAATCGTTGCAACGCTCTCTACTTCTTGCCCCCCTGTTGCTCATAATTACACACTTGTTAGCTCTGGCCACAAATCAAAATGTCATGGCAACGCCTTTTTTGCGGTTAGAAAGAGACCTTGATTTATGTACATCGATATATACTTACGCTATCTGCTCACTTAATCAACTTCTATTCTATTCTTTTTTTACAGACGCATGTTCCCCTCGATGCGTATTTCTCTCAGCGGCTTGGAGGAGGAGGCCAACTATTGTGTGCTCCTTGAGATGGTGCCCATTGGCGATTGTCGCTACAAGTTCTCCGGCTCCCAATGGGTGCCAGCTGGCGGTGCCGAGCCACAGAGTCCACAGCGCATGTATCTGCATCCGGATAGTCCGGCAACTGGAGCACATTGGCAATCCCAGGCCTTGCTCTTCAACAAGGTCAAGCTGACGAACAATACACTCGATAGCAATGGACATGTAAGTGACATTTGATCTTGACACTAATCCGCAGTTACTTATAAGATTCCTCTCTCTCTTTTTATAGATTGTGCTGGCCAGCATGCACAAGTATCAGCCTCGTTTGCACATCATCCGGAGCAGTGAGATCACCCAGCTGCCTTGGGCGCCACAGCAGGCGTTTGTCTTCCCGGAGACGGAGTTTGTCGCCGTAACAGCCTATCAGGTGGGTAGCTCTTGAGATTCTCTCAATGAACATGGTCAGAATCCACTTGAGCTGACAGACAGACAGACAGTTTACAGTTTGTGAACTGTCGCTAATTGCCTGTGACTTTGTCTGTCAATCTGTCAAGTGGGTTACTGACGCCAGCCAGCTCGGATAGCTCGGATTACAGCAGTCAACTAACCGAAATTGTTTTCATTTCCAGAACGATCGCATTACCAAGCTGAAGATCGACAACAATCCATTTGCCAAGGGCTTCCGTGAGTCCGGACAATCGCGCTGCAAGCGCAAGCTGAACAGCAGCTCCAACTCCAGTGCCGAGTCCGATGATCCGGATGATGGCTCCAGTGTCAGCAGCTGTGATTCCCCGCAAGCAAAGCGTCAACGCTCCGACTTTGAGCACGACTCTCAGCGCAGTCTCTCGCCGGCTTACTATGCTGCTCCAGCTCCAGCTGCAATAGCATCCCCGCATCCCGCTTATCATCATGCTCTGGGTTACGCTCCGGGAGCAGCTTTGTTGCAGGCCGCTTACTTTGCCGGAGCAGTGCCGACAATGGCAACCCTGCCACAGTCTGCCTACGTGGCAGCACCAGCTCCACAGTTGGAGACGCCAACAGTGTCCACCTCATCCCCTCACAGCACACCTACAAGCTCGCCACGCACAACAACCTCCAAAAAACGCAACAGTTTCAGCATTTCAGCCATTTTGGCCTATTGATGTTGTTTTTGTTGTTGTTGTTGTTGCCATCTCAGCTTTGTTGTGATTACCGTGTGCATTATATTAGCATTAAGTTGTATTCTGTTAATTAGTTTTAAGCGCAGCTTTTAAATAAAAGCAAACATCAAATCAATTTAATCGAACATTTGGAATTTTACTGCAGCCAACTTAACATATGTGTATCTACTGTGAGTTATTTAGAGATGTGTGTAAGCAACGCGGCATCGATATATCGACTATTAATGTGTGTTGCATTGTCAACTTTGAAATCCAATACTCAAATCTATGTTAATTTAAATTTACATCACTAGCTCAATAATCGAAATTTCATCTTTTGCCTGCAAAAGTTATCGATAACAAGCCCACGCATCTATCGCTGCTGCACTCAAAAAGCCAGAATGGGTGGGGGGAGGGGGGGAACCCCCGCAACCTTCGATGCTTCCGTTTTTACAGGTTTTGCAAGTTGGAAACAACTTTGGCGGGCCTAAAGCAAAATTAATGTGCTCCATCAGCGCCACTCGAAAGACACAGAGACAAAAAGACAACGAATGCTTCGTTCGATGTGGCCTAAAACCAACTCCGGTAGTAGTTAAAACAATTCTCGACGATAAGGCATCCATTATGAGCAGCGATTTGACGGCTTTGAAGGCGTTTGGTCTTTGCCGACTGTTCGACTGTCCGACTGTCTGATTCGACTGTCCGACTCGACAAACTGATGACGCAGAAGCGACGACGATCAAGCGGCTGCTGTGCATCTCTTTGGCTTGTGAAATTTTCGTTTTTATCGCACCTTTTATGGCCATTGGCCATTGGGGATCGGGAGTCGTAAGCCGGGAGTCGGAGTTATGGGTCGAGTGCTGTTGGTGTGGCCATTTTCTCGTGGCAGCATTATTATCGCCTCAAATGCGACAAATCTGTCTGCGCCGGCAAAAGGCGGCTGCCTTTTTTGCCTGCATAATTGGTCCGATAAGCCAACGGGGCGACATTTCACGGCGCATGCGTGCGGTCCACGCCGGAGCCTTCCTAAACGGTGGCGCCAAACGTTTCGAGTTTAATAACTTTAATTAAGTTTTAAGGTACGCTAGAAACTCTCGCTGCCTACATTATGGCCAAGTTCAAACAGTTAGCCGCAACATGAGAGTTTTCAAATAAACATTGTCAACTAGGAATTTCATCCGAATTTGAAAAGCTATATATATTTTAAATCGCTATGAAGCCTAATAACCTATTTGATTTATTAATTTATACATATTTAATAACTTACATATATCGCTCATTTACATTCTTCTTGTAAAAAGCGATATGTTTTTCTAAAAAAACTTTTTTTTAAATAGTTGAAGTCTTATTTGGATTTATTATATATTTAACTCCATCTATATTTCGACTGATTAAAGCTTACACAAAATAAATAAATTATCAAATATATTTTTATACATATACTTTTAAAATTTAAAATTCATATGAAAACTTAAATTTAAGATAAAATAAATAAATTAGTTTTGCTTTGCTTATTGTTGTTTGTTCATCGGCTAATTTTCATTCATAGAAATCTTTGCATATCTGAGGCATTAATTAAATCAGCGCTTAATAATTCACTGACTACAAAAACAAGTTGGAACATTGTATTAAAGCTGCTTTGACTAATTTTGAGCTTAGTCGCTTTAAGTTTCAGTTTGCTTTTTGTTTTTGTTTCAATTTTTGTCACATAAATTTGGCTTTAAAATGTTGAAACAATTAAATTATGGGATTTGCACGTTTTCACTCCGAAATTAGCTGATGATGTTGCTGTTTTTGTTGTCGGCATTTTGGGCTTTGGAAGTGTTTTTTAAACGCTGAGCCTTAATTTGTTGGATTTGATAAAAATATATGTACATATTTAATGTCGTTGTTTTCTTTTTGAAAAACAGTGGCAAAAAGCGTCAAAATTCGTAGATTATGCGATAAATATGCAAATTTAACGCTCACGTTTCTAATTTGTGCTTGTTTTAATATACTTAATGAATTTTTATGTGTTGCCTGCTATCGCAATCCGGTTTTTGCGGTCAAAGCTGTTGATAATGATGATATTGAGGATAATGATGCTTTATTGTTATTGTAAAGGTGTTGCCGTTGCTGTATGTATTTTTTTGAATTTATATTACGAATTATAATATTTTTGGCCATTAAAGTGTTGGCGTGCTTGTTTAACGAGCGAGTAAACCACAAGAAAACGAGCTAGATTTGTATAATTTAATTTGAAATCGAGCGGAAAAACTGGTTATTAGAGTTTTAAATTCAACAGAAAATAGATGTTTCTGGCCATAATATTATTTTATCGAATTCTTAATAAGAAATGTTTATGGAATTGTTCGTTGTTTCTCAAATTGTTGCTAAAAATCTAAAAACAATTCAAATTTCGCGCCGTTTTTAAAACGTGTGGCCACCTTGAATCGCACCAATAGTTTGAACTTCTGGCAACAGTGGTTTAGTGGCTAAAAAGCAAGTGCTGTAAAACAAACACAAGTCTCAAGTAAGCTGCCATTCCGCTAGATGGCGCCACTGCTTATTTGAATTGATGGCGCCGTTTTAAAAACGCAAAAAACTCAAAAAAATTAACAAATTTGATGAAAATTAAAATTTAGAAATTAGACATAATTAAAATTAACATTTTAATGAAGATTTGAAGTTCGTAAGTCCCCGGGAAGAGAAGATAGGAAATTTAATTCTGAGAAAAAAAAAATTATATAAAAAAATCAAGAAAAATCTAAAAAAAATTATGCAAAAATTTAAAAAATTCTAGAAAATCAAAAAATAAAAAACGAAAAAAGGTACAAAAATAAAATGTAACCAAATACAAAATCAAGCCAGATTTTTTTTTTTTCGCCGGCGCCAAAAAAATCAAGCCAGATCGCAAACTTTTTCGGGATGGGCAACCCTCGAGACGCCGTCCCATAAAACGGTACTTTTTCTGCTGCCATTTTAAGAAATGATGGCGCCATATATTTTGGACGGCACTATTTTTCGCAAGGAGCGACAAGGTAAGCGATTAAGTGTACGTCCAAGAAGATTTATGTGTGCAAAAATCTTCGATACGGGACGGGAAATTGGCACAAGCACATCAAGATATGTCTGTCTCTCCCCGCCCCCCACTTTTCCACTTGTTTCTTAATGTTTAATCCCATCCTCACTTGGTGGACAGGGTTAAGGTTCTCAAGAAAAAATAAATTAACATTTTAATTAAGATTTGAAGTTCGTCAGACTTCGGGAAGAGAAGTTAGAAAATTTAATTCTGACAAAATAAAAATTATATGAAAAAATTAAAGAATAAGAAAACGGTTTGTTTGATATTTGAATGATTTTTGCCATTTCTGAATAAGTTTATTAATAAATTGCAGTTAATTGTTGCGCCTGCAACATTAGGCTGACAATTTGGCCAGCTCCTCGCGCAACTCGGAGGCGTCAATGGGCGCCTTGGGTTGATCCTTTGAGCCTGCTCCCGCCAAGACAGCGGCCAACAAACGTGGACAACTCTTCTTGTGCATGAACCAATGGAGACGCTGGCACTCCCGATCGCAATATTGCACCGCCTTGCACTTGGAGCACTTCTTGTCCGGCTTCTCCTGGCCACAGGAACTGCAGTAGCTCGTCTCGTCCTGTGAAAGTTTAAATATATTGGTCAATTTATAACTGATATGATGATTATGATGATACTGACCACAAAGCCACGCATTCCATTGATGGCATTGCGTAGTATGACCAATGCTGGCGGTGCATCCTTGGCTCCCAGTTGCGTGGCTATTTGCCGGAACACGGTGCACTCGCGGAAGGGGAATTCCCGTACACACTCGCGCACTGTAAACTCCACATAGTCCAGTTGCCCCAGCTTGTTCTCCTTGAGCACACGCTTCACGAAGACCTCGATGAAGTCGCCTTTACTGCCGGAATCTCCTTCGGCGGCTTTGTCCTTGTGCTGGGCCTTGAACTGCTCCTCACAGCGCAACAACTCGCCGACAATCCAGCCCAGATAGTGGAATTTAAATGCCATCAGTTCGTTGATGTCGTGTGTCTTTTGCATCTCCTTCTCGCACATCAGCACCAAAGCCTTGCGTAGATTGGGCAGAATCTTTAAGAGACCCAGCGATTGTGCGTTAAGCGTAATTCTAACTGGATGCAGATTGATCTCCGTGACAAAGGTGTGGAAGGACTTCAGCAGTACGGGCGGAATGTGTGGCTCCGTCTGCTGTCCGTGCAGCTGTGTGTAGTACTCCAAACCGGAACATGTCACGTAGTTGTTGATGGTCTCCACGCAGGCGTGATTGCCCACAAAGGCGGCCATTTGGGAGGCAGTGCGAGAGACGCTGTTTATACTGTTGGGATTGATGCCCGCATCCAGGAGTATCCGGCAAACCTGCGTATTACCGGACAAGGCGGCAAAGTGCAACGGCGTATAATCGGCGCCGTGTTGATTCAGATTAATATCTGCACCCTGTATGTGATAATGGACATTAGTTAGACTCCGCTCTTAGTTACTCTAGAATCACTCACCATGTCCAGGAGCAGTTGCACGACTTCCTTGTTACCCTTGAAACTTGCGTGCGCCAAAATCGACATTCCACTGTCGTCCACAAAGTTGACGCCTCCTTTTAACTGTCCCAGCAGCTGCTTGAAGCCATTCGTGTCATTCTTGGAGATGCGCTCGATCAGCAGCAGCTGAATCTCATCCAGTTGGCACTTCTTGCCGTCCTCGGTCATGTTTATTCAATTTAAAAGAATGCAAACGCAAAACGTGTTCCTCACAAAAAACATATGTTTCCATCCATAAATTTAACATTTTTCTCAAATGTTATTAACAGTTGGCAGTGTTTATTTGCAGCAAACTCTCTTTCGACCCTTGTAGAAGCAGTTATTAAATTTATTTATGCTAACGAAAAGTCGTTAATCGTTAATTAATCTTTTAACATTTTATAAACATTGTCTAATTTAACAAATAGAATTGCAAATAATAAACAAATTTAAATTTAACAGACTGTAATATAACATAATTATTTTACTGTAGTTAACAGAATATGTATCATGTTATCGATATACCGCGCCAATGCAGTTCGGTTATCGATTTAAACGCAACAGTTGCGCAAACAAATTTAATAATTAATGCTATTTTTATTGATAAATTTGGTGAAAATTAAAATTTCGTTCCAAATTTTCATTTGATTAAATTAGAACAAGTTACCAGACTGGGATATTTTGTAGGGTGGCAACCTTTTCACCTGGTGGCAGTCTTCCAAACCAGTGCTGCCAGGTTTTTAGGGGGAACAAACAATAGCTGTTTCTGTCTAGAAACCATCTAAATGTTGGAGTTTTTCTAGCAAACGATTTGAAAATAGCCAGATCTAGCTATCAAATAGCTGAGCTGGCAGCGGTGGTCAATTTCAGTACGTTTTTAGCTGCCGTAAAGGGAAGTGGTCGCGCGTTAGTTGCGGCGTATGATTTCGGTGCGTGTTATTTATATTTTTTAAGCATAAGCCTTGTGTAAAGTGAAAAAGAGTTTTAAGCGTAAATGCAGAAACGCGACAATTAAACGAATTAAAAAAAGGCAGCTCCTACGGTACGTGAGTTGGTACATACAAACAAACATACAAGCCCAGACGCACACACACGCACAAACACACGCGAAAGTGCTGCGAAAAAAGAATAAGGTGATAAGCGCGCAATGGAACTGCGTGTGTTTTGTTGTTGTTGCTGTTGTATTCGAGGAAATTCTTGTTTTGCTGAAATTCCAATGCAGTAACAGTAACAGTTAACGAATCCACCCTAAAAGAGCCATTGGGAAATAATAAAAATTGTGTGCATATAACAAAACAGATAAGCGCGCAAAATAACAGCAGCAGCAACAACAACAACAATACGAGAATTGCAGTTGAAAGTGTTTGGACTTGAGGATACCCAGTATTATCTTGTTTATCTAATGAGTGTGTTGTATACTGAACTGTGTCCTTTTATTGTTTGATATGTGTGTTTTAAACATTTCAAAAATCAGTACTGTCTGTATACCCTTTGTGTGTGTTCGCTGCAGGGTATGCACAAGAGTGAGAAGTGACAGCCAGATAAGGCAATGCAGATAAACAAAGCCATATACATAAATATATATATATATATGTGTAGATGTATATACACATGTGTATAACAAATTATTAATAAAAAGAAACTCGCGCAATGTCTTGGCCGCTTTATTATTTGCAATTAACTTGAATCATGGGGTGGGGGTGTTGAGAGGAGGGAGGGAGAGGGAAGCTGCCTTAAATGTTTACATGTGGCGAGGAAAATTGCCTTTTTTCCTGCTCTTGGTGTGAACATTGGCCTTGTGGTGGTTGTATGTGTGTGTGTGTGTGTGCTCTGTTGTTTACTAATTTCGATAAGTTTCTGTTTCGCATCATTTCCTGCGCACAAGAACAAATACAAAGACACACACACATGCACATACTGCAAGACACATGGCAAACACAGACTCTCCCTCTCTCTCTGTCACTCACTCTCTTTATGTCCACCCCCCGCAATGCAAGAGCATTTGTTTTCCTCTTCCTTTTGCTGCTTTGCTGGAGTTTAAAATTTTCACATGCTGTGCATTTGTTTTTGTCTCTTCTGTCACCCTGCCGAAAATGGAAATCGAAATGGAAATGAAAATGAAAGAAAACTGTTTTTCTTTGTCTCTTGTCTACATAATTTATAAACCCTTAAGAGATTGTTGCAGCAACAACAGGTGCAACAGCCGCATTTTAATAATAAATTTCCCGCAGCAGCTGTTAATGCTATAATAGTGGTATTCCTGAAATAAAATTATAATCTTTCCCTCTCATTCCTCCTGCAGAGTAAAAAGTGTATGACAAACGAAAGAAAAGTGCTGACAAATCAATAAAGCATAATCAAAATAATCGAATATCAAAACATAAATATTTAATAACAAATATTTACAAGCTGACAACTTACATATACATATATTTGTAATAAATAAACTAATCAACAAAATGGGCAAATTACTGAGTCTCTTATCACGCGACGATTCAAATTGTTGCGCCGCCAAATCCTACGATGTGTTCCTGGACTTTGAGAATGCCGCGCCCACGGACACGGAGAGAGAGGTGTACGACGAGGTGGAGCGGGTGCTCAAGGAATCGGAAATTGTGTTAGACGAGATACAAATCTATAAGGTGAGTGCGTCATTTACCCGTTTTCAGATTGGTGAGGGGGGGGGGGGGGGGGGGAAGCTAAAATCACAAACCTGTTGCAAGGGGTGGGGTTGTTGTAATACAACAACTATATATAGATATCTAATTTTTTAAATGGAACTAATTGGCGCATTGTTGCGATATTTGCTTAGGTCTCTCTTTGCGTTCAAGAACCGTTTAAATATTTAGTTACGTTCTCTCTGTCTTTGTTGCTCTCTCAGCTGATAAGTTAAAGTGAGCGCGCAATAATCAAATGAAAATGTGCGAAATATTTATAACGGGGGCCAGGCAACAAATTGAGCATTTAACCTTTGCCAGCAACAGTCAACAGTTATATGATTTAGCTCTCTTCGCAAACATACGCTCTTGGGTTTACCTTACTCTCGTTTGAGCGCGCTCTCTCTCTGGAGTGCGCTCTCTTGCTGACTCACTTGCGCCTGCATGATCAACGACCAATCGACTTTCTTCATTTCATTGTGCTTTGACGTCAAACAACTAAACATACAGTCCACACTTTTAGTTCTTACTCTCTTCTTTTACACTGCTTCTTTGAGTGGGATTAGTCAGCGTTTGGCTGTTGTGGATTCTTTGTTGTTGGTGCTGACCTTTGCTAAGCTAGAGTGAGCGAGCCAGCTAGAATTCGAATTTGAATTCGAGTTCGAATTGGATTGGATTTTAGTGTCGTGGTGCGAATTATTAATTGGCTTTCAGCCAAATCCAAAATGAAATGTTTGTCCAGGGCGTTAATCAACGTTAATGAACTGGAAAATGAAAATGTCAACCAAATGAGCTCATTTCCTTTGTTTCTCTGTTGACCCAATGGCAAAAGTGACCAACGCACAACAACAACAACAACAAAGGCGACCTCGTAACCATTTTAAGCCTTTAAAAGCACACTCTTTCCCCTTTCCCCTTTCTCCCTTTCTCTCATCCTTGGGGAACAACTTGAAATGCGCTCAATTCTTTTGTCGTGCACATTTATTTTCATTTCAAATTTTAGTGGCGCGGTTTTTGCTCCCGCTGACTGTGGGTGAGTGGTTTTTTGGGTGGTGAACTGCTTTGCAAAGCAGTAAACTGGTTATATGTGTGTGATTCCCCTCATTTCCCCCTCCTCACAGTCCTGGCACACAAATCTTTGGCCCGGCGCCAAATGTAGCCAAAGAAAAAGGAAAAACTTCACGTTCTGCATTTTTCTTGCATTTCTATAAATAGAGTGAAAACTGCGAATCGCAAAAATCGTGCAGCGTCTTTTTTGATTTGTTGTTGCTTTATTTTGCTTCATTTCTTGTTTGATAAGGGAGAAAGCATTTAAAGTCGTCTATAGAAACCACTTTCCAATTAGTGAGTGAATCTATTTATCGTTATTCTGCTATTGTCAATTGACTACAAATTGTGGCCCAAAGCAGGCAGTTAACGTCAACAAATGTGTCCATTGTGTGTAATAAACAAATAGATAAACAAACAAATAAACAAGAACAACAATAGCTTTAACTAAGAACGCATTGAAAGCACATGATCAACAGTGAGAATATCAACAATAATATAATAATAACAATAACAACAATATTCATAAAAGTAATATTTTGACAGACATAAAAGTAAGCCAAAAAGCCATTGAAACCTGATGAACTACAAATGGGAACTATAAAATAAAACTTGACCACAAAATGTGGTTAATTGGGTAATGTAATACAGGCGTAGATTGTTATTATATATCTATATATAGTATATAGTTAACTACATACATTTACATACTGGAAAAGTAATCCAAGACTCAACCTTGTAACTGCACTTGACGAGCAGAATTTGAAAATGCATTTGTGGTTTGAGCTGTTAAACAATGCTGATAAGTATGCAAATTCATATACATATATATATAAATATATATACAGTATACAATGCCCACATTATTGCGAGTTCAATGAGTTCACACGCAAATTGAGTCATCAAACACATTGAGGCATACTTAAGTTAAGCAATCAAATGTGAAGCGTGTGGCGTGATGAAGTTTGCCATAACCGAATACAGAAACAAAGAGTGTTTCTTGTGCACTTGTTTAATAATTATCCATACTCATAACACCCATGTAATACTCGCATACTGTTAAGTCGGGGCATTTGCACGATGAATTCACTTCCTGAAGCTCAGACATGCAATTTAAAAAATTAAGTGTATAGGCACGAAAATTCCCTACTTTTTAGAATTATTTACTAATTTATTTTGTTACTAATAATTGTACTTCACCCGCTTCTTTGGCAGTTAATCTTGCAATGAGACTTGACCCACATATAAATAAGCATTCGACTCCAGCTGTGGCATTAGTAATCACTTTTTAGCTTGTTATCATTACTCACTAGAAAAATTAGTTAGTCTAACTGTTCTTCAAGCTGTGCTAAACAGTTCATTACTTTTTTTCTGCTCTACTTTTTCTTATATTCGATATTTTTAGAAAAACAATTTATAACACCTACTAAAAGGCTTCTTAAGTATCAAAATTTTTACAACAAAAGTTAAATGGAAATAATAATATCCTTTGAATTTAAATATATATATATTTTTTTTCAAAACGATTATATCATTAACTGTGTATGCTAAAACAATATGTTTTATACCTAAAGTATCTTCCCTCAATTATACGACAGAAAATGACCCATTTATCAAATGGTGCTCCACATAAAAATGACAATACTTCATGTGCATATGAATAAATAAACACTTAAATGTTTAATGTCGCTTTTATAATGAAAGCGAGAGGCAGGAACAATCAGAATAATGACAAAATGAGCAATCATTAGAGACTGAGAGGGAGATGCCAAAGCTTATCCCCCTCCTTTGACCACATCCCGTTGCAGTTGCCGCAATTCCATTTCCAGTTCCACGAATGTTTTAAATGATGTGCGGCAAATGCGAAAAAAAAAAATAATACGCCGCTCGTCGCGTCGTCACACTTCCGGTTATGGAGCAGTCAACAAGTCAGTCAGTCAGTCAGTTAACCAGTTAGCCAGTTGGTCAGTCAGTCAGTCATTCTATACATAAGTAATTGCTATAATGTGCGTGCCCATCACGAGTGTTTGCATATTATAAAAAAAATAAATATGATATTTGTGTTTGGAACCCTTTTTGTCCATGTCTAAGCTTCTCTAGAAATGGTCAAGCCAACAATGCTGTTGTTGTTGTTGTTGTCGATGTTGTTGTGTGACAATTCAATTTCCGTAGTCGCATTTCGAGTATTTCTCACAGAAATCCATTGACAGCTGACTTCTCCTTCCTCTTTTTGGTCCCAAAGAAGGCAAACATAAATTTCTTAAATTTGTTTTTATTGCACAATCGTAAAATCAGTTTTTAACTTTCGGTAATTGCATTTTACTTGACCTTATTGAATATTTAACGATTGAATTTTTATAGTCCGAATTAGCGACATATTAAATTACAAATTTGTATTATTTATTATTTTAATTATATGAACTTTTATTTTTAATGCGTTTTCACTTTCTGTGTGTCGTTTGCAACATTTGTAACATTTTATGGCTCATTTGTTTATAGTTTTTGGCCATCCACTATATACAGTATCTAACTTTGTATCTGTGTATTTATTTTCGTATTTGTATTTCCGACGTCATACGCTGCAAATTAATTGCGCTGGAAAAAAGAAACGCCAAATAAAAAAAATAAAAACAAAATAAAAAAAAGTAATGTAAACAACATTTTTGAACCGTTTACAAGCGCAATGCGAACTTTGGTCTATAATTTATTGTTTATTATTGTGTAAATACCCTGTAGTTAAGATCTGGCAAAAGTAAAGTACTTGTAATTTATTAGTGCTAAATAAAAATATATTCTTTATTTGCAAGCGATAAGATATTTAAATTGAAGAGCTTTAGTGAAGTTTATTTAGTCAAGATAGATACAAAAATTATTAAAAATAACTTAACAGGAAATTGAAAATGGAAATTAGAAAAATGCGATTACGTGGCATTGTTTAGTCCATCATTAAGGGGTAAAAGCTTCTAGTTGATTATCCATAGTTTGCCGTAATTACATTTTACGCTTCAGCCTCCGCCCTTTTGAAGAGAAGCACTCGAAACACTCGAAGCGGGTTGTTGATGTTGATGCCTCATTATGCTCTCCTCTCAGGTGGCAATTGAGGCGCAAATTTCGAATAAAATTATTTGGCCTCCGCCTACATTGAGTCTTTCTCTCTTTCTCTCTCAGATTTGTCTGGCTGATCACAATTATTGCTGAATTGAAATGACACTGAAAAGTCTTTGTGTGTTGGGTTAACCGAATTTAACTCATTTCAATTTCAATTGAATTGAATTATGTTGCATTGTCTGAGTGTCTGCCCCTCAACAGAACTAAACTGAACTGAATTGATCTAAGCTTGCCACTTGGCTTTGTCTAGCACAGGATTAGGTGGCAATGGCTTTAGCATTTGTTTATTGCCTTTTGTTTGCAGCTGCTTCTTGACTTTTTCTTTCTCTTTCTCTTTGTGTTCTTGCTGCTCCCACCTGCCTTGAACTTGTCGTCGCTTTTGCTGTAATTGCTTTGCTAACAGTTTTCAAGTGCCACTAAAAATGCCAATGGCCATTTAACTAAAACTACATATACACAGAAATACATATATATATATATATATATATATATATATATATATATATATATATATATTCTCTCTGTGTGTGTGTGTGTGGGTTTGTATCTCGTCTGGCAGCTCAGAAACTGCAAGTGGTTTGTGTAAATTGCAAGTCTCATGCTTTTTTTTCATCACTCTTTTCTATTTACATTTCTATTCTTTACGGCCAAATGCAATATGCAAAAAGTTTACAGCTTTATTTATTTATGTATTGTATATATACATATGTGTTTATACATATATTTCTTGGCATTTGGACTTTTTTTGTTCTCGTTACAGACGGCAACAGCATGTCAAATGATTCAGGAATTTTTCCTTCTTTATTTTTCTTCGATTTTCATCTCTTGCAGCTTTATTTTCTTCTTCAATGCGTGTGCGTGTCGTCAAAGTCAATTAAAATGCCAGCAATTTTTCCGTTGAATTTTTCCCGGTGTTAACCCAATTTTCAGCAGCTGTCGTTGTCTGAATGTGTAAATCAATTGGCCAATTGTATTACAGTTGGCTTAAATGAAGAGTCATCAATGTTAATTTCGATTTTGTCACTTACTATGCGAAATATTCATCGGATGAAATATTATTCGTATGATTCAACAACGTTTAACAGATTCTTAGTATAAAATCAGCACTGAATATTAGGAAATATTGTCAAGCTTAATTTAAAACTAAACTGTATGGATTATATGTAGCTTTAAACCACTTTTTTTTTTTTTAATTTTCATTATAATTATTCAAATATTTTACATATAAACTTAGGAACTGCTATTAATTTTCCTTAAACTGTAACGCTTTCCACAATCTGCAATCATGTGTAAGTTGTAAAGATAAAGATAATAAATTTGAAGTTAAGATAAAGGTTTGTCAGTCATTGACCAACACTGCCACTGCTATTACTTTTGTTGCTGTCCACCCACACACACACACCACACACACACACGTCACACACACCGCACACACGTCACATCACCTCAAACGCGTCAAACTCTTGTGACATTGTGTTTCGATAAGCAAAAAATAAAACTATGGGCGATAATTAAATGCAATCATTTAGCATATTCTACATATGAGTATTAAACGAGTACTTACGTTATTGATGTCCTCTCTCTTTCTAACTTTCACTTCCTCCCTCTCAGTCTTTCATTTTTGTGCTGCTGTCGCTCACGCCATTGATAATCGACATGTGTTTATCTTATCTTTATGACATTGTTGTTGTTGTTGCTGTTGTTGTTGCTGTTATTGCACTTGGCTGGTTGCTTATTTCGATTATCTTGATAAATTACGACGCTCGTGACATCCAACTGGCAACATTATAACCATTTTTCACTGCTGTAGTTGTTATTTTTGTTATAATGACTCCACGAAGCCCTTGAAAAGCTCGCTGAAAATTAGGCCATTGTCGTTATTTTTAAATGTGTTAACTGAAATTTACGCATCATTTGACAGTTTTACATATGCACGAGACAGAGACAGAGACAGAGACTGAGACGGAGAGTGAGAGTGAGAGTATGGACATGAGTATGTACTTAAATTAGCAACTGTTTATTGCGCAGTTCATTGGGTCCACAACTCCTTTGTTCTCATGCCTCCATGGGCTTTATGGATGTATAATATACATATATGGATGTAATTATGCCCTGTAACTATGCAGTCAGTTAGTTAGTCAGAGCGACCCAACATCCAACTGCGCTCGCTGTTTAAATGATGCTTGTGAATCACTGAACAGCTGTTTTAAATTCTCTCTCACTCTCTCTCTCTCTCTCTCTCTCCTGCTCACTCTCTGATTTTGCGGTCAGTGTCCATATTGAAATTCACCATTTAAAATTAAATTTAAGTCGTTTCTGTTTTTAGACCCTGAACTTTTAATCTATAAATCAGCGGTGGGCAAGCCCTTGCTCGCGGTACTCGCGCTGCTCGCAACGGTAAATTGGCTTGCTCGCGATTTTTGACAATACAACAACCACTTTTTATTACCCCCAATAAAACAAAACAACAAACACACAGCAAATGCTCGAGTTTCGGCTGCGACGCTGACCGTCATAAAAGTGTTCATTTTGCTAAGATTTATGACTTCTGTAGCGTTTTGTACACTGTGTGAAAAGTTTTGATGCTTTTTGATGCATTTTGATCTGTACCACATAATAAGAATTAGACTTACAAAATAAAATTAATTAGAACTTCTTTTAGTGTATAATTGTTTTGGCTCATCAAAGCCAACAACAACCACACAGATCTTTCGTCGCGGCGCACAGAGTCATAAAAGTGTTCATTTTGCTTTAATTTATGACTTTAGAAGTTGTGTTTGTTGTAGATGTTGTTGTAGTGCTCGCGACTGCAAATTCTGTGCCCACCGCTGCTATAAATGGTCATTTAGGGTTATAAAAAGAATTATGCGTAACAGACAAGACCTAGGGTATATAATATATACTATATATAATCTTGACCAGCATCAATAAGCAAGTCAATATAGCAATCAATTGATTTTTTTTCTGTATAAACACCTAAATTTTAGAGAATATTTAATATTCAAGTTGGTTTAAGAAATTGGCCATTGCATAAAAAAAATCTAATGTCTTATTTAAAGAGCAAGTATAGGGTCTAGAACAGTTAGGTTCCCTTGACTGTAGTTTTTTCTTCTAATTTACTCTATTCATTACAACGACGTCAAGTATATATTAATAAATAACTGCATCACCTGAAGATTTCGTCAATGAGCAGTCTTATTGAAGATCGTGATGCAGCAGCATTGTTACATTCTTTAGAAAATCGAAAGCAATTTAAAAATCAAACAACAAAGCGTAAAATGCGGCTTTACTTCAATGGAAGTAGAAGTCTCAACGATCATTTTCCGTGAGTCACTGCAACTATCATTGTTGTTGGTTCTTTGTTGTTGTTGTTGTTACAGCTACTGTCAGCAGTTCTACACGAAATACACAAAGAGAGGTTTTGCAATACGCAAACATATGTTGTACTTTGTGTTTTTATTTTTGGTCGTATTTTGATATCAAGGCAATATGACGAGTCCATTGAATAATTAAGAAGCCCAACTCAGCGGAAGGCGCTTCACAGCGAAAGAGACAGCAGGAGAGTGACAGAAAGAGATAGAGAGTAAAAGAGTCATAATACAAATGGTTATGAAATATTTATGATTATGTAGTCAACACAGCGGCGCTTGAGTTGAGCCGAGTTGAGTTCACTTCAGTTGCATTATAGGGTGATCCACGCTGGGAAAATCGTGTCACCAGTGGCGTCCAAGTGTCTGTGGCAGCTGTTGTTGTTCTTGTTGTTGTTGTTATTCTTGTTGCTGCTGTCAATGGGTCTCCCCCATTTTCAGCTCAACTCTTTGCTTTATAAATATAAATTATGAGTATTTAATAGTCATCGGCTGTTTTTATATACATATATAAATTTTTTTTGTTTAAAAAGAATACAAGTTTTCTGGGAATTCAGATAGATTTAGCATAGGCTGCTTTGCCTTCATCATCATCATCATTATTATAACAATCATCATCGTTGTCGTCATCTTCGACTTTTTTTGTGTCGTTTTCTTTTGATGTTCTCTTAAAGTTCGCATTTCATTTCATTCCAATTGCGACGTGACTGGAATTAAAGGTGCGCATTTTTATGAATGATAAAAACAAAATAAGAAAACAAATTAAATGGGAACAGAAATTGGAAAAGCGCAAAAGTTTTCGCGGCATGCAAATATCTATAAAATTGCTTTGATTAATAGTTTTGATGCTGCTGTCATTGTCACAGTTGTTGTTGTTTGCTGTGGCAGTTGCAGCTGTTGTTGCGTGACTGTCTAAATTGAAACAACAACAGTTTCAAATGTCGCGGCGTCAGCATACAAAACTCCTGTATTTGAGGAGCATTCCCGACACACCTCCCAAGGGTGTTGTTTGTTTGCAGCGCATGTTGGAATTTTTGTGACTCCCTGTAGTATCTTATGTGTGTAACTGGACGACTTAGCAATGCCCTGTAGTTGTGGAGCTTGTAAACAAATTTGATATACTTATGGTGTCTATGTTACCCTCTTTGTACTGGGTATGCATAACAAGCATAGATACGGCTAAACACAGCCAATAGACAAAAAGCAAAAGCACAGCAACTTTTGCGACATGCATTTTATGCACGCTTAGTTATTACGTGTAGTACACATAAACATACATACATATCTGTACATATCTGTGTGACAGTGATGACAACTTATAGTCACAGCAACTAGTCAAATCAACAAGAATAAAAAGCAAAATAAGTTGAAACAAATAGTAAGAAAGGTATGGAGTTTTATGGAAATATTTTCAATCTGGTTTTAAAATCGAAACTAATATCTGTTCCTGTTCCGGTTCCCAAAGCAAGCTTCTACTTCGGTACAAATAATCCAAACCAATTTTAAAGTGAACATATTTGCTTAACGAATTTAAATAAATTTCGATGCAGAATGAATTAAGAGGCCAAACAATGTTTAAAATGACATTCCGCTTGAACATCGGTTAAGCTTTGACAAAATTATGCGAGTTTGAAGTTTTTGAGAAAGTGTCATGGGGTAAGTAAGGAAAAATATGACTGTGATGGCCAAAAATATTGAATTTTCAAAATAAATAAAATTGAAATGCAGAATCAATTTAGATGCCAAATAATGATCAAAATTACATTCCGCATAAAAATCGAAGTACTTTTGACAAAGTTATGGAAGTTTAAAGTTTGTCGAACTTTGGATCTAACAACTTTACAAGTCAAAATTTTCGTTCGATTTCCCATGATTTTTTACAAAACAATGAAAGGTCACAGAATCAAGTTTAAAGTGTTGTTTTATACTAATTACGATATAAGGAGTCGAATAAAAGTGAAAACTTGCAAATTAAAATTTTCAGTTTTCAAAATTTCAAAGGGGGGACCCTTAGCTTCGAAGCCATGATTTAGAGAAAAATAATTTTTTTTACAAAATTAATAAAAATTTGAATGCAGAATGAATTAAGAGGCCAAACCAAGATCAAAATGCCCTTCCGTTTGAAAATCGGTGAAGTCTTGCTAGAGATATGAATGCTTGAAGTTGGTCGAAACTTTGACTTAGCAACTTTACAAGACAAAATTTTTGTAAAATTTTCCATGATTTTTTACAGAAAAATGAAATGTCAAAGAAACAAATTTAAAGTGTTGTTTTATACTAATTACGATATAAGGAGTCGATAAAAAGTGAAAACTTGAGTTTTAATATTTTCAAATTTCGCAATTTCAAAGGGGGGACCCTTAGCATCAAACCCATGATCTACACGAAAATAATTTTTTTTACAAAATGAATTAAATTTGAATGCAGAATGGATAAAGAGGCCAAATCATGATCAAAATGGCATTCCGCTTGAAAATCGATGCAGTTTTGATAAAGTTATGAAAGTTTGAAGTTGGTCATACTTGGATCTAACAACTTTAGAAGTCAACATTTTTTTTCTAATTTGCAATTATTTTGACATTCATATATTAGAAGTAGGTAATGTGCGAACTATCCGTTAAAAGTCTACATTGGCAACTCTGATGTGTGTATATATGAACATTGCCCACCCACACTTTCCTGTATATTACAGCACTCACTTCAACTGCTTGCTGGTCATTTTTATGTAGTGTCACACACACACAGAGACGGAATGTTTCGTTAAGCAGTCTGTCAGTCAATCGTCAAGCAAGCAGTTTAATATGGTGATTACACGCCTGTCATTACTGTTTAGATTTAATTATCAATAGCGAGTTGGAGTACACTCGTTTGTTGATGTTGGTGTTGTTGTTGTTGAACCAACACTACTGAGTGTCATCAATGGTCGCCATCAAAGTGGCCGCAAGAGAGCAACACACCCATTTCCATTTCCGCGTTGATTTTAATTTAATTTTCAATTAAACAGCAGCAAGCAGTAACAACATTAAATTAACAACGCTTTTACTTCTTCTATGCAGAGTGCAGCAATTCGCAAACTTAATTAACTATGCATCTCTTTCTCTCGCACACACTCTCTGTCCTCGTCTCTATCTCTATGAATAAAATGAAACGCTGACTGATTGCGATTTGTATGTGGTTGTTGTTGTTGCCAAACAGCGTCTTAAGTGTTAATTAAAAATGTAGAAACAGTTACAAAATGAAAACTGCTTTTACCGCACAGCATAAAAGTCATGCAAGTTCAAGTTTGTTGTTGTTGTTGTGGGTGAAGTGAGAAGTTTTCTTAGGAAAATGCATGAAGCACAGACACAAGATACAAGATACAAAAAAAAAACACAGCACGTGCTTTGTTATTGGAGCATGTAACGTTTAATACGATGCTGCAGAGAAACGCGATGAATCAACAAATGTTGAATGAGCGTGTGTCCGTTGCATGTTTCCTGTGACAAAACGCAAGTTGCAAGATGCAACATCCAACATCCAACAGCAGCAGCAGCAGCAGCAGCAGCAGTATAAACTCCACCTACGCCTCTGTCTCAGTCTCCGTCTTCGTCTCCGGCTCTTTGTTTCTTCTGACGTGCGCATGTCGCGATGTGAGATAAATGCTTGCAAAAATCAGCAAAGGGGCTGAATCACACACATACAATCATACAAACATACAAGTACATGCAACATAATCTCGGCCTGTAAATCTGTCTGCCTACACAACGCACAGCTGCATAAGGAGCACAGTTTCCGTTCCATGACCAGGCACAAGAGTCCTTAGAGAGTCACTGGCGTAAACAAGACAATGCGACAACACAGACACAGCAAGTATGCAGACTTCCCTCCCTCTCTCTCTCTCTCTCTCTCTTTTACACCTCTCTCTTTCTGTTTGTTTGCTCGCGTTAAACATTCGTGGAGCTTCAAGTGCAGCAGCTGTGGAACTGGCACTGGCCAAGGACATGACTTGACTTCAGTTCAGTTTACTTCACGGACAGGTGTAAATGATGTGGAGCGCAAAGAAATGCAACAATTCAAAAACATGTTCCACTCTGTTTTCTCTTTCTCTCTCTCTCTCTCTCTCTCTCTCACTCTCTGTTGTGTTGATTTTGATGCAGACAGTTGCATTTTTATTATGCCAAAGCACTCGTCGATGGTCTTGCAACCAAATAAACAAATAGAAACAACCAAGTCAAAATGATATAGACTATAAGATACCCGTTACTAAATTCCTCAACAAGTGTATACGAATTGTATAATTCATAATATTAATTGGGAATATTCACCACCAAAAAGAGAGTGTGCAAATGATGTAATAATCCTGAGTTTTAATGTCAATTTTAATAAGTCTAGCTCTCACAGTCTCTGAGAACTTCTTTTGCTCTTACACACATTTCAGCGCATACAATATACCCTAGTTCTAAACGTATAACAGGTATAACAAGCAGTAGTGAGTGTGTCTGAGGGTGTTTGTAATTACTTATGTATGTATGTTTCCACTGATTCTTCTGCTTACTGCTTACTGCTTATGGTTCTTCTGCTTGATATGCGCAGCAATTTAATTATAAACACACAACACGTGCTAACCTGAGCCCATTACATTACAGCACTGCACAGACAGCAAAAGGTGTGCAAACCAAAAATAACATCAGACAAACAAAAGTGTAGATAGACAAGAGTTAAAGAACTTGGAGTTGGAAGTTTATACATATTAATTCTGAAATTTATGCTAATGCTGATTTAAAAGGCCAGACACGCGATGTGTGTTTGTGTGTGACGTTGATTAGACTAAAACAAAAACCGAATATTATGGGCGTGGCAAGTTGGCTAATCAAGAGGGAAGCTTTTATTTAAACAGACTGCATACATGTCGTAAACTGCTTGCTAGAGAGCAGCACTAGGAAATGTTCAACTGCTTGCAATTGATATCATTTAAATACGCTCATTTTGTTTTAATTGAAATACGAGTAAAAGTATTTAATAAATTGATCTGCCAGCGAGTCATTCACTTGTTTTAGTCACAGCTTAATTGTCATTAGTGACACTTGAAAGCGTATGTATGTGGAGTATATGGTTTGTATTAGAGAAACCCAAATGCATCAATTGATATAATCAACGCCATCAAAAAAATATTTATATATATAAAAAAATAAACTTTTGAAAACATGCAATGACCGTTTGTTCGTTAGGCTTTGTTATGCGAGTATTCGAGTATGTGTGTTTTATTTTTTATTACTACTTTTTTTTTTGCTGCCTTGCTTTTTTTAGATCATAAAGCGTCGATAAAAATCGCAGCGCCGGTCACTGGACGCGGCGAGTCGTCGGTCTTTGTTGCATGTGGCATAGAAATAATAATAATAATAATAGCAACAAGAACGAAAAGCCACAATGCCTTATAGTTGGTTGATTGTGTTACAGTTGTTGTTGTTGCTGTTGCTTTTGAAATGTGGTCAGAAAAACGGCAGGAAAATGAAAAGGAATAATGCATAAAACACGAGGAAAATCGTTTATTGTGTTTGCATGCCAATCGCACATTTAGCCCAACAAACTTTTACTTGAATCAACTATAGTACATACATACATACACACATAATAGTTACGAATTAACAATGTGCTTTATTTCATTTTTCTCTTTTCTGTTGTTTTTCCAGGGAGCCAACAAAGAAATCCGCGAAGCCATCGCGGATCCCTCGCCGGAGGTGCAGGCCAAAGCCTGGTCGGCGGTACTGCCGTTGGTAATGAAGCTGAGGAGGTGCTATGAGCACTCCCTGGAACTGGACAAAATAGTGCCCAAGCTGTTGGGTCAATTGGTTGGCGGCAAACTCAATCCGACACAGCATCTGGAGACACAGCAGGCGCTGGTCAAGCAGCTGGCCGAGATATTGGAATTTGTGTTGAAATTCGATGAGTACAAGGTGAGTAACAAAATGCCAGGGTATAACCACAACCGCAACTATATCTATCTTGTGTCTTGTTACAACTTTTGCCCGATTTGGGCACAAACAACGCCCACAGATATTACGCTATTCTGACGCTATTCCAAGACGCGTGGGTCAACTTGGTTATGTCTTCTTTAAGACCAGGCCAAGCAACATTTCGCTTGCCTTATGTGGGTGCAACAGCAAACAGTCAACAAACAAACAGTCAAGTCTTAGCCAAGTCATTGCCAACTCATTGCGCGCGTGGTTGCATTTTTAATTGATTGTCCGTCCGTCCGTCTGTCCGTCCGTCTGTCCGTCTGACTGTCTGTCTGCCTGTCAGTTGAGACAAGCGCGTGCTGCAGCTCATTGATGAAAAATCTGTTGAATCGACGCTGTTGCATGCAAGTCTACAGTACTACAGTAAACTCTCATTAGGGCCTACACAATACACGCATTCAATTGTCGGCGCTTCAGTGAGCACGCAATGCGGAACGAAGGCAACTCCCTTTGCTCTTCTTCTCTTCCCTACTCTGCATAAATCTTCAAGCGTTGATAGCTCTGACTCTAAACCGTATATAAATAATGTAGGCAGACTGTAACTGTTATGAGTAATAATTAAAATAGTTACTTTTAATTGTTAATTCAGGACTACTTTTAATGTATCCATCAAAGATAATCGTTATTTGAGAGTTATAAAATGAAAATTTATTAATTTATTTGCTGTTTTCCAAGTTTCCGAAACTACAAAGAATTTGGTATATTTAAAAGGAATATTAAACTTTATATTGATATCTGTTACTAGACACTTTGATTAGCTATTTCTAGTTCCTAAATATACAGAAGCTGCGCAAATAAATTACAAGTAAAGGTAACAGAAATTAAAATTACCTTCTGAATAATTGATTGTTAAATTCAAACTGGGTTCAACTTAAACGCATGCTATGTGTCTTGTTTATTGTTATTTATTGTTTGGGCCAAACAAATCGATTAATGCTATGGCAAATCAGTGTATGTTCATTTTCTCATGGCTCGTTTCCGTTTTGTAAAACTTTTATGAGCTCGAATCGAATGTTGGCTGAGATTGAGGCAGGCAATCCGCCAGAGAGTAGTCCGACAGTGGAAGTCAACGTCATCGTTTGTTTCCCCTCTCTCTCTACCCCACTCTCTCTTGTGTCTGCCACTTCTATGTGCTAAACTTGATAATGATGTTGTTGATGATGCTGCTGCTGTTTGCACGTTCATTGTGTGTTTAAGTGTCAGTTTAAAACACAGACACACGAAAACATATGTGCTTGCATTATGTATATGCACTTGATATATAAGGCCCAAACGTGCCTTACCAACTAACAACTAACAGTAACAGCATAACAGCCACTTCCGTTGCCATGCAATAGCCCCACTTGGCCCCACTTTGTTATTGTTGCCTTTTGGTCTTTTTAGACTGCGCCGCGAAGTATGCTAGAAAATTTATTGACTTTTGGGTAGGCAAGCAGTGAACTCAAGTCGACACGAAATTTAAAGAAACTGTGAAGCAGTTTAAACACAACTTGATTCAATTATTTCAAGCAGTTTAGTTATAACTCGGGTTATCTCAAGTTGTTAATCGGTGGGCAGCTTGATAAGCAGTGAACTGACACAAAACGAAATTTACTAAACATGCAATTAACGAAATTTCGGCTTAAGCGCCACTTGCTCAATTACAATTGATTTTAAAACTAAGTTATGCTTGCAAGCAGTTCACATGCTTATCTCTTGCAATTGATCCGTTCTGTTAAAGCAGTTTGAGCGCTCAATTATTTAAAACGCAAGCTGCTCTCGCAAGCAGTTCAACTGCTCATCTGTTTATCTCTAGCGAATGATCTGTCGACAATTAGTAAAATTCTTGGCACACGCACAGCATGAAATGCCGACGTCAGTTGCTTGGGACAGAGGATGCATTCAATTTACATTTTTGTTTATGTTTAAATTTTATTGAATAAAGTAGAGGAATTTATTTGAAATTGTTGACCCAAATTGCTGTTTACTTGTCAACGTACGATACGCCAGTGTTGTACAACGGCTGCAATCGTTGTGGATATTTGCGCAAATAATCGGAATAATGTTTGGCATATTTTGCCTCAAAGTCGCGACGTCGCAACGACTGCGGTGGTTCAAAGTAATTGTTGTGGTTATTGTTGCTGTAGTTGTTGTTGTAGTTGTTGGGGGCCAGTGAGCGATTGCCGCCAATACGAACAATTTGCTCCTCCTCGCGTCGGGAATCCGCGACGGTAAGCAGTTCACGTTGCTCTAGTTCATGTTGTGACTGCGGTTGTGGCTGTTGTTGTGGGTAGTAAAAGTGGCCAGGAGCATTGTTGTAATTGTGATTGGCAGCACGTGTTGTTGGCACATTGTTGTAGTTGTTGTAGTTGTCGTAGTTGTTGTCCGCTTCAACAGTGGAATAGGTTTCCCTATTGTTGTAGTAATTAATGGGCAAATAACGTCGATCCTGGTTGCCGTCGAGTCTGTTGTCCTTCTCAGTAGCAACAACAATAGGAGCAGTCGACCATATGGACTGCCCAGTTGCAGGATATTGTTGATTGTAGGTCACTGGTATGTCTGGATAGACACTGTGTTGTTGTTGCTGTTGTTGTTGTTGATGTACCTGTTGTTGACTGTTGTGGTCGTAAAACTGTCTGTTGTACAATGGTGACGCATATTGAGTCGCTGTAAGTGTCGGCGATATGAATAATAACACTGCTAACTGAAAAAGCATTGTGATGTAACAACAAATTAATCATCTGTGTGCTTAATAATAGCAATCTCATCATTAGTTAAAGCACTCACCCACTGACAACAGCTAGAACTCAGGTTGATCCGTCCTGTTTGCCGCATTGTTACTTACTGTTAGAATGAGTTATGCTAATAACGTATTTATATTAAGTTTCAACATATAGTATAGAAAAGGCAGGCAGGTTTTCAAGCTCTCCCCCAAGGTAAATGATGAGCTGTTGTTCGGGGCAAGGCAGGCGGCAACAGCTCTCAGAAGTTTTTCTCACGCACGACTTCGTTGAGGCAGCCCTGACAGCTAAATAGACTTTGAATTGTCAACAACTGAGTATTACTCTGACTCTGACTCTGAGTCTGGGCCTGGCTTCGAATTATACAAAAATTAAGTCCGATTGCGGTGTCACGTACTGCAATTAGAGATAAATTAATGCTAGCGTCAATTAAAGTGGGAGTAAAGCAGTGCAGTGCACGTAATTTAAATTAATTCAACAAGCAGTGCACTGCGCACAGCCTGCTGTACTGTAAACCGCTTGACTATTTACTAAACTGCTCTGTTTCATTCCATCATTCCACAGATGAAAACACCCGCCATACAGAACGACTTCAGTTACTACAGACGCATTGTGAGCCGACAGCGCGTGGATTCCACAGAGAATATGCTGGTCAGCACGGAGTTGGCCAATCGCATGTCCCTGTTCTATGCGCATGCCACGCCCATGCTGAAGGTGCTGAGCGAGGCCACATCCAAGTTTGTGAACGATAATGCGGACGATGTGCAGAACACAACAGAAACACTGGGCACAATGGCCAAGGTGTGCCTACGCATGCTGGAGAATCCGTAAGTGGCCACACTAATATATATATATAAATATATTTAATTAATTATATGCTTTCCCTTTCATTAGCAAACTGCTGCAACAGATCGAGCGGGAGGAGACACAAATGCTGGTGCTGCGTGTTATGGTCGGCCTGGTCATACTCTACGATCATGTGCATCCGGTTGGAGCATTTGCCCGTGGCGCCCACGTGGATGTGAAGGGATGTGTGCGATTGCTGCAGGCACAGCCGGCGATAAAGGCGGAACCGCTGCTCAATGCACTGCGGTATACGACAAAGCATTTAAATGAGGAGAATACGCCGAAGAATATACGCAATATGCTGGCCGCATAATGTCGGATGGCCGGGGAGGCGGGAGACGGGAGGCGGGGGATTAAGCCAAAATGCAAGCGCCCACAAACGTTTTGTTTATGTGTACAATTTGTAACGTTTATTTTGTTTAAAGTTTAATTCGATTTTTCTTAATTTATGTAATTAATAGGCTTCTATTCTACTACGAGTACGAGTATATATATATATACAATACATATATATAATACTTGTAACTTATGTTTAAATTGTGTGTGTGTGTGTGTGAGTGTTGTGCAAAAAGGAGGCAGCCTCTAGTTTTATTTATGCATTTCCAGCATTTGTCGTATTAATTTTGTAATTTTTGCGAATTGTGTATTATTTAGCGCCTCCTTCTGAATTCAATATATATCAACAACATGCAAAACAGCAGTAACAACAACAACATCAACAAACAACCAAGCAACAAAACAATATTTAGCTCATAATTTAGCACTAATATTAAGTAATGAACAAATCTAAAAAAAAAGAAAACAAATTGATTAACGATGAAACGATGAAAAATTAGCGCAAAGTATACAAATTATAGAAATGAATATCCTAAATTTCAATTTCAAACTACTAAACACAGAGATTATAAATATTAAATACGTTTTTTAAATCAAATTTAGCATATTTTTTTGTACATGACTACATAATAAATGAATGAAAAAAATTCTATTATTAATTATGAAACAATTACAATACATACCAACTAAAATGGCCTGAACAAACTGAAGATAATGATGGTGATGATGATGATGAATGAAAAACCACACGCAGTAAAAACGCAGATGCATTTATATTTCCACAACTGAATAAAATGAAAATTAGAACATTTGATAAACGTATTTAAACGGACCTTTATACATATACACATATGTCTGATTCGGACAGAAAGCTGCGCAATAATATTTATTTTTAAGATTTACAAATAGAAATTTATAAAATGTCAAAATTTGTACCAAAAAATCAAAAAAGAAATAATACAAATACATGAAGATTAAACTAAAAGAAATGCAACTGAAAAGAAAAAACACAAGAAAATAAAGATTTATAGGTAAACCAGATGAACACTATAGAGAATGCTGAATCCAGAATAAATAGCTATCACACAACATCAACCATATAATTATAAGGTGTTTCGCTTTACTGACTGTTATATTTATAATTGATTAAGAACATGATATCACCCTGTGACAAAGTTCAACCCACATATAAACGCAATTCATTTGGATTTTTTTAGAATATTGCTGCTTTATTTAAGATTAATGGTGCTGGATAATGCCGGAACACCTTTTAGACATTTATAGCGGGATGCTTAACCACAACAGGCTTTGGGATCCTCCTTGTTGTGCTCATGCTCGACCTGCACGGTTTCTACACTGCGCAAAATCCTTGGATGTCCCTCGTGATGACCGGTGACTGCTGAGGCACCAGCTTCCACGGCAGCTGTAAGTTGGAATATATATGGATTGATATAGCTTCAAAAGGAAACTATTTGCGAATCCTTTTCAACTTGCCTGCCGATAGACTGAGGACAACGCCCATGAGGATAACGGCAATGTAGAAAATCTTCATCATTAAGCTTTGTTAGACGCCAATATGATTCTGATACGTACTCCACTTATAGCCTGCTCTATTTATACTCGCCCCTAGGTGCATTTTCATTAATTTGTATGGGGCTAAAACACTTGGTTAATTTGGTAACCGCAGTAAATGTCCAGATTTCAATTAGAACGTCATTTATTTGTCGCTTTGTTTGGCAGCAGAAAACAATAACGCCCATATGTAACTAAACAGATGAACACGATTATGAACAGGTATTTTGTACAATGGAGCTTCTATATAATTTAACCAAATGAAAGGTACTTAAGATTTTAATTGTATGGATATGCATTAAACTAAAGATTGTGTGTCTGATGCGAATAAGCCATCGTCTTGGAAGTCATCATATTATAGAAATAGGGCAAGGCGTTTACATGTTCTACTCATCAATATTTATCAACTAAATCAAATCCTTAAGATCCTTAAGGGTTTTTCATGTATTGCCATTGTTGTTACTCTGCCGTGGCTTCAGTATCAACTTTCCAGTGTGCGGCTCCAGATCCAAAGCAAAGTCCGTGAGGACACTTCGGGTGCGTGACGTGATGATCTGTGGTGCAACCACCAACTTCTGTATGCCCAAGATGAAGAGTACGATTAAGGTGACGGTGGCCACGGTGAAAATGGGATGTATCCAGAGTGATTCCGTTAATGGGACAACGGTGGTGCGGGGATCTTTCAGCCAATACCAAGCGCTTATTGCCGTACAGACTGATAATGCGGATAATATAACTGAAAGAAAGCGCATTGATTAGATTATCAACTCAATTTATAGCTAAGCGGCAAAATAGCAAATAGCAAATTGTGCTCTTACGACGCCAACGGAGCGTGGATGGCCTATAGGATGAAACCACTTCGGTGAGACGTCGCTCGAACGCCTTTAGATCTTCACAAGCTGATGGTTCCATGGCGCCAATTTCCTCGATGCTCGTGGCTGCCTTGATGTGTTTGAAATTGTCCAGCTTAATGTGTAATTTTTGACTTATTTTGATAAGATTTCACATTTGATTTGTTTTTGTATTTTGACCACTGCTGCCAGCTTAGCTATTTTATAGCTATTTTGACTTATTTTGAATTGATTTTATTCAGATGAATGTTATGTTACTCGAGGGTTGCCCATCCCGAAAAAGTTTGCGATCTGGCTTGATTTTTTTGGCGCCGGCGAAAAAAAAAAATCTGGCTTGATTTGGTATTTGGTTACATTTTATTTTTGTATTTTTTTCGTTTTTTTTTGATTTTCTAGAATTTTTTAAATTTTTGCATAATTTTTTTTAGATTTTTCTTGATTTTTTTATATAAATTTTTTTTTTCTCAGAATTGAATTTCCTATCTTCTCTTCCCGGGGACTTACGAACTTCAAATCTTCATTAAAATGTTAATTTTAATATTGTCTAATTTCTAAATTTTAATTTTCACCAAATTTGTTAATTTTTATTAAGTTTTTTGCGTTTTTAAATTTTATTTTTGACCACTGTTGCCAGCTTAGCTATTTTATAGCTAGAACTGGCTATTTTCAGAGCATTTAGCCTTAAATATGCCAAATACGGTGTATACATTTAACGTAGCTGGTTAAATAACGTAAGCAAGCGCGCTTGCGTCAACAACAGCTGTTTCACAGCTTGTTGCTTACGAGCACTGCATTTGCTGCATTCTCCAGCACTTAACAACACTACACAGAGTCCGCCAGAAAAAAAAGTTAATTCGCTGTCTTAAAATTAATAAAAAATGAGTAGCAAAGAATGGAAACGTGTGGTCAAGTTGGAGTACATGAAAATACGACAGCAGAAGCGCTACAAGCGTGCCGATGAAATCAAGGAAGCATGGATTAAAAACTGGTAAGTTTGGGAAACGTGGGAAATTTGGCGCCTCATTTGATGGCATCTTTGTTGTTTTTTTTTGTATGTAAAGGGACGAACACAATCACAATGTGCAGGATTTGTATTGCGAATCGAAGGTATGGCAGGCCAAGCCATATGATCCGCCGCACGTGGATTGTGTGAAGCGGGCAGAGGTGACCAGCTACAATGGAGGCACCAGTGGACCACAGCGGGTTCCCATTTGTGTGATCAACGCCGTCACGCCTATTCCTACCATGTACACCTGGGCGCCCACACAGCAGAACTTTATGGTCGAGGATGAGACGGTGTTGCACAATATTCCGTATATGGGTGACGAGGTGCTGGACAAGGATGGCAAGTTCATCGAGGAGCTGATCAAGAACTATGATGGCAAGGTGCACGGCGACAAGGATCCATCCTTCATGGATGATGCCATTTTTGTGGAATTGGTGCATGCCTTGATGCGCTCACATAGCAAGGAACTGGAGGAGACTGCCACAACGGCCACTGTAAAGACAGAGTCGCCTACGACAAATGCAAAGGAGGAGGAGGAGAAAAAGGAGACGCCTCCATTGGCAGAACCCGCTCCAGAAACTTCTGCTGCTGCTGCAACTCCTGCTGTGGACATTAAGAAGGATCTGCCTGCTGCGGATGCGGCAGACACCAAGCCCAAAGTGGAAGATGTTAAGGACAAGCTGCCTTTTCCGGCACCCATCATATTCCAAGCGATCAGTGCCAACTTCCCGGACAAGGGTACGGCTCAGGAGCTAAAGGAAAAGTCGGTTGTGTGTGCTCCACATTTGTGTACTTGTTTACTTATGTTGTTCCTGCCTCCTTCAGGTACATTGAGCTCACCGAGCATCAGGATCCGGAACGGCCACAAGAGTGTACGCCCAACATAGATGGCACCAAGGCGGAGAGTGTTTCCCGTGAACGGACGATGCACTCGTTCCACACGCTCTTCTGTCGTCGCTGCTTCAAATACGACTGTTTCCTGCATCGTAAGTAATCCCAATCCTTGGGCACAACGCTTCCAGTTTGGGTTTCTCTTAATAACTTTTTGTTTTCGTTTTTTGCTTTTTCTCTTTATTTGGAAAACATACAAAAATTATTGCAAAATATTTCTTTTGTCCAAAAACCAAACAAACCTCTTATAATGTTGTATTAAAATAACTGCAATTTAGGTCACCATGTACAGGGTGAGTCGCTGTTGTAGTTGTTGTTATCGATAACCACACGCACACACACTCATGCCGCCTTGGCCCAAATGTCGCCTTGTTCCCACATCATCATCCAAATCTCTCTCTCTCTCTCTATGTTCCATATTGTATATTACATATCAATGTCTGTGGAAATTGGCAACAAATTGACTTGTTTCAAAATTCTCTTGGTGTTTCTCGCCTCATTTCGTGCGGCTTTTGCCTTCAACATTGTTGCATCTACTGTCAAGTAACGTGTCTGCCTCATTATCTAATCCCCCAGTGCGTCTCATGGTCATGCTTTCCAACTGCATTCAGAATGAAGTCATACTAACTACATTTGCATTCTCCGTTCACAGGTTTGCAAGGACATGCTGGTCCCAATCTACAGAAGCGTCGCTATCCGGAGCTTAAAACCTTTGCGGATCCCTGCAGCAATTCCTGTTACATGCTCATTGTAAGTTGCAAGCTTCAACTTGGTTATTTAACTAATTGATGATTTATTTTTAGGATGGCATGAAGGAGAAACTGGCGGCTGATAGCAAAACTCCGCCCATTGATCCATCAAGCTCCGAGGACAGCAATGATAGCAACAGTCAGTTTAGCAACAAGGACTTCAGCCACGAGAATGGCAAGGATAATGGCATAGCTGTGAACAGCGCTGAGATCAACTCCATCATGGGTAACTGCTTAGCAGATCTTTAGCCTACTCTCTTTACTTGATCTCACTCTCTCTCTCTCTCTCTCTGTTATAGCTGGCATGATGAACATTACCAGCACGCAGTGCGTCTGGACTGGCGCGGATCAAGCGCTCTTTCGTGTGCTGCACAAGGTTTATCTGAAGAACTACTGCGCTGTGGCGCACAACATGCTCACGAAGACTTGCCGCCAGGTGTATGAGTTCGCCCAGAAGGAGGCAGCCGAATTTAGTTTTGAGGATTTGCGACAGGACTTTACGCCGCCCCGCAAGAAGAAGAAGAAGCAACGCTTGTGGTCGCTGCACTGCCGCAAGATACAACTGAAGAAGGACTCATCATCCAACCATGTATACAACTACACGCCCTGCGATCACGCCGGTCCTTGTGACATGAACTGCTCCTGCATCCAGACGCAGAACTTTTGCGAGAAGTTCTGCAATTGCAGCAGCGATTGCCAGAATCGATTCCCTGGTTGTCGCTGCAAGGCGCAGTGTAACACCAAGCAATGTCCTTGCTATTTGGCTGTGCGGGAGTGTGATCCGGATCTGTGTCAGGCCTGTGGTGCCGATCAGTTCAAGCTGACCAAAATCACATGCAAGAATGTGTGCGTGCAGCGCGGATTACGTGAGTAGCTGCATCTCCAGGTTGCCATTCGAATTGTACTCAATCTCCAATCTCAAATCTCTTCCACAGACAAGCATCTGCTGATGGCACCCTCGGACATTGCTGGCTGGGGCATCTTTCTCAAGGAAGGCGCACAGAAGAACGAATTCATATCGGAGTATTGCGGCGAGATAATATCACAGGATGAGGCCGATCGTCGTGGCAAGGTGTATGACAAATACATGTGCTCATTCCTCTTCAATTTGAACAACGATTTCGTTGTGGATGCCACACGCAAGGGCAACAAGATTCGATTTGCCAATCATTCCATTAATCCCAATTGTTATGCCAAGGTCATGATGGTCACCGGGGATCATCGCATTGGCATCTTTGCCAAGCGTGCCATTCAGCCGGGCGAGGAACTCTTCTTTGACTATAGATACGGACCCACCGAACAACTCAAGTTTGTGGGCATTGAGCGTGAAACGGAAATCATTTAATATACTTAACAACAATTATAATATGGGAATTATCTATCCAACTACAGTAAATATAAACAGATATATATCTACACCGACTTTGCCACATTGGCTATAATTGGCTTGGGACGCGACTTGAAGATTAGCTTCTTGGTGCACACGGCACGCACTGTATACTCGGTTCGTTGGCGACTCTTGTGCTCCAGGGCAACAGTGTCATCCAGCAGTGTGCGCTCAGCTCCTGCAGTGGCATTCAAGGCGCTGGCATCTAGAGTGGCATTGGTTACATTCAGCAGCTGTTGTCCCTCGTTTGTCTTGGACTTTTCCAGCACCGCAAATGGTTTGTCCAGCTTCTGCTCGCGTCCTTGCAGAATGTGATGACCTATTATGAGTATCTGAATGGAATGTTTATAATCCGAGAAATTATATTTAAGTAATTTCACTTACTGGCTGTCCATATTTGTTGTAGTACAGATCTCCGATGAACTGATCGTGCATGCTCTGATTGCTGCGCACCTCCAAATCTCCCTGCAGCTCAATGATTGCCCACTCGCCGGTGCCAGAGCTCTGACTGCAACAGATAATGGCAAAGTAGTAGAAAAGTATCCTTAAAAACCATTTAAAATCAATGAAAAACTGGATTAAGTATCTGAAATAATTTTATTCAGCTGGAAAGTGTTTACAAATTATCCCCTAAACTTCTTAAACAATGGATGCACGCTGCCGACATTCTTGCGACGATGTTCATAGTAGATGGCATCATCACCACCAGACATGGAGCTAAGGGCGCCCGTGCGTTTTGTCATGCCAGGACGATAGCCGGGCTCACCCGGCATCTTCTCATCCTCGCAATCCAAATCGGAGGCAGACAACACCAATTGCAGCAGTTGACCCTGTTCCTCCTGCGTGCCGTACATAAGATCCGCTTCGGTATCCATGCCCTTGAGATGTGTAATAACCTTATAGCTGTATCCCTGATTGACCAGGAAACGTTGGCGCTTGCGAGAGTAACTCATCTCCATGGTGTCCTGAGAGACGAGCGTGTAGAAGAATGCATTGTATTCTTCGGCAATGGCGCCCTTCTTGGCACGCAGAATACGACCCAGACGCTGAGCCTCCTGACGTCGAGAGCCGCCGTGCGAGGAGATCTGAATGAGCACATTCGCCTCGGGAAGATCAAAACTGGTATCAGCCACTTTGGACACGAAAATGGTGTTGACCTGTGACAGAAGAGGGTGGGATGAGTTAAAGGCTTAAACAAGGTTCAATTGATTTACTTACCTTGGCATTGAATTTGAAATTCTGCAGAATTTGTATACGTTCATTCTGAGATGTGGGTCCATAGATGAAGGGTTTGTTCATCTTGATGGCATAGTGCTTCAGAGCAAACACATTATCCGAGAAGACAATAGTTTTATCCCCACGCTGTTCGTGATATTTGATTAAAAACTGACAGCTGCGAAACTTGGAAGGATTCATCACATAGAGCAGCATCTTCTTGGACGTTTTGGTGGTCAGATACTCGCGATAGAACTCCGGCGACATGGGACACCACACTTCCGCGCACTGCACCCGTGCAATGTATCCCTTCTTCTGCAGCTCCAACCAGTTGGCCTCGTAGAGTTTGGGACCAATCAAGAAATTCAGATCCGCGATTTTGTCATCCTCACGGAGCAGTGTGGCGGTCAAGCCCAGCTTGCAGTGGGACTGCACAATGGTCAGGACACGTCGGAACATCTTGGCTGGAATTGTGTGCACCTCATCCAGCACCATGATGCCCCATTCCTGCTCCTGCAGCCAGCGCATCGTTTGCTCCGCCTCCCAGGAGCGCTTCTGAGTGTGCGTAATCATAGAATATGTGGTGACCAGGATGCCACAGCCCATGGGCTTGTCCTTGGCCTCGGAGGTGAAGCGACAAATCATGCTGTCATCTGCTGTGGACCACATTTTGAACTGCTGCTTCCACTGTTCCACGGAGACACCGCTGTTGCACAGCACCAAAGCCCGTTTGCGAACCGTGCAACAGGCGGTGACACCTACCAGAGATTTGCCAGCACCACACGGCAGTACAATGACTCCGGATCGAGCTCGTCCATTGCCAAACATCTTGCGCAGACTCTTCTCCTGATACGGACGCAGCACGGCAGCTGGTTTGAGGTCAATATTGATGTCAGGATTGTTGGTATCGTTGCGGAAATCATACTCGGCCAGTAGAGGATGCTCAATCTCAATGCATCGCTTCTGTATCAGCTCTATTTTCTCCTGGGATACCTCAAAAGAAACAGTTTTAAGATTCGCCTCATCCTCATCCTCCTCCTCTTTGTCAATCTTCTCGTAGAAGTCTGTAATGTCCTCCGGTACCACAGGAGCACCGTCTGCCGGGACACCATCTGCAGTTGCAGCAGCTCCTGCAGTTGCCGCTGCTGCGGCGGAGGTGCTGGCTCCATTGTCAGCCGGATTGTCAGGTGCCGTGGGCAACTTGGTGCCAAATTGTGTTATAGCCTTGCTATCCATTGTGCCCTGTATTAAGGCCTCGCCTTCGCTGCGTATAAGCCGGCACTTTTGTATGACCGGATCCTTGAGTAGCTTTTGTAGCACTTCCGGATGCGGGGACTCAATAAAGTATTTGTTGTGTTTCAGTACAAGTTTCACCTTGCCGTATGACAGCGTACATAGACGTATGAACTCCAAGATGCCCTCGGGAATGCTGGTCTTGCTCAAGCGCTTCAGATACTCCACAATATCGTGGGTTTGGAGACCGACGGACACGGCTGCATACAAACTATACGCTGTCAGCTTGTACTCGTGTATATGCTCCGGACGACAGACTGGCTCCGAGATGGCAATGAGAAAGTCGTGAGCGTGCTTATACACCGGTGAGAAGGACTCAAGGAACACATGACCATTGGGCGCAACCCAGAGCGGGCGATTTGTGTGATCCTGGCGTAGTTGCATCTGTGCACGATAATCCTTGGCCCCATACTCATCCGTGTTGATGTTCTCATCGTTAGTCTCGGCATTCTTGGACGCAGCACCCGGCACTCCGTCCGACTCACTCGCATTGTCCATGCTGTCATTATCCTCCACCAGTTGCGTGTACGCATCATCCTCGGCGCGTCTCTTTTTCGCTGTGAAGGCGTAGCAATTTTACCAAATGCTACACTTAATCGGGTTTCACCAATGCTTACCAAATTTATCGCCCGCGCTACGGTCTTTTTTCGATTTCTTTGGCGGACCCATTTTGCACGTCCGCTTCGGAGAAACTTTGTTTCTGATATGAGCAGCTGATTTCACAGTGTTGTGAAATACAAATCACAGACAAAAAAATGGCGCGAAATATGACAATAACTGGCAACTCTGGTTTAGCAACAATTGCTAGAGCCACTTTTTAAAAGCACTTTACTTAATAACTATAATAAATACTGAGATACTTACGTTTTGACAATGATGGGCATGCTTTTAAATATAGAAGAACTTTGATATATAAACTATTTAAGCGCCTAAACCATTCAATAACTTAATGAACGTGGAGCGCTTTCCGATGTTTTTTTTTTTTTTTTTGGGACTACCACTTTGACTAAGCGTTGCCATATAGAGTTGTATTTTAATATAGTTATCAACATTTGAGCTGCCAACTTGTTTTCAGAGTTATGTCGCTACGAAAAACAGGTTGGCATGAGAACAGCTGTTCGCCCTGTTAAGTAACAGGCATAAATTGCAATTTAACAGTGGTAAAAACTGTTAAATTTAACAGTGAATTTAAAAATTAGTTGAAGAATTTTCAAATTGCCTTAAAAAGTTAATTAATTAACAATTGAAAGAGAATTTGAAATTCGAAATTCAATAAAATTATGGCAAGAATTTTAAAAATGGTTTGAAGTTCGTCCGCCTTCGGGAAGAGAAGTTACAAAACATAAACTGAAAAAAAAAAAAAAAAATATGAAAAAATCTAGAAAATTCCAACAAAAATTATGCAAAAATTTAAAAAATTCTAGCTCAAAAATAAAAAAAAATTTCAATTTAGTTGAATTTTCGTAGTTGCACCTAAATTTAATTTTAACCTATGTTAGAAAAAGGTTGCCAGATCGGGGAGTTCTGTAGGGTGGCAACCTTTAAATTAGAACGGGTTCCCAGATCGGGGAATTCAGAAGGGTGGCAGCCCCATGAAGGGACGCGTTCTAACGGTGCTTTTTCTTTGTCGACACAAAGAATTGAACAAATTTGATTTCGACAGATCGAATGTGAAGAGAAGATATTAAATGAATTAAATATAAAATGGCCGAAACAAAAAAAATTCCATATATTTTGGAAGCGAGGCATCTTCAAAATAAAAAAACCAAACGGCGACCGTGTTTGCGTCGGATTTTTCGCGAGGAGCTCAGATTTGGCACAGGCAATTTTCACCAGCACATCAAAGTAAGTAAGCCTTAACTGTTCTGCCGTCAATCGCCATGTCCGCAAGAGTATATATTATTATTATTATTTTCTTTTTTAATAAAGAATTCCCAATATTATCGCACATGCCTTGTAGTAGCACTCACTTACATCTGTAAAATATAACTAAAACCACTATTGGACCCTGAATTATGGCTGCAGCCAAGAAGAAGAAGAAGGAAAAAGGCAAAAAGAAAGGCGTTAAAACCAAATCAGTACTTGCGAATTTCTTTGAAAAGAATTTAGGAAAAATATGTCTCACAATTGGTATATTCGATCTGACGCATGCTCTTTTTTTCGTCCTTCAAGCCACCATTTCTTTGGTCACAAGCGTAAGTGCTTAAACTACTAGTAGCTAAATAAATCTATTAAAATTAACGATCCAATAAACAGTTCAATATATACACAATTTTTGCACTCTTGGGAACTATATTTTGGGTGCTAATCGTTATCCTGCTGATTGTGGGTTTAAGTAAAGTGGGTAGAATTTAAATTGTTTAATTTAAGTTAGAAATTTACTAAAGATTTTTACTTTAAATAGCGACGTCCTGCCTTAGTTAAAGCCTGGATTATTTTCTCAATAGTTGGTTTCATTGCGGACATAGGATTTTTAATCTGGGGGATCTTATCTTCAGTAACAGTGGACTGGGATCACTTAAAGGAGTTTTCCATTATATTTATGGGAATATGTGCGTGTTATTTTACTTCTGGTTTTCAAATTTTTAAAACTTTTCCAATTTTAGTTATCGAGAGCTTGTGCATATACCTTGTATATAAATACTATGTGGCTATGGATCCTTGTCGGCTAATTGATGAGCCCGAAAGAGGAACAAGAAAGAAAACGAGGAAACAGTTGGACCAGAAGAAGTGCAAGGGTAAGAGATACTAATGAAATAGTGTAATACATATTTAAAAACATTCTTTTTTTAGCAGAAAGCCAGAAATCGGCCAAGAAGAGCAGCAAGAAGTCCGACAAAAATAAAAAGAAACCGGTGAAGAAAAAATGAAATTCAATACTTTTGGGGGATACAGTTTTTAAAATACTTGTGAATTTTTGATTGTGCTGGTAGGCTTTTAGTTATACTTTCATTAAATATATTTTAAATTCAAATTGAATTATATACATACATCGTGTAGAAGGATATGAAGATGGACATGATGGAAACAACAGGAGCTGCTCTTCAAGATCGAGTTTTTGCGCCGATTTGTTGTCATCTACTGAAAATTTGTTACTTTATTGCCTTTATAGATTTGCTTCAGTCGTTGTTCTTTTTGATTCAGTCCTTTGAATTGTTATCAAACAATGTCAGTATTGTATCTAATGGTATATTTAAATTTTAATATTACCAACTAAACCTATAGGTTGATTTATACTCATTAACTGCCTTTCTTGGTTCAATGTTTTGGATATTTATGGTTGGACTGCTTTTGGTGGGCCTCTGGAAGGTTTGTATATCATATAGTCATATATTCATTGCCATCTATTTTAATAAATGTGATATAGAGTCGATTTCCATTTGTTATCGCTTGGTTATGCTTTTCTTTTGTTGGAGTTATTCTGGATATATTGTTTTTTATTTGGACAATTTCCATTTCCGACCGTATAGAGTGGAAACAGATAATAAAGTTTACACTTCTCTATTTTGGCATAGGTAATTGGAAAATTTAATTTTAAAAAACATATTATTATATCTTGACTTTTCAGTTTTTGAATGGCTTTGTGTTTACATTGTCTACAAATACTGCTTGAGGATTAAGTCTTCTTCTGTCGTTCAGGAGCCGGAAAGTGGTAATGTTAAACCAATACATTCGATTAAACTTCATAAAAGCAAGTCCAGGTCAAGTAAATTGGAGTATTCTGATCAGTCAGGAAAGGGGAAGTCAAGACATTCAATGGAGTCAAAACCAGGCAAAAAGTAAGTTTGTAATCCTCAAGTTACATATAATACCAGTATGTTAATGTTCAGACCCAGAAAAAGCAAATCACAAGTTTCCGATCAATCAGGTCGAGGTTTCGAATCGAGAAAGCTTAACAAAATAGATTCTCAGCAGTCCAAGGAAAAGGATAAGCCAAATAAACGAAATAGTAAGGACACCGAAAAAAGAAAAGAAAGAACTCTAAAAGATAATTGTAATAAATTATTTCTTACATTAATATAAAACACGTTTATCTTTCAAAAAAAAGTATTTCTGAATAAAAATAAAAGAAGATTCCCATTGGCATTTACGGCCCATTTCAATTTACGGACCAACACCCATGCCCAAAATCAATCCTCCTCTACCAACACAAACAATAATAATAATTGAGTTAGATAGTATTTTTCTCATTTTATTTTTGCCATCTTGAAATGCGACTTGGGAGAGTCACGTTGTCAATGGTGCAAAATCTAATCTCCAAGCGAAGATGAGGCGGCTGCTGACAAAACAAATGCCGTAAATGAAAGATGGCCAGAGGACAGAGAAATTGTCGCCAGTCAGCGCAGCCTATGCACAGTGGGTTGATCTGATGAAACATGTGAGCAAATATATAAGATAAGAAAAGATCTGAGAACAGAACTCGTGGTTGAAAAATTTATATTATTATTAACATTTATTTTATATTTATTCTATGTGTGTTTTGGATAGTCTTGCTTCACTGTGCAGACGCTTGGCAATCAAATGGCATTGATTAACAAGCAGCAGAAACATTGGCCAAAACCCTCCCTCTACACCTTCTATTCTATTGAAACTACGTGCTTATCATCATTATAGCTTTGATTTAGTGGCCAACTTTTCCCTATGCTTCAACAATTGCTGAAATGTTTGTTGGACGAGAATGGACGGCATCTCTGATGGATATTTAGTGATTTGCAGCTATGCGATTGCGATACTGGATCTCATCTCAGCTGTACTCTTTGCCAGTGTCTCCGGCGTGCTCTATGCCCAGCACGTAAGTACTCCTTATAGAGTTTAGTCAAGTAACTGCTACTAACAAAATACACCTAGAATCACTGGACTTCACTGGCAGCTCTGATCTTCTCTCTGCTTTGGATGGTCATCATTTTGATGCTGCTCCTGGGCATTTATCAGCGTAGCTTGAGCTATATACGATATTGGTTGGTCTTCACCTGTCTGGGCATTATGCTAGATGCGATTCTACTGCTCTATGGCTTGACACTATCCATATCCATCAACTGGGAAGGTGTTAAGATTACAGTGCTGCCTTTTGTGGGATTGGGTAAGAGTATTCTTTCAACTTTTCCATACATAATTATTAAGAAATTCGTTCACAGCTGTGGAAATGACTTTTGTGTATATTATCTATATATTCTATCTGGACATGATATATCGGGAACCATGGATAGCTGTATCCCGATATGCTGGTGGGTGCAGTCAGAGGGAAATTAAAACTGCTCCCAGTAGCAGTGATACCAAACACAAGGAGCGCAAACGTTTGAGGAAGATGTACAAGAGAGAGGAGAAAGCTGCTCTCAGGGATCTGGCACGGAAACTTCGCAGGGGACAAGTCTAAGAAGTGTATCTTCTCTATATCTTGTACAACTTTTACTCTGTTAAGTATGTTAATTATTAATTATAATAAGCAGGCCAAGACTTTTGCTTACTCCAATTACTGAGAAAGCTTAGAATTCTTGCCAATGTGTCGTCATGCTGCTCGGGGAAGACTCTCTTCTATATTGTGCCTATTCAATTGCCGTCTTTGATCTGCTTTGTGCCGTGTTATTTTCTGTACTCAGTCTGGGTTTGATTTTAAGTCATGTAACCGGCTTTCTTTTCATATTTCCATAAGATTAAAGATTCCTCTTTCAGCTGAGCTGGCTAACTATATTTTGCGTCTGCTTTGGAGTCTTTTGGGTGACACTGATTGTGCTGCTGATCTCGGGTATCTACACGGTAAGGTATTTTAATTCATTTCAGATCTCTAACAAATCTTGAAATCTATACTCTGCAGCGGGATTCCGATATGGTGCGTTATTGGCTTGTATTTTCCTGCTTTGGCATTTTCGTGGAGTTAATTCTGATTGTTTATGCCTTTCTGAGCCACAGCACTTTTCAAGCCGGCGTAATACAGAATAGCTTCATCTTATGTCTTGGCTTGTGTAAGACATGAAATAATATTTTTAGAACCTTTTATTCATTTTTCTATTTTTTGTAGTTGTTGAAACCATTTTCGCCTTTATCATCTATCAGTTCTATCTGGCGGTATCCAGATGCAATGTCTGTGTCCGGAGACGCTCTACGCCGGACTGTGCATGCAATCCGCAGCGATCGCAGCCGTTGATACAACAACGATCACAGCCCGAGTCTTGTGAATCTCCAAGCTATCGAAGGACAAGCCGAAGAAGCCCTCAATCCTATAGATGCAACATACTGCAGAATAGAGCAGCCACTAGTCCATACACCTGTGGTCCCAAGTCCTCTTACGCAACCGTTAAATGGAAAACCGAAAAGTGTTAATGAGCAACACATTGTTAATCATTGAGTTTAAATTATATTTTATATGGAATTAAAAATAACATTAATTGTACTTTAAACAGAAGATTACAGTGAGACAGTGCATAATTCTTTAATATATTGTGTTTGTCTAGCCAGCAAAAGTGCTTTAATCTTAAATTATTTAACCCGAGCAGACACACACACACACATTTGCCAATGTTGAAAACAAAATCCTTTTAAAATAATTTGCACAGCAGCAAAAGGCAACAAAAAGAAATGCGTTCATACTCGTATGAAATAAAACGGAAACGGAAACAGAAACTCGCAACTCGCGAATCTCGAGACTCGACGCTGAGTTGGCAGCGTGTCTCTTGTCTATTTATGCAAAAAGTGTGTGCATATTTACATACATACTTATATGCTTATGTGTACTTGCATATATGCATACTCGTATATTTATAATGCCGCACTGATGAAATACGTGCGGCGACTAAGCACACACACACAAACTCTCACACTTACACACACACACACACACTCACACACACACATCGAGTGACTTCCCCGATGTCAAATATAATTTACTTTTTTCGCGCTCATTTTCCACGCAGATATCCCATCCCCTTGTCTTCATTCCCTTGGGAGCTATGAAATCTTTTGCAACAGTTTCAACTTTAAGTTTTTTTCGCTGTCAAAACATAAACAAGGAACAAAAAAGAAAACAAGAAGGCAGCACAAAAAAAATAAAATATCCATGTAAAAATAAAATGGTGAACGCTTTAAATGGTTTTGGCCTGGCCATTGGAACCATGGACATCATAGGAGCAGTCTTCTTTGAGCTGATGATCATTTGCATGTTGTGTCGTCGCTCCTCTAAAAAGCTGCAGCAAACAGATGTAACAAGTGAGAATTTGGAAATGGCTATTGTTACTACATATGCAACAGTAATCAGCAATCATCAATTTGTTCCAGCTCTTTATGGCCAAGGAGTTGGCCAAGGTGGTCGAATGTTGTGGATTTATCTGATTCTATTGAATATCTGGATACTGGCCTCAACTCTTTTGGTTTTTGGTATTCTTTGGGTGAGTAGTTTTTGTGTTTGTATTAAACTTGACTTGAATATAAATAAATATTGCAGCACAAGTCACAATTGCTGCTCTTCTGGCTCTTTTGGTGTCTAGGTGGTTTAATATTTGATGTGGTTTTCGTACTCTGGTGGATCTGGGAAATGATCTCTGGCGATACTATTGAAGCCTTGACCCACATTTTGATCTCCATGCTAACTATGGGCAAGTTCCTCATATATGCACAATTATTCAATTCAAAATTCTATTTTTCCTATAGCAATTGAATTTGGTTTCATTTATGTGGTTTACAATGTTTATATGAATTTATCGCAGACACCTGTTGGACAATCAAACGACGAAGCTTTGTTGAGCTTGGCAAACTTTATATTTTAATTTTCACATATACATATATTTAACAACAATAGATAATTTCGGTTGTTTTTATTTAACTATTCAACCTTTTCCTCCACTGGCATTTTAGTAAGTGGACCTCTGATTTTCGTTGGTGGCTCCAAGGTTTGATAGAATCTGTATATTATCAAAATTATACCAATCTGTGCCATTACGCGACCAACAAGTGAAGCATGTGCTTCACTCAGTTCCTTGATGAATTCAGCCTTGTCTTTGTACTTTTCAGCAAAGAAATATTCATAAATGTTGACAAACACTTTGATAACACCTGCCCAGTTTATCTGGCAATAGGACAACAGCAACCAGACTTTTACCATTAATTTGTAACGCTATAAAGTTCACATATAGAATTATTGAAATGCATCTATATCATATAAAGAGTACTTACAGTAATAACACCAAAGGCCAAAATACCAAAGCATATTAACTTGCACACACCCTCCAGCTGTGCCATACTATTCTCCAAATCAAACTGTGTCAAGGAAATACATTCTAATTTAAATTGTTTATCTATTATAATAGATTGATACTTGCCTTCATGATTTTGAAAAAGTTGCTCATATCAAGTAAGGTTAGGACGGCAAGACAGCTCTCGTAAATCAACGCCATGTAGGCAAAGTAGTTTAAAATTATGGTCATTCTGTTGTTCAACTATTTCTTGAAATAATTTATTAATATTTAACTCGACAGCTGTCGAAACAGTAGAATTTACATTTATATATTTATAATATTTTTTAAAACAGCTGCTGAGAAGAAAATATGCCCAGACTACTGTATTAAAAATAGAGCGTTATTTCTGTTTTGATAAATATAAATATTTGTTAGCTGAATAATATGAATTATAAAAAATAGGTTGAGAGTGGCATTAGATTATAGACTAATTTATGGTGACAGGGTATACAATACTAAAAATTCTTACTAGAGACTCTACACTGTTCAGACAGATGGCTAAATCTCTTTCTTATAATTGCCACTGTAGAAGAGCCCGTTATTCGAGGACCCGTGGTTGGCAGTACAATAAGGACCTAAAGCATTGCTGCTACCGGCGCCATTTTTTATGGTACTCTTTATACGAGTAGTTGCTTTGTTTTTTGCATTCGAGTGCTTTGTAGTTTTTAATGGTCTGCCGCACGGAAATTGATTCATTTCCTTTTTTTGTTTTCCACATCCGTTTGGAGTCTGCCGTTTATGAAGCCGACATTGGGAGAGGGCAACAAGAAATCAGCTTAAAGCCAACTCTGGGTAATCCTATTCACATTAAAATCTCGCCTTAATTCAAATCAAATTCAAATGCTGAAGCAGAATCAAATCAATGGCATTGTCAACCGCCAAACTGTCACTTGCATCTCGATGCTAAGCACAAGCAAAATATATTTATTTTTTAATAAAGAGTGCTTGGACCTCTACTACCTCTGGTTGCTAAGGACTTCCCAGGACGCACCCCATTCCCATCCTCTCTGGCATCCAGTGGCTGCTCAAATTTATTGTTTGCAAATTGAAATTCTTGTCGACACGCACGAGCAACTGCAAAATCCACTGGGAATGCCGGGCACGAGGCATCTCCAGCAGCTCGAAGCTTGTCAACTTGGCCAACGACTTTGATAGCAGCCTTGAACGGGCAGCTCATCATGGCTTTTTAGTATAATATTTATTAAGATTTTGATATGCCATGAAACATATTACGCAAAAATAAACAAATATCTTAAAGCAGCTCTTTCGAAACCCACTGGGAAATCGAAAAGAAAACCGCTGTGGTTTTTGCAGCTGCTCCAGAGAGATCTACCTATTTACCTTTCTCGCACAATCTGTTGTTCAGCAAGAGTTGGAAAGATTATACATTTGAAGTAGGTTCTCTTAAGTATAGAGAGAGTGTGTATTAGAGTAGCTCATTCTCTACGAGAATTGTTTGCCATAAATATAACGAGACTTGTCGATTTGAACTCATTTGACAATGTTCATAATGATGTGGCCGATTCTCTTGACGGTTCTATGCGGACTTGTGTTGGCCAAAAAAGGTAAATATTCTCACAAAAAGAAATATTAAATTATCCTATCACTTTTTTATTAGATCAGCCGGAAAATGATATCATATCTGACAAAGATATTTACCCGTTGCCAGTTCTTCGTGAATGGATACAAAACCCAAACCAGTTGAATATCCTGGATGCAGATGGTATGTCAATTTTGAGTGAATTAAACGCTTCGAAATTCATTTCATTTTGCATTCATATTACAGAGGAAAGTTATTTTAAGAAAGTGGTAACAGGAGTGGAGCTGAAAGCGAGACATGCGCTTAGGAAACGTCGAGCATGTGGAAACAGTGCTCGAGAATCCACACCACAAAGATCTTTTGGTGTTTCAAGATCTGCAGCAGCTTCCGGAGGCAATAGAAATAGTGCTAAAAAAGGAGTCGATAGCTCTGGAAGATTTGGTGGTTGCTCTGACGCAGTGGGCAGCTTAGATGGTAAAGGAACTAATGTCGGAGGTGAAGGTGTAGCCAATAATGGAGCTAGCGGATCTGGAGTTTTTTCTGGTACCCAAGGTGGTTCGGGAGGTAGGAGAAACGTTGGTAGAGGGGGCAATGGAGACAGAAAACGTAGCTCAGAAGGTAAAATAATCAATGTCGGAGGTGGAAGTGTAGCCAATAATGGAGCTAGCGGATCTGGAGGTTTTTTTGGTACAGAAAGTAAAGGAATTGGTGGTAGAGGGGGCAACGGAGACAGAAAGGCAAGTAATGGAAGTGCTGGCGAATCTGGCAGATCCTCTGCTGCACCACGAAGAAAGGGAAATGGTCTAAAAAATAGCGGAAGGACTACGAGTAAAGTACCTGTCAGTTATAGGAGCTGTACTGGCATTCTAATTGATTCAGAAAGTAATGAAAACAGCGGTGAAAATATTAAAACACAATCTACAAATTTCTCAGGTGCCCCTGATAACTTACGAGGTAACGGTGGAAAAGCTAGTGTTCCTGGAATAGAGAGAAAAGAATCTGGAGTTTTTTCTTATAGTTCAGGACGTAACGGAAGCGGAGGTGGTGTTGGAAATGGAAGATTTAGGAGTTCCTCTGGCGCCGTTAGCGCTTCAGGCAATCAATAAAAATAATGGTGATAAAGTTAGAGAAAGGTGAAAGGCAAACGAAAGATAAATCAGAAATAAATAACGCATGCAGTATTTCAACCCCAAATATGGAAAAACATCCGATTTGCTAAACTGATTCAATGAATGCATCCATCTATTCACTTTGCACTACTCGATGCGAAAGTTTCTGAGCCATAAATAAGTAGTTATTAGAAGCAGTTTTATGGGGCATGACTCAAAACCCAAATGTGTTTGAGTAATTGGCTTTTTAAATTGCCTCATGAAGGTAATTTTAAATATTTCGTTTAAGCTGTTAATGACAAAATGTGAGAAGCAATAAAAAATATTATTAAGTAATTTATTTAGAGCTTTTAGCACTTGCTGCTATGTTACGTGCAAATGTTTAAGTTTATTGTAGCTCGCACAGCTTGTATAATCTTTCAGGCATCGACCTTTTGTTAGACTACCAGAATTTTCTTTTGAATTTCTAAGCGGCGTCACATTTCATTTCATACAAAAGGTGTACGGCATAAAAGGCATCCAAATTGCGAAGTCTACGCAGGAAATTGATTGATTTCCGCTTCGTGCAGTAAAAAACTGAGAAAAATATCAACTAAACGAATCGAAATGGCAACGAAGTAAAGTATACAATTTACTTGGTCCACCTCATCCAGCTGAATGGACAGCATTGTAGATAGATGGATAGACATTGACACCCTTGGCCATAATTTTGGCTTGCAATTAGACGGTCTTGTAGTTGAGCCATTTCAGTGCACTTTTAGCCAAATGTTGTTCATGTCTAAACACAAATGAAGTGTGTTTATTTAATATATATATATATATAAATGTGTGTATGTGTGTGTGTGTGTGTGTGTTTTAGTGTTTATATTTAGCCTGCAGCTGATGCGTTGGCAGCGAACATAAACTCAGTCAAAACATATAAAGCGTCGCACATGTTTTTGGTAAATGAAGCCAATGGCTGTCAGGATATACTATAGTAGGATGTGCGTGCAAACCAGTTGGCAGAGCTGATATCCCGTTATGTTTGCATATCTCTGTGTACGTGAACGTGTTTATGTTTGTGTTTGTTTGTGTATGTGTGACTAAAAGCAAAAGCTTCACTTGTTACATGCTCAATTAAGCCGGAAATGACACCAGAGCCAACTAAAGTCACGCTTTGTATAGTTCCACAATTGGCGCTAAGCTCAACTCACTAATACACACACACACACACACACACTTGCCAAATATGCAGTACATTTGTGTGTGCGTGTGGTGGTGTGTGTGGCAAACAGCCAGCAAAAGATACAACTACGAATATATTTTATCATATAACAAGCAAAAGGAACTTTAAACGTATAATATTAGACTTGCAATTTTCGTATCTGCTTTTGAGCTGCAAATAAATAGATTGTATGTAAATTCTAAATATTTTTCTTGTTAGAATTTATTGAGTTTGTCATTTTTAAATTTGTTGATAAATTAAGTAAAGTTTACGACATAACGTATACGCAACATGCTACATTTTGATTTGTAAAGTAAATTTAATTTGAAAATACTTATTTGAATTGCAATATTTATGCTTCACTTTCAACGTTGTTAAATAGACTTGTCGCCTGTTTATTAAATAATTTAAAAATATGTCACCGTAATTACGGCCGCATCCTTTGGCCTTAAGCAAATTATCGAGCACGCAAAATTGCTTTAGAAAGTCGAGCAGGACAAAGCGACTGGCAATTAGCGCAGCTCGGCACGAAGTCTTCTTGCTAATGTGCTTAGTCAGGCCAAGTCCTTTTTGCAGAATAGCACAGGACACGTGCGATATACATATACATATTCCTATACAGACACACACACGCACACATAAATATATACAGCTACGCATATACATATGTGTGTGTGTGATTTGCTTAAAATAGAAGAAGACTGACGTTGTTTTCGAGGACATAATAGTGAAAAGTTGGGCTTTGGCACAGAATTTGAGGCGAAGGCGCGAAGGACATCAACATACAGTGACATAGACGCGCTGACACATACACAGAAACACTTGGAATTGCAAATCAGGCGACTAATGTGTACATAATCAGTCATGTCCCGACATGTGAATTCCATTAGTGAGTACACGGCACATGTAAACAAACAGGCATTAATCAGTACATAGCATAAGAGCGACAGAGAGACAGAGAAAGAGAGAAAGAGAGGCATTATATCTCTATCCTCAATGTTGAACAAGCAGTTTCATTATTTATGTTTTTTGTCTAGCCATTTATAAATGGAGCAACAAAAAGAAGAAATTCTGTTGCCTACTTATGGGGACACCACACACATTCACACTCTCGCACACACACACACTCACAAATATAAATAAGGACATTCGCAGGCGACTTACAAATTACCCCAACTACCTTGATTTATACTCGGATATCAATGCAATGTAGCACAGTGGCACTGAAAGCCGACATCTTATTAATATGCCATTCATTTGGCCGCTTCATACTTCATTAAAGCAGGACCTGGGCGTCCGAGCGGCGCATCCTGCCGCCTTGGCCACAAAGTGCAGCCAGCAAAAATTATGCGGCTCGTTTGCCACTGCCATTGCCACGAAAGCAACTTCAAGCTTGCAACAAGGACTCTCTCTGGCTCTGACTCTGGCTCTGGCTCTACGACTGCGACTGCGACTGTGGCTCTGAGTTCTTGCCATTCGTTTATCCTTTTGTTCTCATTTATTTGCATGTCATTTGCTTCGCATTTGCTCTGTGTGAGTGTTGCTACGTATATATGTGTTTGTGTGTGACTGTGTGTGTGTGAATGTATGTGTGTGCGGTTGCTTCTTGGGTCACGTTTGCCAGGACGCCAGTTACTTATGACTATTGTGTGCATTATCAATATGCATTGTACGGCTGCGATGTGCTCTTTATATTTTACCAACGTTTTTATACCCTTACAGTATTAGGTATATAAATACGTTAAGGTATTATGATGCACTCAGAAGAAGTAAAACCCTAAATAAGTTATTTTTAGTGAATTATTTTGATTTTCTATTTTAATTAATTACTTTTAGATGTACTATCTAATTTTCAATTGTTTCTAATGCGAAAGTAAAAGTAAAATAATAATAATTGTTATAAAAGTAATTGTATGCAAGATGATGATCTATTTTTATTATAAGAATAGATGCAAACTTCTTTATACTCTACCTTCTGTAGGGTATCTTAAGTCTTAGTTATTTGTTCTTATATATTTATTACAAATATCTTTTAGAGATTCTGCTTGGCGAATACACTTTTCTCTTTTGTTGCTTTTTAAGTTCTTTTTCTCTCTCTGAATTGCAGTTTTAATAAGGAATTGCTTTTTTATGGTTTCCGGCTTATGGAAAAGCAGAGAAATTGGCAAAGAAAGCAAATTCGTAGCAGAGCAAATTCTTTAATCATGTTTTGTGTTTCTATTTTATTTAAAGCAACATTTGATTTTTTTTTCTTCTGCTACATTGTTATTGCTGTGTGTTGTTGTTGTTGTTGCTACTGCTGCATTGTTGCTTTGTTGGCCAAGTGAACTCTGGGCCTGCTTCCGTTTGCTGGAGTCACTGTTAATGTCGCCACAGTTGCCATTCCTGGTGCCAGGGCGACTGGCAGTGCGACTGGCGTTACCGTCGTGATATTTGTGCGCCAGGCGTAATTAGTGCTCATGGCATAAGGCGCACTTCCTCTTTACTCTACTCTCTCTATATAGCTTCTGTTGTTCTATCTCATTCCATGGCATTCCGACTGGCATCGTTGCCTTTTCTGGCACTGCGTTGCTTTCCATTTGTAATCACTTTCTGCTGGCTCCTGCGCTTTGTTTCAAGGATTTACTAACTGGACAGCGGCAGACACAAACACACCCAAACATATACACTCCAATTTGCACACTCACCCACCCACACACACACACACAATATAACTTTGCTGTAGCTCTGCTTTCGTCATCATGCCTGGGCCATTGTTGTAATTTTAATGTTAACAAATTTGTAATTTAGGACGCATTGAATTTCTGCTAATTAAGGACGTGCCTCAGTATCAAGAGGTTGTTAAATGCAATGAAATTAAATGAGCCTGCCGGCAAAATAGCTTTCGAAATTAACAAGGATCAGCACCACTTGACAGAACTAGAGAAAGCAGCTCGAGCAATAAGTTTAATTACATTTGAAATATAAGAATTAGAATGCTAAGAGAATTTATTTCAGCACATATTTTTAATCGCTGATTTCATTTGGCTCTTAATTTTATTTATATATTGTAGTCAGGTATTTGATTATTAATAAAACTATACATAATCCATTCAACATGTTAAACTCTCTATAGATATTAAATTCCACATTAACTTCTTGTACTCTCTTCTAGAGTCACTTTTGAACTGCAATTCATTGGCATTTAAATATAATCAAGTTGCTTTTGAGCCCAGTTTCTATTTCATTTCGAAGTCTATGATTTGATCATAGTTTGCTCTTCAAGTATAAAATACACTTCCATTTGTATGGTACACACAATTGTGCTGTGCTCTTCAGCTGATTCAACTATTCATGCTAATTGCCATTTGGCAACTTTCGCGACTTGATTTAAACTTCAATTCCCGCTGGACTGTGAAAGCATTCAGTTGCTGCTGTCTATGTATATTCGCCTGTGTATGTGTGTGTTTCGATTGTCGCTTTTGTCCATTGTTTGAGTTCACGCAGACTGGCCATTAATTTCACAATTAGTTGGCAGCCATCGCTGAAGGAATGAATAGAGCAGAGGGATAACCACCAGGGGAACCACCTGACGGCAATTCAAGACAAAAGTTCAAGAAGCTTTAATTAATTTTAGTTAAGGTAGAGGTATGAGTGTGTGTGTGTGTGTATTTGCTCATTGTCTGCTAATTTTGCGCAACTATTTGACAACAATTTGCGAGAGAGTTCTCGAACTGGCTAAGAAAACACGGCAAAAACTACGAGTACAACTAACAAAATTGCCAACTGACGCAGCTGTTGACTGGTGGACTGTTGTCCAGCTGTGAGACGAGTTGTTGCCTCTTCTTTGTCCCTCTACTATCCACTTTTACTATTCGTTGTCTGACGATTTTTGCTGACTAACTTTGCACCGCAAAAACAACAGCAAGTCGAGTGGAGCAAAAATTTAAATTTATGTGTTTGAGAATTGCCTGTCATCTGACGGGCTCAATATTTTATTTATGTGTGTGTGGCCACCTTGTGCATTTTGCCTAGCATTTGCTTTTAACAGCAGCAGCAGCAACAACAATTGCAACAACAACAAAAACAACAACAAAATGTGCTGTGTCTGCTACGTGAGCTCAAAGCGAAAATTTCTGCTGATGCCACATTGTCAACTTTCACTTTAGCTGCAGCTGGTGACAACAGAGAGAGAGAGAGAGAGAACCAGAGAGAGAGAGAGAGAGAGAGAGAGCCAGAAAGAGAGAGAGAGAGAGAGATCTGCCTGATATGCTATTCCATATTCTAGCAATATTCTGGCATTAGCAGCGAATAGTCAAATATTGTGAATCACTCATACGCAACGTGGGACATGCCACTCGCATTTCATTTCAACTTCAATTGTGTTCAACGAAAAAAAAGCCAAAATAAGAGAAAAGTTGTATAAAAGTTTTCGCTGTTGCTTTTTGGCAACCCTCGCTTGATATAATGAAATTTGTGCAATTGTGTGGCAACAAGAAATCCATTAAAGCGTATTTTTCGAGCTAAAGTTTTTGGGTCCGACCATTTCACTGATTGATTGGCATCAACAATGTGCCGCCGCCGGGTGGCAACTCCCAGATGGGAAGGGCAACTCTGGTTGACACTGTTCGAATGGTGGGCGGTGGGTGGCCATTTTGGGCACTCACTGTTAATGCTGCCAAATTTGTTGAGCGTGTGTAAGACAATAAAAATAATTGAGTGCGTTGTTGTTGCTTGTTACACTTGCCCCTTGTATTTGGATTGTCAATGTAGTGTAAATTGTGTCGCCTGCCTCCGACTCCGACTTCAATTCCCACTCAGATTCAAAGAATTGGGTGTGCTTATGGGTGAGCTGTGCAGATGGGGGAGAAGAGATAAGCCTCAGTCATTACCGTGTGGCAGAGGGCAGTTGTCGTTATCCAGATACAGAATGCTCCTACCAACAACAACTGTGTGTTCCTGTCAACTTGTCGGCCTGAACATGGCATTGGATTTGCGGATGGCTATTTGCTATTTTTGCTGTAACAATTCCGGTATGCCATAAACCAAGAAACTCATTAAAGGTATGTGGTGTCTCTTCCTTTTTCCTTTTTCCATATTTTTTTTTGCTTTTGTTTTCTATTGTTATTGTTATTGGTAACACTCCAAAGCTGTCGCTTTGTAAGTGGTGTCTTGAAGCTCATATTCATTTAGATAAGATACAATTTAATTGGACTATGCTTTTAATAGTATAAGTAGATATTATCTTGATAAACTTACTTACAACAATTTATTATTTTAATATTGGTAACTTTATATACCATATTTTTGTAATAATTGTACTTTTGTATAAATTTATTTCAAAATATATAGTTTATTATAATTAATGATCTCTACACTCACTTATTTTTCGCTGTTTTACCACTGTGCCTCACATATACATGAACACAGTCTCACACACGCACAAAAATCCAAGTGAATTGCGCAGCGCATCATTAAATTGCTCAAAATTGCGTGCAAAATTGCCAACTCTCTCTCTCTCTTGCGCCCTTCTCAACACCCATTTCTATCTTTTAGCCCTTCTCTCTATTTTTTCTTGAAACAGTTGTCAGTCGTTCTTTTTGCGCTATTTATTTTTGCCGCCTCAACAAACAAAGCTAGCTGCCACACCCCTTCACGCCCAAAACGTCCCTCTCTTTCTCTTCGGCACTTGCATAATTTGCATAGCTAAGTGAGCAAAGAGTCGTCAAAATAAAGCGGATTGCTCTCCCGAACCCGAACACGTCCCGTCGTCAGTTTTATCCTCATTCGCATCCGCATTCGCATCCGCTTGGACGTTTGTTCCCTCGACAATGTTGCCGAAATGTGCGTCCGTTTCATAACTTAATTTTAATTGAATTATGTAAATCGCCGGCTAAAAATTAGCAGGCGCAAACTATTTTTTAATGATGCATTGTACGCGTTTAATTAAAAGCGAGCGCAAATTAAATTTAATGAGAGCATTTTGCATCCAAGCCTTCTGGCCAACCCCCAAGTTGGGTAAGAGTTACATAGCCAAACCGTCCGACAGCGGACTTTAACAATTTATCATCGTTGGCAAGATTAGCCTTCATCCCTGGCATGGAAAGGGACCAGGGACGTTCGAGCAGTCGAAACCAACTACTACTAAGACTGCAGAGCCCCTTGGCTGTGGTTCACTCGCAAATGATGTCCACTTTGTCTGCCAGGATGAACTATGCACTGTGTGTGTTCTTGTGTGTGTGTGTGTGTGTGTCAGTATGTTGTCTGTTTGTTGGGAAATTATGCAATAATCTATGGCTATGACGATGCATCGGAACTGTTGCCATTGGCAGCGTTAACCGAGGCGACTAGCTCAAAGGAGTCATACAATGAGCAGACACACAAACATACATACAAACAAACACACACACACACAGACACAACAGCAACAGCTTCCTGCTAATCTGCTGCATACGTTACGGCGCTCATTTCCATCATTGTGTGTGTGTCTATGTGTGTGCTTGTGGGAGAATCGGTTTAAGCGTTTTAGTCGCTCGCCTGTGAAGTGGAACTTGAGCTTGTCCAGCTCTGAAGCGCTTTTCCAGATGGACATTGACCTGGTACTCCACAAGAGTTGTCAGCCTGTCGGGCCTAGACAACAGACCGACTGTGCGTTGACGGTTCTTTGCCCTCAGGAGCTGTGTTTTAATTACGCTTAATTTTAATAGCAAATGAACGCAGGCAAAAAAATGCATCATAAATAAAAAATCTAAAGGAATGACAAAAAATTATGTTAATGTCATTACAAAAGCTTGTTAGCACTGCATTAAAATTGTTTGTTGTAATGTGAGACGATTTTAACATAAATATTAAAAAAATTATTTTTAACAAGCGATTGAAAAAATGGCAATTGTCAACTGTATAAAAAATACACTACTGTCTAGTGAAAAAGACTGGTAGATATCCTTTAACTAATATTAAAAATATCAAGTATACGCAGATTGTTTACTTTACTGGCAGATAGACTGCAGAGAGTCCTGAATATAATAAGTATATGGTTTCCAATATGTTATTTAACTTATTAAAATATTTTCCCACTGACAAATCTATTCATATCGATAAGATATTTCCTCGATGTAGTTTGTTGCTCAATTTAAGCCATATTTATTAACCAATTAACTTGGTGTGTTAATTAAAATTAATTAAATTTTGCAAATGCTCTATGCCAACAAAATAAATAGGTATGTTAATCGCCTTACTGTGCAAATGATGCCCACTAAAAAATGGGAATTAAATAAATATAATAAAAAAGGTAAAAAATTCAGAAAAGGAAGTGTAAAGATTTATGTGTTTTTTTAATAGAATTGAATTTGCATATCATATTCTACTTATAAGCATATATACATATATTTTCAGCCTGCGTGTGCTATCATTTAATCAATGAAGCGTAACAATTACATTTTAGCCATTAAATTATCCCACCTTCCCATTCGAAAACTGATTCTGACAACGATACGCGATTGGCCCTTATGCAAATTCAGTTTGTAATTTGCATACAAGCTGAAGTGGAACATACATACGTAATATAAGTACAATAAACATATTTTATTTCACCATTTACCATTCATATAAATTATTATTATATATTTGAATTTTTGCTTTTAATTCAGTAAACACACCTGTCACTAAAATTTTATATGATTTTGGTTTGATTGCTTCCCAAGCGAGTTGAAATTAGTGAAATAACCGATTTAAACCAATTTAAATAAAACAAAATTTAATTTTTGATTTTTTAGCATAGATATTATGCATTCTACAAATAACAATTGCAGTTGATTAGTGAGAGAGCAGAATATGACTAATTACGCATACGACATGTGGTTTATGCTATTGATGCTGGCAAAAAATAAATCATACATAGAACGTTAAACTAAACGGGCCATAAAAAAACAACAATACTATACGAGTATATCAGTGGCAGGACAGTGTAATATATACACTCTCATGTGCCGAGGTGCAGGGCTAAGCCAGGGGCAGGAACTATCTCGGCTTGATGGATTTAAGCGGCAACCACAGTGGTCACAGCAGCTATAGCTGTAGCTGCCTGTCTGCATATGGATTTGTCGATAAAAAAGCAACAATAACAATGTATGTATATATAAATGTCGGAATGCCTGTCTCTCCCTTCGTTAGAGTTGCAACAAAAACATGCTCTATTTATAATGCGCGGCGCGTAACCCCAATCGCAAAGTGAAAGAGATAGACAGAGAGTCAGAGCGAGAGAGAGGGAGCTGGTAAAAAAGAGACAGATTGACATGACATGACATGCCAATCGTGAGGCAAAAATATTTTATTTGCAGCTAACAAATTTTAATTTATTTTTGCTATCTAGCAAAGCGCTCATCCCTCATCCCTTAACTCAAAGACTCCATTTCTCTTCCTAATAGTACGAGTATCCCCGAAAAAAGTGATTGCACACACACTTAACGATAATTGCAAGCACTCAAGTGGCACCATTGTGCTCAAAGTGTTCCTAGTGCTAGTAGTGTGGGTCAGAGGAAGAGCATTCAAGTTGCAACTTGCAACGTTTTAAAATAATTTAACAGCATTTTGAAGCTCATTCAAGTCAACTTCCGTTGACGTTCACATTGCAGTTGCCGTTGCCGTTGCCATTGCAGTTGCAGTTGTCGTTGCCATTTGCTGACTTGTTCTGGCCATGATGTTGCTGTCTTTTCTTGGCCAACAGCAGACGATTCTGCAATTTGTCATTTGCCCAAATACACATACTAAAGACGAACGGTGTGTCATTCGACTGGCAAAGGAGAGGGCAATCTTTAGTGAGAGGAAGAGGAGTAGTTGGCGAGTAATTGAATGAATTATTGTTGCCATGCTTAGCGCACTTTAACAGCTTCGAAAGCAGCTTAGTTTTATTTGCAGCCATAAGTTTAAAAAGTCGATAAAAACAGCTGCTGGAAGTGCATTCCATAAATGAAAATCGTAGCTAGTTCGCTCATTCATAATCAATTGCTTTTGGCCATTTATTTAACACAACTTGAAGTTTTCTTAGCCAAGGCAATTAACGGCTCTCAGTGAAATCCACTCGACGAAACGCTGAACACTTTTGCTTGAAACACTTGCAAAGTAATTGAGTAAAAAATTGGACTGCTATTCGTAGATTTCAGCACAATTTAGCGTTCAATTAAAACTCACTTCCGAAAAGGGCTAACAGATCAGAGCGGCATGGAAAGAGACGGACTGAAAGGACAGAGAAGTTGAGCCATACAATTCAAGTGGCCAAGGAAATTGCACTTGAGTAATTTTTTAAAAAATTAATTGCTTTCATTATCATCAGGGGCAGTCAAACTGGCGCATCATTCGCATTCGCATCAGTATCAGCTGCTGCTCCAGCTCCATCTCCAACTCCAACTCCTGCTCCTCCTGATTCTGTTTCTGGTTCATCTTCTGATTCAGCCAATGTTTAAATATTCATTGAGAAACAGAGAGAAACGTTCCCTTCTGCCCGCAGCTGCTCACGCCCAGTTGTCAAGCGTACTATGCAAATAAGTTTGGGCATACAAATTGGCTATTGGTTAAAGAGTTTGGCCAAAGAGCATGGGTAAGCATGTACAGTTACGTGACCTGAACATACCCTTTTCCCTTACCCCCTTCCCTTTAGCATTCTCTTCCTACAAAAGATATGCTGCCAATTGAACTGCTTTGTGTTTGATATTGATCTTTGTTGCTTTGTTTTTCATTTGTCTCTCGGCAAATAGCTCAATTTCAATGGCTGCGCTTTACACTGTTTACTGTGAATAAACTGCAGCCATTTGGACTAGAGAGTACAAAGGACTGAGGGAGGGAAAGGGGATCAGCCCCCAACTGTATCGTTTTGTAGCCAACCTAAGTGCTTCATAATAATTTAACACGTTCACCACTTCCTTCCCGGTCCTAGCCAGGTGTTTTTCAAAACTTTTCGCCAAGTTTTTCGCGCTTTCTCGCGCTGAGACCTGAAGCAGAAGCAGAGGCAAAAGATGAAGATGAAGAAAAAGCATAGAGTTCGCTGCTTTGTCTTTGGTATTTTAATTAAAAAACTGTCGTTAGTTGTGCTCCAAGTTTAAATTAAACATGTCTTTCCTTCTCTCTCTCTCTCTCTCACTCTCTCACTCTCTCACTTGCTCTCTTGTTTGCTATCTTCTTATCTCCGCGGAGTTGAAGATGGCTTGACTGTGGCCAGGTCGTGGCCATAAAGCTGCCAACGATATCAGACCATGTTTCAAATTTCATTGAAGTTTCAAGCGCTACTTGAATTTTGTGTGTTTCGAAGACTTGTCGAAAAACACTTCCCCCACAATAAACTGTTGTGGTGCAAAGTAATCAACATTCTCCAGGGGAATTAAGCTCCCAATGTGTTGACAGCCGGCCAGAGTGTCAATGTCTAAAGGGGCCTGAGCTCATCCTTCGTTCTCTGCTCTCAAACTTTATTAAATCTTATTCGATTCTGTCATTTAATTTTCTTGAGATTCTATATTTGAATTTAATTAAATTTTGAAAATACAATTTATAATCAATGCTAGAATTTTAATGTTTAATGTTATCACAATATGTAGATATCTATCACTTAGAGAAATTGGTAAATTGTAATATGTTTTTGATCCTAAAATGTATTAATTTTCCGCATCAAAATTATGTGCATTTTAACATTTTATGTACAATTTTTTATAATTTGGATGAAAATTGATTAACTCACGAAAGTGTATACTATTTTTCTCAGTGCAAACACATTGCAGATCATTTAAATTGAAAAGCTATCCAGTTGAGTGGATGCATTGCTTGGAAAACTAATTAAAACATATTGATATATTAGAATTTTGTGTACCAATGACTTTGGTCTGACTTAATGATTGCTAATTATGGAAAATATATTGCTAATCACTGAACACTAATCGCTTTATTAATCGGATTACGTGCTGCACACACACACACATACACACACACTCTCGCACGCACATGCACAGCTGTCAAAGAGCGTGTTTTGGGGGCGTGGCAGTGGGAGTTAGTGTCTGATTAGCCATCAGTCGACTAATTTGCACATTGATGGCGTCTTTTATTGAAAGATGAAGGCAGGAAATTCCAAGAAACGAGCTAGGTTAAGTCACGAGCCAAGCATGTTCATTGGCATAATTAGAACCGTGTGTTGGCCATGTAGTGTGTGTGTGAGTATGTGAGTGTGACTATGTATGTGTGCGATTTAATGATGTTTCATTAGTTTGCAGCTGAGCTGCATTATTTTGGTGTAGTACTCGAAAAAGCAGCAAAAACAAGTGTGGTTAGTGTTAGTTAAGCTGGCGGCAGAAAGCAACACACACACAACCATCAACACACACACATATGTGGAGGCAACTATTTAACAAGCAAAACCTAATGAAAGCCTGGCAATAAAAGATAAGCGTTTTCAACTTTGTGGCTGTGCGCGTGAATGAATATGTATGTGTTTGTGAGTGTGTGTGAGTGTGAGTGAGTGTGAATGAGCGAGTGTGAGTGGGAGTGTGTAAGTCCATTGTTGCAACACTAGATAAGAAACTCAACTCATTTGACTAAAGTGCTCGACACAAATTGTATCGAGCAACATTCACTCTAGATACTCGAGGCGCATATTAACTGAAATTCAGTTTCGAAACTAAACTCATTAGATGATGAAGAGAGAGAGAGGGGGAGAGAGTGAGAGAGAGAGAGAGAGGGGGAGAGATGGAGGTGAACGAGATGAATGCAGCTGTTATAAGCACTCGTGTATACGAGTTGTAATCACACCTGCCTGGGGATTTACATGAAACAATTTAATGAATGAAAAACTTTGCTGTGCTTTTGAATCGTCAAAGTCGAATTGTTGCGTTCGAGAAGAATGTAGAATGCTCTCAATGTGTGCTGGAATTTGACTGATTAGCTATTTGGAAATGACAACGTGATGCTGCAGCTGCAACATCAGTGGGCGTGAGGGGCGTGGCGTGCTACCTGCATTGCTTTGCCAAGTGCACGTTTTGCAACGAATTGTGAAAACATTGTCATCGCCCCCGTCCACCTGCTCCCCCTCCCACCCTTTTTATACTGTGTATGCTTTTTGTGCATTCGTGCTGTCACTCATTCACTTGTTCATTCATACACTCATTCATTCAGTTGCTGCAACATTGTGCTACCATCTAATGAACGTGGCAACAAAAAGCTTGTATTGCCTGTTGTAACGTTTTATTTCGCTATTGGCCAACAACACACACACAACTCTCATAAACAGACAGACAGTTGGACAGGCAGACAGACCCATGATATTTCTATCAATTAGAGAGATATTATAACTGTTATGTCGGGGTTTTTGTCTGAAAGATAACAGTATGCAGGTCCTTAATCCCCTGGCCAATTCAAAGCAAATGAATTCGAGTCCTCGTAGCTAACGTGGCGTATACGTAGTATGTGTATTTTTATTCGTATTCATATTATATGCAATCTATTTTTGGCCCAGAGCGTGTCAGCTCCACAATGCAAATTTCCGACTCTGCAGCTAAGTAGCACACAAAGCGATAGCCAAACTCACAGGCCAAAAGTAGTAAAAAGAGACAGAGAGAGAAATAAAAAAGAAGACAAAAGGATTGGCAAATAGCAGCAAAGTTCAAACAAATGTATAAAATGTGAAAATTCGCAGCGACCATTCGCAACTTTTGTTGATTTTTGGGTTGCCAGCGAGCATGTGACGTATACATTAGCATAGCTCTCCCTCTCTCTCTCTCCTTCTCTCTCCCTCTCTCTTGCATGCTGTACACTTATATATAAATATATCTTTCTCTCTGCATCTTTGTTGGATTCTCTTGGTAGCCGGCGTTTTTTGTTAATTTAGCATAAGTGACGAATGAGCGACTTTTGGAAAGCGCTTTGGGCTAAAAGTTCGATTTAGATTGATTAGAGCGTGAAAATTGTTGGCGTTTGGTTTGCACAGTTTTCGCAGTTTTTCCGCTCTTTCAGTATTTCTACAATTTCACAGTCTTTTTTATTGCATAGTTCACACTCTGTGATGGCCGCTGTCAATGGCATATAAAATATATATATTATACATTCGTTTCAGTGTTGCACGGAAAGCTCAGTTCATTATTACAATATTAAATAAATGTAAATGAAAATGTATTCATTTATTATAATTATGCTAGTGACAGTTTTTGGCATTAATTTTATACCTCTTTTTTTACTATTCATTACAATGAAATTAATTTAATGCAAATGTGTTAAGCTGCTTGGGCCGACATGGCGTATGATTAATAATTATGCATAATTGTAGACTTTGTAATTTAATTCGCTGCATGATAGGACACATTATTGCCATAGTTGTGATTCTCATTTATTAAGATTTCGGTTGTGATTGTGTATCTTTATAATCTCTGATATTATTTTATGATTTATTTTTAAATTTTTCTTGTATGAATATTAATAGAAATGTCTTTGTGGCAAGGCAGATTCTTGATGCCACAAAATGTTGCTTAATGGCCAACCGACCAGCAGACAGACGAACAGGGGAAGAGAGAGAGGGGGACTGAGATTCAGTAGCATCGCCCGAGTGGCATCAATCATACGCTACGTAAACCGCATTCCGAAAGCCGCCAGTCGAAAGCCATTTTAAGCTGCATATTTATGGCTAAGCTGAACAGGCACAAAAAAAAATAGAGGAGGAAATGCAACAGTCGAATGGATGGAGGAAGGGGTAACATGCAAAATGTTGCAGCTGCATGTGCAGCGAGCGATAAGCGTGAAGCAGAGCAGGGTTGCGACGATGGGACGACTCCCAAGGGTTGCCACCGACGAGATATGCATGTAAAGTTGAGTAAAGCAAAGTTATGACCGTGCAGGAGCAACAGCAATAGCCGGAGCAGGAATAGGAGCAGGAGCAGGAGCATGAGTCGTAACAGGAGCAGCGTTGTAACTGTAACTGCGGTTAAGTCAACAAATTAAAACTTTTTTAAAACCTCCCTTTGCCTCGTCCCTGCCACACATTGAAACTCATCTAATTTAAAGCTGAAGTGAAAATGAGCTGAGCGGGGCCAAAGGATCAGAACTTATGCACGAGTTATGCGCATAAACCTGACAACGCAGCTGCAGCGAAAATAAAATAGTATTTAATTAAAGTTTTGCACGTGGCTTGTTTGTCTGTCAGAGCACTCAGTCTGTCTGTCTGTCTGTCAGTCTGTCTGCCTCTTGGGCAGTTATAATATTGCAATTTTAATTCAATTTCCAGTCAACTTTAATTTGCAAATTGAGTGCTAAAACTGCCATGAGACTTGTTGAAGGAGTTTCATTTAGAAGCTCATTTTGGGCGCCGAATGCCGAATGCGAATGCTTTTGGCACGTGTATTTAACACATATAAATAACAACTTGTGGTCCAAGCGTGTTGCTCATTTGTTCAGCTGGCCCCTGACCACGCCCACATCTCTCTCTCTCCCCCTCTGTGGGTTTATAAATTGCTTATACGAGCATTGCAGTCAGCTCCAAAAGGGGTTTCTCTGCTGCTTCTCGTCTATATAAATTGCTTGTGAAATTGAATCTTTATGGTTGCTGGAATATTTTGGCAGATAGTCTATAAATTATGGCCACAAAGCACAGTGGTCCGGCTTGTATGGGGAGAGCGGCCAAAAATACTTCTAGTTGAGGTAGGGACTTGAAACTTTGCACAAAATTCTTTTATATTTATCCTAAAATAATATGTAAAAATCAGCCAGATCGGGCAACTATATCATATAGCTGCCATATGAACAATCGGTCTGATATTCAGTTTTTATATGAAAAACTATTGTTTTTTATTTTGATGCAACAATACTTTTTAAATTTTCGTATATAACCTGGGAAACTTCAGTAAAAATCTGGATACTATAGGTTATAGCTGCCATAGGAACAATCAGTGTAAAACGAGTTTTCGCCGGGAAACTATTTCGCCTTAAAATAATAATGACAGAAATTATAAATGTAATTAACAAAAACGAACATAAAATAAATAAATTTTTTTAATTTATATGTTTACCCTTTAATATTTACATATATGTGTAGTTACAAACGGCAACAAACAACAACACACAGCAGAAGCACGTGCTTTTTTTCAAATAGAGGTTAGGTTACCTTTTTGTATTTTGCAAGCCGCACGGCACCTTACGGCACTTGAACTAAACTTTCTTATATTCTTAAAATGCTTAAGAATATTATATAAAAAGATTTGTGAATGCCAAAGAGTGCCATCACAACTAAAACTCTAACCAAACACAGAAAAGACAAACTAAGAACGTTTACAATTATGTACTAAATACAACAATGATTTACACAAAACACAACAAATATTACATATACTTTTTATTGTAAAAAGAAAGTTAATACCTTTCTTCAAAATATTAATCACTTCCATGGCACAAACACTTGTTTTAAATATGTTTAACAATTTTTTTACGGAGAGCTTCCCTTGCACGTTGCTTACGCTGCAATACACAATGAATATCATGCTGTCTCTTTCGATGCTATTCTTGAAGCGGACAGACAGAGCAAAACAAAAAGATGAATAAATTCAAATAGCTAGACCAATTATAAATAAGAATTGGTACATTTAAAGTCAAAATTTGGACTTTGGTTTTTTTATTTTTGGCCTACGGGCTGGACCACTGTGCAAAGGGCATATACGCAAAAGTTGTACATTTTTTGTTGTTGTTTTCGGTTTCATTTGGAATGGTTTGGGAACATGGAGGTTTTGTTTTTGGTTGTCTGGCCGTATTAACGTCTCTCTTCTCTCATATGTTACTCGTTCTTCTTTTGCCATTTGCCATTGTTGTGAATGTTGTAAATATTCGGTCTTGAGCCCATGTCGTTGAATTGTGCGTTGAAGGCCCTCAGTTTTTTTGGGGAGTTTGTATACTTCTGTGGTTGCCAAATAGTTGCTAAATTAGTTTGCAAATGTTTTTGTCGGCTGTAACTGTTGGGCTTTGTTTAAGGTTAGCATGTGGCGTATACGCAATATTTTCAACAATACATTTCTCTCCCTTGTTTGATGAGTTTTTGTGTCTGGGAAATAAAACTCTACGGCATTCTTACTTATTTTCGGCTTAAACCGATTTGTTTTCTTGTTGCAAATTAAACACAAAATTCAATTAATCTCCAAGTCAAAACATTTCCTGGGCCTTTGAAAGGCCGTTTCATTTTTATGAGATGTTAATTTAAACTTGTGTAAAACAAAATATTCAACACTTGCTTTCGGACCACACAAGCCCACAGTTAGCTACAATTTTCGCATTTTCCAGCTGTACAGAGTAATGTGTAAAAATGCTAATAAAATTTTCATAGCATACTTTGCTGCTCATTTGCATGTGTGCTTAGTACATAGCACAGTTGCACCATTTTGTTGCTCCTTCAGGTAGTTGGCACATTTGCGAGCAACGTAGCGGTATTTTTTATGGCTTAAACGTGACGCATGTATCAAAAGTTGAACTCATTTTGAAATGCTGTCTGGTTGATGGCTTGATTGATGGCTCACATATGCAAAATTACCCAAGGGACGCGGTTAAAAAAGCGACAGACAAATTGCCATTAGCTCATTATAATTAAGCATATGTTAGCGCTTTATCCTCGACACTTTCTATATGTTATCTCCCTTCTGTTATGTGGTTCTCTTACTTCATTGCAGCTTTCACGCTTGCAATATTCATGCAGCTTTCAGTCGTTACCAATTTGAGCTCTAACTCTAACAAACGAGCCTAAAGGGCCTTTCGGTCTTGGGCTTGTGCTCGTGCTCGTTTACAGTTGTAAGTGCAATGAGTGAAGTGTATTTGCCGGTAAGAGCATCAACAGGAGTCGATGGGGTAATATTAACAGACCAATACCATTTTGTCTCGTCTCATCTCGTCCCCGTTTCTAACCATGTCTTGGCTTGTGGCTATTTTCATTGAAAAGTTTACGAAACGTTGCAAAATTGTTTTGCGGCCATAAAATTGTGGGTTGGCCAGGCCAGTTCAAGCCCGATTCGATCCATTCCGATCCGTTCCGTTCCGACCCGACCCGGCCAAGGCAAATGCAAAAGCAAAAGCAAAGCCAAAAACTCCTAAAGGGGTCCTTTCTCAAATTGTAAACTTGAATGGCCCGGCAGCCTGTTTCACATGATGCCGACAGCTCCCCATGGGCATTTGGCAGCACTTTGGCTCTTTAGCTCTTTGGGTCTTTGGCTCTCGTCCTTTCTGTTCGTCGAGTTTATCTTTGGCCATCAAGTTATTAAGTTTATGTAATTGTTGTTGCATTTTGTGCCCCTCTGTCTTCACATTGTGTGTATTTGTATTCGATTTGAAATGTTTTGTGGCAGCTTACGAAGGCGTTATTCAACTGCCCATCTACCAGTTGCCAGTTGCCATCAACCAGATGCCATCTACCAGTTGCCAGTTGCCTCTTCCAAGTCATGTCTGCCATGTTCGATTTCAAGTTCAAAGTTCTTTGTTAGCTCGTTTTTAATCAGGCTCAGCTGTGCACTGCACTGCAAAATAAAGTGTCAAAGTGTTGATTCAGTGCTATTTGTTAGGCAGCACAAGGAGCAGGTGGCCAAGTCATCTACACACATCACTACGAGTGAAGTTATAACATAGGTTGAGCTTAAGACATGAACTCAGGCTCGTCAATTTGCTCACATTGCTTTGGCTTTGTCAATCGTCACGACGACAGTTGATTAATGATGACAAAAGTGTGTGCTCTCTTTGCCTCCTAGACGTATCCTTAATCAACAAAATGCGACACCAGCTCAACCTGAACTGAACCAAACCCCAAACGCCAAACTTCATTCCCATTTCCATTGGCAAACTCCCTTTGCAGCTCAGCTCTTCATCAAGCTTCGCGTTGCTTCGAGCGTAAAAAGTGGGCGCGTCTCCTGGTTACTTTGATGTACCTCACGTAATCGCCCCGCCCACAGACATTCTCATGGAACGCACGCGGCACGCATAAACATAAAAAAATGTTCCGAGTACTCGTATAAATACAAAATTAGCAGACCATGAGCTCTTTTCAATAGCGAAACACAAATGACAAACAATTTAAAGAGTCCAAAGAACTGAGCGCAATTTAAAGCAAATAGGCTTAAAATTATTTAAATTAATCAAGAAAAAATGTTGCGTATTCAAATAAATACCTGTTTCATATTCTGTAATTAAAAAGAATTTTGAATCATTAGTGTATTGAAAAATAATTATGTTAAATATAAAGGTATTTATTCAACTTAAAACACAGTTCAATTTAAAATCTATAATTAAAAATTTTAAAAGTCTTTAATTGAAACTACGATTTAATCTCTGACCTTAATTAAGTTTAAATGTTTCATTTTTGATTTTTTTTTAATTAATTTTCAATAAAATTATTTTTAAATATCATATTAAGCTTAAATAATCTTTCGCTTTGGATTCCGAATTTTTATCAAATGGATTTGGTTGCCTATAAAAAAAACGGTTGTGCAACAATTTTTATGTGTGTCAAATTTTTTGATAGAAATTGCAATCAATATGTAAAAATGAGCTTTACATTTCGTTTATTTAATTTCATTTTATGGCATTTTATGGCGCATAAGTCAAAAGAGGCTATAAAAACCCGTACGTCGTCGTCTGCATGTCCTGCCAACTGGCAACTGGCAACTGGCAGCCTTGTACTCGTATTACGCATTCGCCGTGTTGAGCACGCAATAAAAATACCAATTGCAGTTTGTGCGCCCACACAGGGAAGAAAGGCAGAAGGGGGTCAGTGACGAAGACAGACAAAGTAATAGCAGAATGTGTGGAAGAGAGAGAGAGAGAGACAGAAGAAAGGGACAGTGGGTTTTGCTATTGTTTCGTAATGTTGCTGCATGCAAAATTTATTGTTGATTTTATTTTCAGCGTCGTCCCTTTTTACACAACACATTTTCCGCTTGCGTTTTTTTTTTATACCTTTTTATGGACATAAATTTACAAGCAGCTACCCAACTGACATTGGCACTGGAATTGTAGCAAAATATGGAGCTGGATGGCGGACTGGGGAGTTGAGTGCGACGATGCCCAGGTGCGTTTGTCAGCCTTGACCGCCATTGAAATCAGTGAGTGGCCAGCATAAATTCAGTACACAAGCAGCTGCTGCTCCTGCTGCTTAACTTGCAAGTTGAGAAGTTAAAAACACACACAGGCACACACACTAACACACTGATACCTGCAGCTAATACTCTTAGCAGAAGTAAAGACCTCAAGATGCTTGTCTTTATGGCGCGTCCCAGTCGCAATGCCATGTGCCCCAGTCTGTGGCAGCTTTGTCAGCCTTAGTGCCTCGATGATTTCGCCAGTTTGCCACAGTTTGCGTGCCGTGCAGCCATTAGAACAACGACGATGACTGCCGAGCACGTGTAGCAGTGGCACAAGGTAAACGCAAATATTCTTATCCTTTGGCAGCCGCCTTGAAACGAGCGTGAAAGTATTTTCAGCCCTTTTTTTTGGCTGTAACGCCACCCAATTAATAAGCCTGTCTTTCATTCCCTCAATCTCCCTTTTACTCCATGGTTTATTGATTTTCCCGAACTTGTTGAGGGCAACGTGTTTTGGGGTGAGTGCACAACAATTAAGCCATTTCGTTTGGGGCCACGTTTAGTTACACTTCAAGTACAACTCCTGTTCCCCCCCCCCTCCCCTACAAAGTCGCCCCTTCTGCTACACACAATTTATTTCGCCTCATTGCGCTGCTCGTGTAATTGTAATATGTAATTGTCTGATTGGACGAGCGAACAAATCGCGATGGCTGCCACGTTAGCTCTGATTGGCGATGGGCGGTGGGTGGGTGGCCCAGTTTATGAGCCGTTATAATGCGCTTATGTTGAGTGATAGCCAGAACGGAGGCAGCTAATACAATTACGCAGATAACACAGCGCGTCCATCCATGTCAAATGCAATCCAATCTGCGGCAGAGACTGTCAAATATATCTATTTTCAACAGAACATCTGCTTATCTAATTGGAAAATTTAATAGCACCAAATTGTCCAAATTGTAATTACAAAGAGCAGATATGAAATTATCTTCCTTTTATTCTCTACTACTTCTATTCTAATAATTATTATTACAATGCCATTTTCACTCTTGGCAATGATTTTTTTAAACACCATTTAGTGCCAATCTTGATGAAAAATGTTGGCAAATTCAGTAGACACATGTTTTTTTTTGGCTGCACATTACACGCACACTGCTAACTGACAACTTGTTGAATGTTGGCCCTTGGCAGCGTTTGGAGGACACAAAAAACTAGGGATAATCCTCAACTAGGTTGTCCATTGGGCGTCGTCAATTATTTTAAATGACTCGGCATGGAAATTAAAAATGCAATAATTGCATAATGCAAGTGATTGTGCCAACAGCTTGTGAAGAAAATGGCCTAGAAACTGGGCAAATGGCCAAATCGACTGCAGCACGCCAAAAGGTAGTGAATAATTTAGGCATTTATGGAAAGTACTTATACACTGATAAAAAAGGAAGGTCGCCAAGTCAAGAATACTGAAGAAATAAGAAATTTGGTAAATATTTTTCTGACAATGCTCAGAATTTTCTTTTATAAATTGTGTCTAAAACAGATTTTTTGTTGATCAGTGTATCTGCCAGTGTGAAAAGTAACGCATTCAAGAGGCACATATTAAATTCTCAACCAGAGACAAATGAGAAAAAAGTTAAGAGAGAATCAGAGTGGGAATTTGAATGGGAATAACAGCGAGAACAGCTAAATCCAAAGCCGCTTAAATTGTGTGCTAAGTGCCGTTGAGCTTATAATGAAACACACACAAAAACACAAACACAAAAGCAAACTCCAACACAAAGTCGAGTTCAGGAGACAGGTAGTCGCAGGTACAGGTAGACATCTCTCATATAGCCTGGTAACGGTCATACGCAGTCGAGCGGACTTCCCACGCAGCGACCACGCCCAGTTCCGGTAGCAGCTAGAGGTGTGCGAATCTGGCTAAAAGCGTCAACCACTTCCACAGTAAAAACCACAAAACCACCAACACAGACAGACAGTAGCACAAACAGGACACCCAACTACACACACACACGCACACACATACCAACACACGCACACTCATATTGAGTTGGATCTTTGGCTAAGCGCCTGACGACCGCAGTCCGGACAACGCTTAGAGCTTTGTTATTCTTGTTGTTGCTGTGTGTGTTTTTTATGATTTATTTAGAAGCGAGCCAGCATTCAGTTTCAGTGATTGATGGCCACAGAACTGTGGCCAGAACTTGGCAGGACATTGCGGTACAGGTCCTCAGTCGCATCCTTATATTAATATGGCCGGCTCGCGTAATTAGCGTAATTATTTGGCCATTTACTTGACGGCGAACAGCGTAAAAGTTCGAGTATAAAGTACTTTTCCCCACTGGCCTGCAGGTCTCGTTGAGAGTCTCAATCACGCCTTGTTCCCTCTGTCGACCGCAAATTCATGCCACATCAAAGTGCTTTGTAATGCCGTTAGAGTTTTGACGCCCGATATGTGCCCCGCCCCGCCCAGGACAGCCCCCAAGGGCCTGTCAATGTCGACGTTGTTGATCACACAAATTGAATTGTATATACAATTGAATTTTTGAAAAATTGCTGCACGGCAGAGTTGCATAATGCAGCAGACCGATATAAACAGGAGTCGTGTTAGAAGAAGGAGCAGAAGTAGGAAGAGGAGTCAAGGGAAAGAGCAAGCATGTGTGTGAAGGCGACGTCGCAATTTGAGTTATGACATTCCTTTAAGGTCAGAGCCAGCAGCTGTATGTGACGCGGCAGACACTAAGTGCAGTCGAGGGGAATAGTTTTATGCATTGCAAATGGCAGCTGAGGTGTTTAAGGAGTTTCCCTGTGCCACATTCCAATTGCAATGATGCGGCAATTGCTGTGGGTCAAGCAGAAGCCACTCAGAATTGATAACAAAATTGTGGCAAGTTTCTGTGGTGCAGACGCATCACTTAGGCAATCGATAGAATAATACGGCTAAAGGATTTTATATATTCTATTAAACTTTTTAAAATTCTAATAATATCGACCGTTTAATTTTTTAGAAGCCTACTTTTAGGATCAATAAAAATATCACCTTCTTCTCTAATATGCTTAAAAGTGTGTCAGTCTTAATGAAATTTTAAAATTTTAGATTAAATAGAACAAATACAATTCAATGTGTTTGTTTAGTATAAAAAAAAAATAATATTTGCTTAAATAAAACAGATTCAATTCCATTAAAAAATATGAAAAATATAACAAGAGAATTTTAAATATTTACATAGCATATTTTGTGCACAATTGTATCATCCAATATATGACAATTAAAAAAATATATATTCACTTACCTGCATGTTCAGCTAAATGTTTTAAATTCAAATTGTTAAATGACAACCACACAATTTAGCTGAATATATTTTTGTGGTTTCGTTGACTGCAATTTGAGAATAGACCAAGGAAAGCATTGGGAAATGTTGTTGATTGTCGAAGGGGCAACTAAATATTTACACAATCAAACAAGATTTGAGGCAGGCGAGGCATTTATTTTGTGGCTAAGATGCTCATTGAATCGATTGGCCAAATAGCAGCAGTTGCAGCTGCAACAACAATAGCAACAACAGCAACAATGTTGCAATAGACAAGTGGAAAATGTGGTCAAGGTGCCAAATGCCAAAGCAAACAGAAACGGAAACACACAGATACAGACACACACACACACACAAACACACAAACACACAGACAAACACATATATAGATATGTACTTATATAGATGATGCATGCAGAGCTTGTGGTGTGGCTAATGTTGCTTTGATGGAAATTTCGTTTACACTTCGCCTCGAATGGGGGATTTTGCGGTCTTGAGCGGAACAATTCGGTTGCATCGGTTGCATTGGTTGTTGGTAACAGATCGTTCGCATTGCCCTACAAAACTGAAAGCCAAAATGCAAAGCAAGCTCACAGCGAAATTTCATGTTTTTTAATTAAAAGCGCAAAGCGGAGATTGGAAAATTGAAAGAGGGTGAAGTGATGGTGGAGTGTGAAAAATGGTGAATGGCAAAGTGCAAAGTGCAGACACAGCGAAAGCAAAAGGCGCTCTGTGCGCTGCTTTACACACTTGACTGTACAGCAATGTTCGATTAATTAGATGTTTTGGCCATTTGTTGTTGTTGTTGCATTTAAATGCTTTAATCTGCAGAATTTAAACTAATTAAAGATGAATTGAAATGCATTTAATTGAAATGGACGCGACAATAACAATGCTAATTACAATGAAATCTGACAAATGTCTCTCTCTCTCTCTCTCTTTCTGTCTCTCTTTTTGTGTGTTTTGGGCCGTGCATTTTTATTGCCGCTGCATTGGCAATTAACAGACAAATACAATGTGCAACAATAAATACTAGTGACGTCGAGTCTTGCCACACGTTGCAGCTGTTGCGTTTTTTATGCCACTGAATTATTGGTGGTTCAGCGTCTCTGTTTTCCCAATGTTGTTGTTCATGTTGTTGTTATTGCTCATGTGTTACGCAGCTGGCAGCATTAATCCAACACAAACACACAGATACATATGAATATATACTCACACACACAACACACACACAGATACTCGCATGTGACTCGTAAAGCAGCCAACAATGGCGCGATGCCCGCTTCCGGTTGCTGTTGTTGCTGATCTCCAATTCCCAATCTGCAATCTGCATTCTCAAGCCCCGTTTTCCCAAAGCATTCCTGCAGTGATTTGCATGCGGCGTCATGTCCTGCGAGGCCGCAGTCAATCCGAATGCCTCTGTATGTGTGTGAGTGTAGGCATTTTTTGCCTCCCACCCCCGCCCAACGTTTCAATTGAACCGTAACCGTGTATAGCCTTTGGGGTCAACCAAAGGGAGCGGGAGGGCATACGCACTCTCTGATTGCATCAACTTGAAATAATGTAATTAGTTTTTGCGCCGCGGTTAGCAACGAGGGTCATGGGGAAGGCCAGTAATTGGTGTGGAGCCACATCTACTGGATTGAATGGGACCTCTAGTTGGATGTTATGGCGTTGTAAACAGTCTGTAAAAGCAGTTGTATCGGATGTATATTTCCGTGCGTTGGGATTTCAGTAATTGTCCGAGTGCACAACACTCTAAAGGGAGCAACTAAGTGGTTTACCAAAAATTCCAAAGTTTTTTTTTTAGCAAAATCAATTAAATTTAAATGCAGACAGTATTGGCGGGATAAACCATGAATAAAATGACATTTCACTAGAAAATCTGTAAAGTTTTGCCAGAGTTATGAATGTTTGAAGTTGGTCAAAACTTTGACCTAGCAATTTTACAAGACAACATTTTTGTCAAATTTTCCATGATTTTTTACAAGAAAATAAAACATCTCAGAATCAAAATTAAAGTGTTGTTTTATATTAATAAGGGGTCAATTAAAAGAGAAAACTATAAATTTAAAATTTTAAATTTTTACCATCAAAATCAAATCCCAAAATTTCTAAAAATATCAAGAGGAATGGCGAGTTTAGATTAATCTCTATTTTTCTTAGTCCTGAAGGACATTTATATATTTTGCTAATGCTGGTATTGTCTCTGGCAGGTTTGATGCTCAACTTTAGGGGCAATCTTCAGTTGATATCCATATCATTAATAAACTGTCATCAGTTATTGATTAAAGCTCTCAACGAAATCACCAACATAACTTGAGCTTCATCAGAAATTGAATCCCAGTTTGGCTGTCGTTGTTGTCTTCGATCTTATTGCGCTGTCCATTTCGAAAATTGGCCTACTTCATTTACGGCCAACACACACATACTTAATATTTAAGTAGCTCTTATATCAACTTTCCTGGAAATAGGGAGGATGGGGGAAACACATTTTGCGGCATTCCCCATTGCCCGTTGCCAATTGCCAAGAATCAGAGAGCAGCATCCGCCATTTTAATGGTTGCCATTAGGGGTATATGCTCCATAGTCCATGCTGAAATTATCACAGCATGGTGTCGTTCACAACGTTGTCAAATAATTAATTAGAAAATAATTGCACGTAATAATTCATTGGCCCCAGCGGGACATTCCAATACATTCACTAACACACTCACCGAAAGAAAGGGAAATAGATAGAGAGAGGCAAACAAGGAAGAAGACATCACACACAGATATAGTCAATGTCCAGAAGGCTAGCTTTGATTTCTTTTTGGCCCAAAATGGAAAGTGGAGCGTCAGCCTGTTTGCGTTTGTGTGTGTATCTGTGTTAGCCAATTCCGAGCACTCATTCTGTATGCATTTGATTGGGTGGCCCACACCTCGCGGCCTGTCATGTCACATGCACAACTCAAATTAATCATTGCTATGCAGCATAATTTATTATGTCACACTGTTGGCCGCAGCGTCAGCCACAGGGCCAATGGGGCAGTGGCAGTGGCAGGGACAGTGAGTGGCAGTGGCAGTGGCAACGTCAAACTGAACTGCCGCATTCAAACTAGGGACTGGGGCGTTTACTTCCTGTGGTCGACTGGTTTGTCATGCCCCATTTAAAAACAGCTCCAACTACATAACGGATATGCGTGCGTATATCTACTATGTGTGTGTGTGAGTGTGTGGGTGTATGGTTGTGTAAGTTTAGCGACTCTTCAATCAAATGTGAAACTTTGTATAATTAAAGGCCTTTTGCTGCGTGGCCCATTTGATTTAATCGGGGTAATAGCGTTTGCATGTCGCATTCACTGTGGACTTTGGAGGTGTTAAATGTTTGTAATGACCGCACATCAACTTTAATAGCCATGGAATGGCATAATGAAGAAAAGGTGCAAATTGTTGATTGATCGCCTATTGTTTTATTTGGATAAGGTGAGGAAGAAATAACAAACAGTTTCCGTTTGGCCACTAAAGAACTTTGCATACGTTTTAACGTTCCTAGAGTTCTCATTTGTATACTTACGTGATGACATCACTCATACGTCATGTATTCTCCTCTAAGCCATTTGTTGCAAATTGAGTCCAAAGTGTTGACTAATTGCAAATAACATTGTTATTAGTAGTCCATCAATATGTGTGAAAATAAATAAAAACAAAGATTCAAATTGTTTTTCATATTTTTAAAATTTATTTTTATTGCATTTTTTCTTTTTTTCGTTTGTATGAATTTCAAATATTTTATGTTTCACTTTGCTATTTTACTTGCCACACGCATACATTATTACATTTTCTGCACGTTTTTCAAGTGATTTCCCATTTTTTTGCATTTTGTTTTTGGTTTTTGTTTTGTTTCATTTTATTTTTGTATGTTTGTTTACAATTTGTCACAACCTTACAAATTGAAAATTGATATAAACCAATATATAGTTTTTGCTTAATGAAATTTGTCTCTTGTTTATAGCCATTTAAGCTGTGTGTCTTTCTGTATCTCTGTGTGTGTTTGTGTGTGTGTAAATGAATGTGAATGCAGATAAAGGGAGCAAGAATACGATTATTGAGCATGTTTTCTCTTCCCTCATTTGGGGGAGCTGCAGTTTGTATTGAGTGTGTTTGTGTGTATGAGTGATTGTTGCGGGAGTCCGCTAATATAATACTATTCGTATCTTCTGTTCTATTATCAATTTTGTTTGTAAGGAAGCGTCTGCCTGGGGGGACGCTCGACTCCTAACTCTCGTCTCTATACACAATGCTAAATTTTAAAAATATTTTCCATTATCATCTAAATGTCGAAAAATCAAAATAGGTTCATCCATCATTTCTAGGGAGGGGAATTCTGTTTTCAAGATTTTGTTGTTGTCCTTTGTTATTATTTTTTTTTTTCAATTTATATATGTATTTTTTTTATTATTATTTTATTTCAATTTGCGTTTTGCATTTGTTTGCTTTGTCCATTCATAAAAACAAATGGTACAACTTACAATTTGGCACATCATTAAAGATTAGAGTTTTCTCATATAATATATATATATATATATTTATATATATGTATACATACAAATATTTTTATAGTTTATATTTATAATTTAAATAACGCCTATGCGTTATCTATGTGAAAGTGAACAAAAGCGGCGTTGGCTTATGGTTAGACTACACAGATTACAGATTATAGCTTACAGATTCTCGTCATTATCATTCTTGCTCTTGTACTGGGTGTTTAAATGGGTTGACTGCGGTGTGGAGTTAGGGGAGGGGGATGGGTCGCACAGAAACGTCTCATATTAAATAATAATTAAAATATTATCGTTTATAAGTAGGTATGTATGTATATTTATATATATAGCTGCAGTGTTTGATTGATTTGCATTTGCAGTTGCATTTTACATATTTATAGGTTGAGTTTTTTTTCATACCTTGCTTAAGACAAAAATTGTGTTTTTATTTTGTTTTTGTTTTAAAAAATTTGCGGTGGAAGTTGAGTTTATTAAATTTTTATATATGTATCTATTATTTGTAAGTTTTTAATAACTACTTGGTTTATTTCGCCTTGATGTTTATCAAACCCAAAGGTGTTCATTTCTTATTCAGTGTATTATTTTCTGTGTGCGGCCAAAAAGTATGCTATACTTTTTGTATGTCTATTTCGTTAATATCTTGCTATTTTAAAAATTTTTTAAATTTAATTACGTGTCTATTTAATTCTCTTGAAAGCTACATTTAATTTGGCAATTGTTGGGTTTGATTTTATTTATTCATTCTCTTAATTTTTTTTTCATAATTTTTCTTACTTTTTTTCTTGTGTAACTGTCATCAGCATAAAAACTAAATCTAACTAAAAATCATTTTTTAAATATAAACTTTGGCTTGAAAAATGTCAACGTAATTATGCTTAAAACATTATTATATATTTTTTTTTTTGTGTATTTTTTGTAATATTTAAAGAAACATTGTGTAAACATTTCAAAACTGAGTATGAAATAAATTGCTTCAAGTTGGTGTTTGTGTGTGTGTGTGCGAGTTAGAGTGTGTGTGTGAACGTGTTTTTTTATAAGTATGTACAATCTGAGACAGTGTGACAGTGAGTTGAAGCTCTTTGGACTCAATAGATACCTCTGGCTCTCAAAATGGAGCATAAACGTATGATTTACGTGTATATATACGAGTATATTTATGGATTTAGTTGCAAGTTATAAGGAGACATTCGAAAGGAACACCTAAAGAACGATTGCACAATTACACACACATAATAACTAATCAAAGATATCTGTTTGATCTAGCATAGATTGTATATAAACAACTAGTATAAATTTGACGACAGTAGCTGCCTAAGAATCGAAAAAGAGAACGACATCGTATTATTTATTTGAGCATTTTCATAGATTTCTTAGTTTGTTTTCTCATTTCCATATTCGATTCTCTTTTCTCCCACAAACATTTCAAAATACACAACGTTAAAAGTTAATTGTGTGCATTATAGACTTTATAGTGTGTGTAAAATAAATTCTTAGCTTGCTTAGGGAAGATTTGTGGTCTAGACCAAAAAAGAACAACACTGAAACGACGTGAAGTTTTATAATTTATAAATTTTGGTTATTCTCATGTTTTTTTTCCCATTTGGTTTTTGTTTTTGCACAACACACAAAGAAAGTGCTACGGAGTTAAGAGCTAAAAATGTTAATTTTTTGTTTTGGTTGTTTAATTTTAATGCTTACTACACAATTTTCACGATTTCTTTTCTGAGTGTTTTCTTTCTGTCACTGGAAGCTTGAAGTTAAAAACTATCATGTATTATTATTTGTAATTTATTTCTCATCATTATTAAGCTTGCTGCTAGGGCCGCATTAAAGTAATTATTATTGTATATTCCAAGGATATGTCTACGTGTTGATCTTTTGCAATTACGAGTACCTATGCGCTACAAGTTGAGCAATTTCATTGAGTTGACTTTGCATTTTAGCTGCCAAATAAAATACTAGGAACAATAAAAAGCAAAAATATTTAAAGCATTAAAAATAAATTCGTTGACAAAATAATTTTTTGAAAATGTACAATACAAAATGAGTATTCTTTGGAGTTGTAAAATTTTAAAAAGAATTTTTGTTAATGAATAAAAAATGTTTGCGCTCCAAAAATATATAAGTTTATAGTATTTTTGTTTGTTTTGGCAACTTTTCAATAGCTTTATGCGTATATATAGAAAAATAATAAAAAATTTGTTTTTCTTGCTTTTGGTTGACTACAAACTACAATGCTAAATGTAACAATTACATAAAACAGAAATAATCATAAATATAAAGCTAACTTATTGAACAAAAAATATTTTTTTGTTGGTTTTTTTTCCTTTTTGAGTATGCAGCTTGAAAATACATAAAAATTGCTCATTTTTTTGATATACAAATACAATAACTATAGGTATAATAATTATACATATATCCCGTAGGTATATATTAAATATATATATATATTTATATATAAATTCTGATTTGCCGCACAAAAATTTCAGCTTTTGTTTTTGGTAAAAATCTACGCATGAAGCACGTTTTGCAAACTAATTGCCATTTAAATATCTTGTTTATACTGAATTTGCTTTTTTCTTATCTTTTCTCATCTTTTTTTTTTTGTTTTTTGGACGACATTGATTTGTTTTTGTTTTGCTTAATTTGCCACAGTTTTTGTTTTTGTTCTGTCTAAATTTAGCTTTGATTTTCAACTCTCCATATTGAGTATGGGTATCAATTTGTATTTGTTCATCTTTGAGCGTCTGTTCAGTGTGGATTGAGTATCTGCATCTATCGGTTTAGAGTTAACTGCTACTTACTGCACTGTAGAGGAGGAGTGCGAGTATTTACGTCTAATTTTTGTTCATACATTGAGCATTTTCGAGAGTAGTCCAATTGCATTATTTGGCTGACTTGTGTAGCTTTCTAATATGGCGTAAAACGGTTGAATCCACCGCGATACATAGTTGCCTATAAGAGAAAAAAATTAAAGAAATAGAAAAGCAGGATTTAAGTAAAGCAGATAGAAGCAATATTCATAAGGGAGTGAACAACATTTATGAGAGAAACTTACCCCATAGCCGGGAACGGGTCCGATACCATGTCCTAGATAAGGATCCGCATATTCGCGCGCATAACTAAAAATATTTCGTTTATATCTTATTAGTTAAATCTTAAAAATAAATTGTTTTTAATGTGTTTAGTAAGGCGATAGTTGCTTGATGATTCCAGTTTGGTTAGATTTGTTAAGTTTAATTAGTTTGTTTGTGTTAGTTGTTAATGTTGTTCCTTAAATTATCCACAGTTTCAGTTTCGAATCTCCTTATACTTCTTATATTTCATTTGTCTTGAATCGAATTTTCATAATTTTCCCAGCTTCTTCGTTATTATTTTTAATAAAAATTGTTTAGCTTGGATATTGTTTTGCAAAACAGTTCAATTTTTAGTTTGGTATCTTCAGTTTTCGGTGCTAGACTTTTGCTACTCTTGATAGGTGATTTTATAAATTTTCAATTTGTACAAAAGAGAATGAAATCAAATAAATTAGTCAAGTGTTAATTAAATAAGAGAAAAGATAAGAAAATTAAATTAAGTTAAAAAAATTATATGAAATAGATTGTTAAAATTATTAAATAATAATAAATTATGATAATATAAAATAAATAAGTTACTTAGTTATATAAAAGTTTCAGATCAAGTATAACAACAATGAAATCAATAATGCTAAGTAAATATAACAATATTACAATATTAAAAGACAAATAAAATAATTATATCAAATACAGAAAATAAAATTTAGCTTAACTTAATTTTTTTTCTTATTTAATTCACTTTTAATAGAAATTACCAATGAAAATTTAACTTCCCATACTTGTTAATTAATTCTCAGCCTACCTACACAATTGTTACTGGCTCTCGTAATCATCAGAGACCCATTATTAGATGTTATTTTTTTTAGATTAGGTTAATGAGTTAGGTATTACATTGTAGTTCTCTGAATTGGATGGGTTAACTGTGAGTTTTGTGAGAAATGATGTGAACGGGAAGTTGCTCAATCTTGGCTAAGATGGCAATGGATGGAGCCAATGGCATATTGTGGTGGAAACTTACCCCGCTACGGTGGCATAGCCAGCGAGTGCCGGTTGAGCGGCTGCAGCTGCAGCGGCGCCATAGGCGGCCCGGGCAGCGACCGCCGTGTAGGTGGTGGCCGCCGTGGCATACGCCTGCTGCTGGGCCTGAGACAGGGGTGTCTTTAACAGCGGAGCAGTGGCCTGGAATAATGTGAAGCAAATTGTGTGTTAAAGGGAGCGCAGTTAAAGCTATTGCAACGGCAACGACAAAACTAGCGACAGGTGATAGAGAGAGAGAGAGAGCAAAATGGCAAAAAGAGTTAAGAACCTAAACCGAACTAAATAAAAAGGTAACGTAAAAGGAGTGCAATCAAATTAAATCAGAGTGTTCATTTTTTAGATTTGTGGTAATATAAGTACATATAAGTATAATTATATTCAGGGCAATGACCAGCGAATCCGAACTACTAAGCCCAAGATGCCAAAGATCCGTTGGATATACATAATACAAGTACGATTATTACATAAATGCTACAAACAAAGCGCCAAATGTGCAGGGTATCATAAAGAACTTATAGTAAATATCGATTACAACTAGGGTTAAGATCATAACTTAGATGTGGTTGCAAGACATAAAGCGCAGATATAGATAGATAAATTGAGGTATGACAGCACGCATATAAGTAGAAACAAAACACAAAATGGGGCACAACAAACAAACTGATCTATGTAACATATATACGATTATTTATTGCAATTATCAAAATGTTGCTAGCTAAAAATGATTATTTTTACCAAAACATTCTGTGGTACCGGAATGCGGTTGATCGTATGTGGGGTACTGTTTAGCGTAGTCACAGTGCGGCGCTGTAAGTTTTTCGATATATATTTGGTATAATTTTTGTTGCATTTTGTTTTTGTTTTTTGGTTTTTTTTTTTAGTTTTGATAATGTTGTAACGATTTTTTGGTTTATTGTAGTTGTTGTTGTGGTTGTTGTTGCGTTTGTTGTAACAGTCGTGAAAAAAGTAACCAAAAAGAAGAATACATTCTTAGTATTTACGAAAAATGTTTACAGCATTGAAGAATAATTATTAATATGCTACTTAAGATTAAAGATTTGTATGTATATACGAAGAATATATAAATACATATTTAAATATTGATTGCAAAAGCAAAAATTGAAACAAACAAACAAAGAGAAGCGTGTGAATTTTGAATAAAAAACCATAAAAACTGAATTTATTTTCTCTTTCAAATTTAAGTTTAGGTAGAGAGAGAAAGAGAGCGAGAGAGAGATAGAGAGCGGCATGCAGCCCGAAATTATGCAATGCGCCATTGTGTAGGCTGCTGATCAAAGCATTTGTTGTTTTTTTTTTAAGTTGTTGTTTTACTACGCGTGTAATTATGTAAAAAGGATAATAGTTGCGTTGACAATAATCAAGTAAGGATGCAAATAATTAATCGCTTTAAATGTAAGTTGAAATTGACTTAGGTGTTTCAATCACAATGGATAAATACATAAATACATAAAAGCAGTTTTATTTATGTACGGTGATTAGTTAATGACGCTTAGCACTTGGCCTATAAACATATTTTATAATAATATTGTGATTTGTTTTGTTTTTTTTTATATGTAAGTACAAGAATATACGCTTGTACATCACCAAATTTTACAGACGCATTTGCACGACCAGATACCAAAATAAAACAAAATGTAAGTAAGTAAATAAATTAGAGAAAAAATGTTTCTCAATGTGTTGTAGATACATTAAAGGTGTGTGTTCATAGTTCATAGTTACACAGCTAAATCAAAACGCGTCGTTAGTTTTTGGAATGCAAAAGAAACAAAATCTGCTCGAAAACCAAGTCAAAAGTGTGTAAATAATTAATGAACTGGTGTCTTTTCACAAGCTACCATCAAAATGTAAAAGTATAAATATAAAAAATATAAAATGTATGTAGTATATGTACGAGATAATATGTGTAATAAATACAAATAGTTTAGACAGCGTTCTTAATTTGGTATTGTTTTGTACGGTTAGCGTATTAATTTGAATAAGTTTCATTACATTTAATATGGCGGCTGGCTGTGCGGCTGGAACTTCAGTGACCGGTTTGGCTGCCTGTAAAATTTATATATAATATATATATGTATATATATTTCTTATTTAATATAAAGTTAGGTTTTTTAGTTTAGCTAGCCAGCCAGCTTAAACTAGATCGAATATTAACAATATCTTAACAAATACTAATAATAATTCTAAGCCTAACTCTAACAGGGATCACAGAGTATTTACTGAACTTACCTGGAAGCGTAGATTTGGATCAGCGGAAGCAGCAGCTGCTAAGAAGGGATCATAGTATACGCTGTGTGTGTCGAGAAGAAGGATAAAGTAAAGTCAATAGATTAATATCAGTTCCACTTATTACCTTCAATCATATTCTCAATGACAGCCGAAACAGAGCAAATATTTAAAAATAATTTATTATTCATTTCATAATTGATCTGATTTGGCTGTCAATTTGCTGGCACTTAAAGCAAAATTCAAAAATTGTTATTTATCTTATTTTTGCATAGTTAATTTGATTTTTTTTTTTTTAGCGCACTTGTGTGTGGGTATTTGGTTTTTGGGGCGCTATGAGCAGACGATCAGGATAAGGGCAAAGTTTTGAATTTCCAATAGCTACAAATATTTTAATTTAGGCCAAAACTTTGCCTCTGCCCCAAAGTCTGTTGTTGTTGTATTTTTGTACCGGATGCATTGGGTAAAAATGGTTGAAACTTAAGGTGTAACTGAAAACGTAATAAATTCCTAACATATCCCCTTCTTACTAAAATTGCAAACACCTAAGCTTCCTAACATCTGATCTATCAACTATGTATCTATTTCTGTGTCCAATCTGGCCTAATTGATGAGGAGCTGATTAGCTGAATGTTAGGTAATGCAAATGCATAAGTAAATGATAAGTAGAATACTAGCAGGGATATCTAACCATATAAGTAGGAGTCCCACGATATCTACAACAAACATATCTTTCTCGATTGCTTTCGATTCGCATCAATTCGACAGAACAGACACTCATGCACCTAGCTAATTAGTTTGGGTTGAATTCATATAGTATAATTGGTTATCATCATTCGTACGCTATTTAATTCAGTTATTTTTTTTTGAATAGCAGCCACAGTATAAACAATAGAAACATGTGTATAATATATAAATAATAAGAATATTGAGGAAACATGCGCGACAGCAGCAGCAGCAGACGCATTAAAAAAAAAAAATAATTTTTAAATATCAAATTAATCATACGCCTAGTGGTACACAATATACAGTTACGCAGTTCCCTTTAACCAGATTAATTCAAAAAACAATAACTAAATATATATTTAGATATATGTATGTAGTAAACGATGCCAAAAAACTGTTCTCAGTCAAGGATATAGATAATTATGATATATGTTTAAAATAATTAATTGTTTATATAATTGTTGATGCCGTGCGTTAATTGGTTGCTGCTTTTAATTATTGAATTGAGTTGTAGTTGTAGTTGTTTGTTTGTTTATACAAGAGAGACAAGTCTAAACTTGCGGTTCAATTAGATGGTAGTGACGCTATGCATAAAATATTACGAGTACGAGTACTTATAAAAAACGTTACACACACAAGGTAGCTAATATCAAAAATTCACCGCATAGACCATAAAAAAGAGAGACGAAAAAAACAACGTTAAAGCTATGAAACAAATTGTCGCTCGACGATGAGGGGGATTTGGAGTAAGTGTGTGTATGCGTGTGTAGTGTATCAAATGATGACAGATGACAGTGTGAAGACGTTTTTTTTTGTATGCGTGTCTAGGCAACGGCAATAGAGAAACAACAGCAACAGCAGGTATAACATGGCGTATGCGTGATTATTTGTTGCATGCAAAGGCAATGAGTTGCCACTAGATGTTTGTTGTTGCTTCTGCTGTTGCTGCTATTGCTTCTATTGCCGTTGTTTTTGTTTGTTTTGAGTAAGCGATTGAGAGCGAGCGAACGAGCGTAGACACCACATGAACAAAAAGTAAGTGCGCTAAAACTACATTCAAAATATTTTAGTTTAACTAAAAAAACAAAACAAAAAAATAAAATACAACTAAAAACTACATTGTTGTTAATTTTTTTTTTAATTTTAACTTTTTTTCTCTCTTTTTTTTTGCGACGTCGACGATTGTGGGACAACGTGGAGGAGTCTCTACTTACGGCGCAAATCCATGCAAAGCTGCAGCGTTGTTGGCCGCATTGGCCGACGCTGCCATGGAAGCAGCAGCCGCAGCAGCAGCGGCCGGCGTTTGGGAAGCCTGTGCAGCGGATAGACGTGCCGCATACGCAGCGGCGGCAGCAGCGTTCGCATTCGCATTGCCCACGCCAGAGTTCTGTGCGGCAGCGGCCGCAGCGAGCGATTGTTGCAGCACCGAGTGTTGCTGTGCGGCAGCAGCAGCCGCTGCGCTGCCGGGCGCTGTAGGCACCGCGACGGCCTGGAGCGTCGGCTGCAGCTGGAGCGCATGCGCATGAGCATGCGAGTGTGAGTGAGCGGCGGCGGCGGCAGCGGCGTGCTGTGAGTGTTGGGCAGCTGCGGCTGCAGCGACGGCGGCGTGTTGTTGCTGCTGCTGTTGTTGTTGCTGCTGCTGCTGTTGTTGCTGTTGCTGCTGTTGATGTTGCTGCTGCTGTTGTTGCTGATGCTGCTGCTGTTGGGCGGCTGCTGCGGCCACGGCGGCGGCGGCCACCTGACGTTGCTGTTGCTGTTGGGCGGCGGCAGCGGCGGCTGCCAGCGCCGGATGATGATGCGGATGATGGGGATGATGGTAGGGTGTGGCACCGACCACGCCCACGTGTCCACGTTGAATGGCAACTCCACGCATGGCAGCGGCGGCGGCTACGGCGGCTGTGAGGCGGCCAAACGAGTTTTTTTTTTGGATTTTCATTTTTTTTTTTTTTATAGATTTTTGGTTTTGTATTTTGCAACGATTTTGTACACAACATTTTACCAGTGTGTGAGTGTTTTTTGAGTGTGTGTTTGTGTGTTGGTGAATATTTAAACACACGCATTACATTGTTTCGTGTTTGTTTGTTTGTTTTGTTTGTGTGTATTTTTTTCGTGTGCAAAAAGTAGAAAAAAGGAAAAGAAAAGAACATAAAACGCATGCGGTTAGTTTTCTCTCTCTTTATATAAGTAAATATATAAGTATATAATTTATATATATATATATATATATATATATAGTATATATGTTTAGCAAATACTAGGCATTATGTAGTAACTGTTTGTATGTATATAGTTTAAGTATCGATTGAGCGCTGAGATGATTTTGATATATACATATAACCATACGAGTACATAAGACATACGTGAAGTCAGTCATATAAAGGAGGATTCAGTTCGATACATACTTAACATGATAACATTTAAAATACCAAGAAATTCTACGCAGTTGTTTTTATTTTTATATATAATTCTATAGTTTCTCATGATCATCCATCAACAATATACGAAAAACATTAGACCGATCTGTAGTTTAGTATTAACATATATATAAATAGTATTTTTATTTTACGTGTATATTTGGCAAGACCTTTTTAAGAAACGCATTGCACTGTAGTGTTTTTTTTTCTTCGGTAGGTGAACATATGTGTTAGAAACTTTCGTATACAAAAGCATAAAAAAAGTATGTATATACATTTATGTAGTTAAAAATTGTACAATTAAGCTAAAATTAACGTTAACCCTTGAACCTTTTAAAATACAATCAAAAACTAGCAAGAAACATTTATATAAAACTAAATAAAGGGATAGTGCATGGAAGGAGAAAGTTTAAAGATGAAAGAAGAAGACAGATAGATGTTTGGAGTTATTTTATAGCAGTTAGCTTTCGATTTTAGTTCAACAAGTGATTGAATATTCTTATGGCTAATTTTTAAATATACTATAGCAATCAGCTTTGATATCTGACATGGACATGGATTTCCATTGATTCGATACGTCCTGAAACGCAATTAAAAACGAATTTATTGGGGCTCATAATAAACAATTGGCAGCCAGACCGCAATAAGCTGGCACAAAGCGAACTGCCAAGACCATAAATGTCGACCTCAGCGAAAATTGTGGCAACTTTTACACAGTTTGCACAGTTGCAACACAAATTATAATTAAAATGTGTGAATGGCTTCAGCCCAAACAAATTTTACACAATTTATTTAACTAGCATATAATTAAAATTGGAATTGTGCAATTCGTATGCAAATTATTAGCAACGCAAAAGCTCGATAATTTTTAAATTTCAGTTACCAACAAAGTTAATTTCGATATTCGCTAATTACAAATGAAAATGCACTAGAACTAAGCAATCAAAATACGTTCGAATCTTGCTGTTGCATGCAGAAATTCGACAACAATTCATTTTTTCCATATCTTTTCGATTTTGATGGTGATTTTTGCTTGGGCCAAAGCGATGATAACACAAACCAAAAGACGTGCAACATTTGCCAAAGTAAGTGAAACATATTGAGAGTAAAACAGAGTGGGAAACAGTGATAGCAAGAGATAGATGAAAAGAGTAAGAGAGATAGTTATATTTATATAAAGAATTTACGAGAATAGCTAAATAACTAATGCTCTATAAGAAATGCTTTAAAAAAAATGCTGGCTGCGCAAAAAATTGGCTACCGTCACAGGATACGATAAAGTTGGGTACGTTATAAATTACGATATATTTAGTATGGTATTTGGTATATATAATAAGTACACTATGGTTAAAGCTAGAAAACCTTTCCGTACTTAACAGCTAATTACAGTATTCAGGTGAGTTTGCCACTAGTTGGACGATTGGTTTGATTGATTGATTGATCCATTCTTGGGAACGTGTCTGGATGTCTGTGTGTGTGTGTGCCTAGCCGTAAAACAATGCAATCTCAAGGGCGCCAAAAAGTATGCAATATTTATACTTAGCATATAGTCAAACCCAAATGCGTAACCAAATTAACAAGACAACAAATATATATGTGTAATAAGTACGAGTATGTATGTATATGGTACAGATCTCATAGCTAACAAATTTGTGGCTTTTTGTTGTACTTGTATATCTATCTGTATATGTGTGTGTGTGTGTGTGCGTGTGTGTGTGTGTATTTGTGAGTGTGAATTAACGAATCAATTGTTGATCAATTTTTGAATTCTGCTTTATTTTTTGCTTTAACTGCCGCACACACTCAACAAATTGGGATCGAGACTTTTCAATGTACCTCCGCCGAGTCGTTGCTGCTGCAGATTGTGCCGTTACAGCTGCTGGGACAGCACTGTGCGGTGGATGACGTGGCGCCAACACAATGGACGTGGCAGCTGGAGCAGCTGTTTGCGCGGGTGCAACGCTGTGTGCCATCGATTGTGGCACACCTGCCGCTTGTGACACCGACATTGGCATCGGCATCGTCAGCGGCATGGGCGTCAACGTCGGACCTCCAGCCCCAACGGGCGCCCCCAAAAATGGCCAAGCTGCGGCCACGGGCAGGCGATAACCTTAAGGTTCATATACACGTTCATAAATTTCGTTAGATTTTGCGTATCATTCAATGTTTAGATGAGCTCCGAGTAAGTGACTGTAACTGTGATTGTGTGTGTGTGAGTCTGTGAGTGAGTATCTCAATCTGTGTGTGTGTGTTGTATTTACATATCGAATTCTGGGATGCAGTGAATAGCGATTTGGATTTTGTGGTTTTTGCTTAAATCTAGTGCTAAGTTAAGCTGCTTAGAACGCGTCGAAAGTTACCAGTTACATACATTCGAGTTTGTATTTTATTGTGTTTATGTGAGTGTAAGTGTATGTGTGTGGATACATATGTAATAAGTAATTACGCTAAGGAGCATTTCCACCATGTTCAGACCAAAATGTGTCAAAACATAAAACGAACTGAGGAAAAAAAAATACAAAACGCACATACAACAAAACTGGTTAAAGAAAAGAGTCAAACGTAATAATATTGATTTTTCAAATATATATAGATATATATATATATAATCAATATATATTTTTATAAATAGTATATTTATAGTAGGTAGTATGCATAAGACAACACAGCCGCAATATGCTAAATTCATAACCATCATTAGATGAGCTAATTATCATCATCATCATCATCATCATCAACACTAGAAAAGAAAATGGTGACGCGCCTGTTTTATAACAGTTTGTCGAACGGAATATTAATGATATTTGAATTTTCATTTCAATTCATTAAATTTGTTTCATTTTCTATTTTTGTTTGAATTCTTATTAGACGAACTTTGGGTTATATGCAAAAGAAAGATGGACGAAAAACATAAAACAGTTACAAACAGTCATCAAAATAGTATTATTATAATAAATTTTTAGGTATAGATAATATATGCATACATTTTATATGAATCAACGCGGAGCCTAACAACAAAATAAAGAAATATAAATACAAATGGAAAATAATGGAATTGAATAGATTAGTTAGGCGACAAATTGAATGCAATTTCGAAATGATTTCTCGACCTGTCAAAGAACCCATCCATATATATAGAGAGATATAATAATTGTTTATATAGACCTGCCTAGCATTGTTATCTTAATGATTGTCATTTATATTTAGTGGCTTAAATGCTAATAGGTAATCCATGGCTTATAGTTAGATTTGATAAACTGAAAATGGATTTGTATTGACTTTAAATATAACTTATTTTTCTGTATCTGTGTGTGTGCTCAATTGAATGTGTGTATGTGTAAGTATTATTTGTAACAAAATACTGCAGGCAATAAATACAAAATACAAATACATCAAAAAAAGTAATAAACTTGACAAAAAACTCACCTTCCGGCCATTGTACACAAACTGCATCCATTTGATTTATCGATACATATATATATTCAGTTGTTGTTGTTGTTTTTAAATACGATATGTTGTTTTCGTCGTAGGCATGTAAAAGGCAAGAGAAAATATTTGCATTAGTTTTACATTTAAATAGGGTTTTTCATTGAAATAAAATAGCTTTTATTTTTATACATGACACGCAGCTCAATTACATTTACAAGTTTTGGGCCGTGCTAATGCAATTACAGTGTATTTGATAGTTTGTTGTGATGCTAGGAAATAGTAGGGGTTTTTTTTGGTTTAGCACAGAACATGCATTTTTTATTTGTATTTAACAAACATTTATTTATTTAGCATCTATCCATTATTATAATTTTATTTAGAGAACAAAACGCTGTCCGTTGCCAAGTTGGCTGTAAGCGAATTGTGTTTAACAAATTTGTTGTTTATATTTGCTTTGATTTAAAATTTGTTTGAGTTTCTCTTATAGTTTTGCATGCTTTATTACATTTCATTCTGCTTTTAGACTCATTCTTCTTTCTTGTGTCTCAAAATGGCCGCCAAATGCAATGGCGTACAGAAGTATGCAATGGAAAATGTCAAATGAATGACACAAATGCCAGTTAAATAACAAATAAGTTCAAACGCTTCCTGTCGCCCTTTGGTTATTTCCAAAGCAATCTGCTTACGATCGAATCTAAATAAATTCCACAAAAAAATAGAATTATAACTAGCGAAAAATTCAGTAAAATACATGTCAGATAGACAGTCAGACAGACAAAAAGAGGACGCAAGCAGAGGTAGTCAGTTGTTGTTCTTGCTCCTGTTTGTTGGCTGGAGCGCATTAAGTTTAACATGTCAAAGGATCAACGAAAAAATAAAAGAGCTACCCATACATAAGCACAAGTATGTATGGAAAATAGAGAGGGGGCTGGATGGGTGCAGAGGGGAGGGGAGAGTGCCAAGTGCCGTGCAGCGTTGAAATCAACATACGAAGTAGAAGACAAACTTTCTTCCAAATGCACAGAAATGGTAGGGGTGTGTATGTGTGCGTGCGTGTGTGTATGTGTGTGTGAAAAGAACACATTTGCATAACACACAACAACCATAGAGCAAAAATAAAACGTTTCTGCAACGGCCAAAGGACATGGAGGCATCATGACTTCAAGGAAAACTTTTAGTTATTTTTTTTTTACGTTGTATTTTTCTCACAATTTATGGGTGTGTGTATGTGCCGCAACATGTTTGCAACTTTGTGGTTTATTTGTAATTATCCAGACTACAAACTCTAGGAGCAGAACAACGTGAGCTCTGTGCTTTTATTTTCATTCCCATTGCCATTCATAGTCTACTTTCTGTTTTCAGGCTAATGTTGCCAGCCATTTGCCAGGCTAAAGAAACTTGATAAAGTGAGTGCCTGCTATTCAGTCGTCTGTTGGTCTGTTGGTCTGACTGTCTGTCTGTCTGTGTCTATTTCTATAATATGCCGGTAACCGCATAAATAGTTGGGCATCCCAATGGACATTTAGTGCAACGCAAATGAAGCGCATTACGGGCACGTGGCAAGCAGAGGAGACACATGAGGACAACAGCAACAGCAGCCAGGATGAATCAGGCAAGAAATGTATAGGAAAAAGTCATCTTAGAAAACTGCCCACAGAAACAAGTCCACAGTCCACCCTGTACAAGAATCTATTAAAAATTTATATTATATATGTATCGATTATTCTGAAACTTACAGGTTGATTTCAGTTCTAAGGGTACCTAATGTATTTTATTTATAAAAATTTATCATAGAAATCTGCGTATAATATACAGAAAACTTTATTGCTTCACAACGTTAATATACCCGCGGTACAGGGTATAAAACAGGTTAAAGACGTTGCCAGCAGCTTCAGTCGCATGTGCAGCAGCTCATGTCCTGTCTGTCGTTATGTCCAGTCTGTCTGTCTGTCTGTCGAAGTTTGTTGGCGATACAAAAGCATTTTGCATGAACCATCCACATGGAGGTAAAAACTCCTTGGTTGGGAGCAGCTGCTGGCAATGTTTGAGCCGTTTCCCTTTTGCCGGGCTCGGGGCTTGGGGCTCAGTTCAGTTTGGTTAGCTTGGGCCAAAACCTTGGGTCTGGCTGGTAAGCGGCTTATCGTATTTGAGCGAAACTAAAGTATAGATTTTGCACTGTGAATACTTTTTAATGGCAACTTGCAGGGAAAATACGATTTAATCAGTCGTATTATTTATTATACATGGCATGGACAACTTTCTGGCTGCTGCCGTCTTACTTTTTTCCATAGTCTTCTTCTTCCTGGGAAAACTTTTAAGCAACCGCAACTTCAAATGAAATTGTGCGCAAATGCAGTCACAACATTAAATATCCAAGAACTTCTTCTACTTCTACTTCTAACTGACAAAACTTTGAATGAAATACCACACGATGGCACCAAAAGGTACAATTCCATCTTATTTTTTTTCATCTGCAAGATGTGGGTTTTCTTAAGAAAATTCACACACTTCACTAAAACGACAGAGACAGTTTGGATTATAAATGAAAGACAACACATTTGATGTTTGTTTTGCCAAGTTTTATGAGTTGAATTGGTACAAGAAATATACGATTATTTATTTGTACAGATTATAGTTTACTATCAACAGTTTTAGACAGTTATCATGCTGGGACTGTGAGTTTAATTGCGTATTTTCATAGATGATATTTTTTGTTTTGAAAATGATATTAAGAGTATATTTTTTTTAGCCAATATTGAAAAAGTTATTCGTTTGTTTATCATGCCACCGTTAGCATGCAACATGCCAGGAGAGAGAGAGAGATTATAATAGAGTTTTGGTGTTACATTTATTGGTTATGCATGGGAAATTTTTGGGTGCCTACAGATATAGACAACATAGTATTTCTTAAAGCAAATCACAAGACACATATAACAAATGCTTTATTTTTATATTTATGCATTCATTTTTCATTTTAATTTGTTCTCTGGTTTGCTCACCTAGAGCTGGAGCCGGTATGGCACCGTCTTTGGTCAGTACAACTGTGTGTGGTGTGAGAGAAAACAAAATATAAAAAATTGGTTGTTTGTTTCATCAATATCAGAATGTATTCAATCATCAGTTCAATCAGTTTATAATCGGTATCAGTATCAGTATCAAATTCAAATGCAGACACATTTTAAACATAAACTAAAGAAACAACACAAAATTCGGCAAACATTTTAAATGTAAATGTGTGTGTGTGTGTTTTATTTTGGGTGTGTGTGTGTTTTGGTGTATGTTTGTGAGTGTACTTTGTTTTACTTAGCAGCCGCAAGCCCGGTTGAAGTTGTTAGTTTTTGGCATTGGCAAGTCAGTTAACAAGTTTTTGATTGCCTAACGCCTTGGCATACGCTCTCTATTAACAAGTTCTTTCAAATGAAATCAAAAGAAACAACAACATTTTCCAAGAGCAAAACATTTTCATTACGAAACATTCGTTGGCAACTCAAATTTTCGCAGAGCCAACCAAAAGAAGTTGATGTGAAAAGTTCAACAAAAAGAAATAATAAATAAAGTAAAAAAAAAAAGAAAATAGAAGTAAAACGAAAAGTATGGCAACACTAAACACAACGGCCAGTCAAATGTTATGGCAGTTTCAGTTAAAGTTTTATTTTTATTGTTGTTGTATCGTTGTTGTTATTGTTGTTGTTGTTGTTGCTATTTAAGTTGCCGTTTGCGTGCTTCTCATTTCTTATACTTCTTCTAGGCCAGAGACGTAATTGCATTTCTTTGTTCAACATTTAAACTTGTTTCGCTACATAGCTTACACTTAGTTCTATGTAGGTGTTATATATATATATATGTGTGTTTCTGTGTATAAGCAGGTGTGTGTATGTGAGAGAGAGAGTGTGTGTGTGTGAGTGTTTGTTAGAGCAACTTACCGTTGGGTACTGCTGTCACTTTTTTGGTTTGTACACGTGCAGTGGCGTTATTCACCTTCACAATGGTTATATTGGTAACGAGAGAGTTCGAGTAACGAGTTCAAAGTAACGAGTTCAGTTGAGTTGAGTTGCAGCGAGCGTGGTTGGTATTTTGGTGATGGGTTTTTTTTTTTTTTTTGGTATTTTATACACATTATATAGATAGATATTTATATAAAGAATGTAGAAATAAATTATGTGTTAGTTAACAATTACATTTGAATGTGGTATATGTGTGTTTTGGTATGAGTGTTTAAATGTGTGTGTGTTAAGGCAACTGCAATGGATATTACAATAGAAATTGATATTAAATAAATTCATGTCGATTTGTCATGTAACTATTAAAGAAATTGTTATTTTTACTATAGACTTTTAGGCGCATTTTTTTCAACTGAAATTCAATTATGCTTTTAACCGGAAATTGTGAATAAAATTCTTTTGTGCATTTCGCATAATTAGGCGGATTTTTGATGTTGTGCCTTGTCGTTTCGCTGACGTGGCGAATAAAAAATATTGTATATGGAAATAAAATAAATACAGTTGCGGCGCTGTTAATTTGTTGGCACTTTGTGCATTTTCAGCATATTTTAAATGCCAATTATTTGCAGCTGTCCATTTAACATAAATACGAAGAAATGGAGAAAATCAGAGAGTGAAAATATAATTGTAATTAATATTTAATGAAAAGCAAATAAAACAAAGGCCACACATAATTTAAAAATCAATCAGAATCAGAGTCTGATTAAAATGAGAAACCAAATTGCGCTGACAATGCGTGAATTCGATTTTAAATACACTATTGATAAAGCCCCAAAGGAGCGCAAGATTTAAAAAGGCAGTTGTGGCAGCGGAAAAACTTGTGAAAAACTCTTTCGACACGCAAGTGCCGCAAGTTGAAAGTCAATTTCTTTTATTTTAGTTTTTTTTTTGTGGTAAATGAGAAACTTGTGATAGTTTTGCAATTAGTTGCAGATAATAGCTTGCCATGTGACCGGGATGTATCTATGTGTGTGTGAGTGTGTAAGTGTGTATTGGTATTGGTTGCATGCACCCACCTCGATTTTGCGTCCCTCAACCACGGTGCCGTGTAGACGATCGCGTGCTCGTTCTGCATCGTTGCTGTTAGCGAATGTTACAAAACCGAATCCCTGCCATTCGCAATCAAACATGCAATTAAAGAAACATATAGAGTATGTATATATATATATATAGGTACAGTATATATATAGATTACGATTCAGTAAGAAAAAAAAAACATGATTTATACTAAGACGTAACGCTATGCTACAATATAGTACACACAGAACAGACTTTGGGTGAGGCCAAGGACATGCTGGGAGGACAGCATCTTGGGGCATGCATCAGCGCCTTAAATTATGCACATTTTTTCGGTGTCGTGTGGCAACAGCGCAACAGCGTAACTATGCAATTATATTTATGTGAACGGAAAAGTCTGAATAATGATGGCTGTATTGCTGTAACTGTAGCTGCTACAGAGCAAGGACATCCGAGTGATATCTAGAGTCTTAACCAAATGCGCCAAGGTTGTCCTGGGCAACGGTTGTGGCCGTCACTGGACAAAAGGCAGGCAAAAGGACTTCACTGTACTTCAAGTGCTCGCTATGTGCATAATTTAAATGAATCGTGCAACAATCAGAATAAGAAAAGGAGCGGGCGAGGGTCCTGGCAACTTACCTTGCTGCCACGTTCATTGAAAATGATTTCCACGTCCAGAATGGTGCCAAATTGCTGCAGGCAAATAGAACAGAAAAGTTAGTTAGCTATAAAGAAATTGCTCGACAAGTAAAAGTATAGTACTATATTATAGACTTGAGACTCACCCCAAACATGGCGCGCAAATCGGGATCCCTGAAGCGAAACGGTATATTGGAGACGTGCAAACGCTTCGGCTGACTTTTGGCATCCAACGATGAGACTGAAGCAGCGGCAAGTGCAGCTGCCACTGAGGAGGCGACCGGCTGAGTCGGGACTAGAGCACTGCTCAGACTAGTTACAACATTCGGTGATTGCACCGAAGCGGTCATAATGCCACTTGCCGCCGCTGCGGCGGCATTTAGATGCGCCAGAACTTGGGATGTGCTCGCTGGCACACCACAATTGGCATTGCTATCCAGTCCGACCGTGGGCAGTAATCCTGTCGAGATGTTGCTGCTGCTGGTGGCTGCCAAGGCTCCTGTTGCTATCGAACTGGCGGTCACTGAAGTTGCTGCTGTCGGACTGCTGCATATATTGAGCGATTGTTGTTGTTGTTGCTGTTGTTGCTGCTGTTGTTGTTGTTGTACGGCTGGTGGTGTTTGTAGCAGCGGCTCTCCGCTTGCAATTGGTGATGTGTTGCCCGATATATTGCCATCAGTAGCCATGTTGCTGTTGCTATTGCCATTGAGTGTGGTTGCTGCTGCTGTTGTGGCAACTGTAACGCTGGACGGTGAGCTGCTGAGTGGTGAGCTTGGTGTACCAATACTTCCACCACCACCACCTCCGGCAGTACCTCCCCCAGCACCGCCGGCAGCATGTGGCAACGCTGAGTTCTGCTGTGGCTCAGCTGCCTCATTGGCAATCAATACTGTGGACTGTGGCAGAAACGAAAAAAACGAGAAAAAGAGCAAATTGTAAAATTAATTAGTAAAGTGTGGTTAACATATCGCATATCCTTAAGCTTAAACTGTCGTTCCATTCAGCCTTTTCGCTCCAAAAGCGCTAAAGTTTTAATATTCATTTTAATTAGTATTCTGTAAATCCATCTTAAGTCTTCTTACTTATATGATGTGATCAGTAGAGATGTTAATCGTACACATAACATCTTCTTTATTCTTTGATATTCCAACATATTAAAATATATATTAAAATATTTTGTATGTTAAAAACTCTGTATCAAGATATAAACTATATTGATATTTAAAAAGTACATTAAAAATATATATACGTTGAAAAAATTGACAGTCAGTTAAATACGAAAAAATCGGCTTTACAAAAATATATAAATCTCTGTTCCGCTGTTTTTTACTTCACTGTTTAAACTTAATTTGGCATATAAATAAAATTGGAAATTGCAATGATATAAAATATGAAAAAATATCGAGTAAGACCCTTTACAAAAATGTGTGTTTCGGTATAGATAAATTTATTGTGTGCAACTATTATCTCTTTTTTAAAAAACGACCTTAGTTTTTTATACTTTAAATATATGTAAAAATTTTTTGATATTGCCATAGTTTTTCCTTTTGTCTTTAGTCTTCAGTTATTACGTTTTTATTACTACTACGCTAAAGCGTCAAAGAGATCAAATAAATAAACAGCAATTGGAATAACACTTGCTTTTGGTTTTGCTGATATGCATCAGTAAGTATTTAAAAATAAAATTGGTGAAATGTGACAGAATTTGTTTTCAGCAGAACCTTCAGCTGTTATTGTTGGCGTTGTTGTTGTTGTTGTTGTTGTGGCTGCAGTTGCAGCAATTGCTGCATGGCAAATCGAATGCGAACAAGTGCCGCAATAAATAAACAATTGAAATGAAAATACAATTTTCAAGTGGTTTACAGACAACCACACACACACATACACATACGCACCACCAGCCGTTTGAGTGTGTGTTTGTGTGGGTGACCCAATAAAAAAGTTACAGCGCATACAATTCGACAGGCAGTCGAATAGACAGACGGACAGACATACAGATAGTTGGACAAATGCAATGGCACATTTGTGCCACAGACTTTTGTTGACTTATGCAATAAAAGTGTCGCGCAACTGCTGCAACTGCAATTCCCCAACTGGCAGCAAATCCCAGGGAGGACCCTGCGGAAATGTTTGCATTTGTATTTTTGCATTATTAAAACTGAATATGCAGTGGCATGTTGCCTATTGGCATTATTGTAGTCGCTCCCTTTTCCTCTCTATCTCTCTCCCTCTCTCTCACTCTGCCTCTAACTCTCCCCTTATCTATCTCTAAATATATACACAGAATGGAATTATTTCATATTATTGTCAATTTACGCACACGAGCAATGCACTGGCAAATGCAATAACAATAACAATAACAATCACAATATGTAATGGCAAATAAATTTGAGGCGGGCCCCATAAAGTAGGCAATAGAAATGACGCCAACTTAATTTGCGAGCCTGAAGCTCGGTATTAAATGCGCATTGTTGATACATAAATCTAAACAAATTCTTTGCTTTTCTTTTCACTCTATCTTTATTTTTTCTGTTTTTTTTTTTTTTTTGTTTATCATGCAAAAGTATTCTTTGTGCCATTTCGATTGCATGTTTAGGACACATTTTCGGGTTATTTTCTTTGGGATTCATTTGCTGGTGGGCAAAGTGAAATGGCGTGAAAAACTTTCACCGTATAAATGGCCAACGATAAGAACGTGAAACGTAGGGGAATGGTCAGGGAATGGGGGTCATGGTATGGCATTACTCGGCTAAGATTGGGTTACCGTAAATGACATTTAACGCTTTTTAGTTTATAAAATGCCTTTTACAGGCACGCGACGCGATGCCAGCCGGCAAAAAGGTCGCTCGCATTTTGATGCCGGATCAAAAAATATTTGCATATATTTCGAAACAATAAACTCCTTCAAATCGAGGGGAATTACATGCAAGGGGCGACGCCCCAGGAATTCGAGCTAAATGTTTTGATTTGAATGCGAAAGGTGTTGGCATTTTCTAAAAGGACAAAAAAAAAGGAAAAAAGGAAATTTTCTTAAATTACTTTTGAATAGAATTCTTAGCTCATTTTCTGTACTCTTTGTGTAAGTGAGCTTTTAAGCAGTAACTTGGGATTAAGATATTATAGGTTTTTAAATAGTTAAAATACGCTTCGCAATGGATTATAATGAATGATTATTGCAATGCTCGAAAAATAGACTCATAACAATTAAGGTACAATTTTATTAAATTATTACTGTAGATTTGTATACAGATTTTTGATTTTACTTGAAAGAAAGTTCTGGCTTTATTTTCTGTTGCCAACTCAATTTGATTAATGAATTTAAAAAAACAAAAAGCGACATTGCAATTTCATAAGAATTATTATGCTGGACAGCAAATGATGACAATGCGGAATGAGATGAAAAAGGGGATTTACAACAAAGTTTCGTAGGACAACTAAGTAGCAGCTACTGCTTAATGAACGAGTGAAGCACGAGTTGGAGTTGGTCATCAAAAAAACAAAAAAAGGAAAAAAGAGTCTCTAACTGAGCTGCCGGAAACCCAAGAAACCGAAACCAAGCTCATGGCACGTATATTTCAATTGTTTGCATTGCTCTAGAGTTTTTCCATTTATTCTAGTTGTTGTTGTTGTTGTTGAATTTTTTTGTGCTTTACTGTTTATTTTAATATAATTTTTTTTTATTTTGCTGTTGTTGTTTTCGTTGTTGTCTTGGCCAAACTCACAATGCTGAGCACATTCTGTGGGGTATGCGGTAGCTGCTGTTGTTGTTGCTGCTGCTGCAGTTGCTCCATGGCGTGTCCATTTGTCAGGGATGCGGGTGGTTGTTGCTGCTGCTGCTGTTGTTGTTGTTGTTGTTGATGCTGCTGCTGTTGTTGCGTGACCAACGTCGTGGCAGTTGTTGCTGGCACGCAGGCAGCGGTCCCATTGCTGATGCTGCCATTGTACTGTGTCTGTTGTGTTGCTTGTTGTTGTTGCTGTTGTTGTTGTGTTGACAGATTTGTCTGTGATAAATTTGCGGATAACAACAAGGATTTGCGTTTTAGTTGCCGTCACAGGCGCTTTAATAGCGGTGCATGTGTGAGTGTATATATATGTATATGTGTGAAAATGTGTGTGTGTGTGTGTGTCTGTGTGTGTGAGATAAAGAGTGTGAGTGACACAAGCACTACGACAGGCAACCAGGCGACCAACACCAAAAACAAATTGCTTAGTACACGTTATTATACTAATACAAAGATAAGTAGATTTCAGATTTTAGATGCATGTGTCACGTTTTAGTTGCTTTTTGTTTTGTTTTGCTTTTATTTTTTTTTTTCCATTGGAACATGCCTCAAATACAGTTAGCATATTGTTGATTATACGAATATGTTTATATAAAAATAGTGATATAACAAAATGCGCAAAAACTAGAACTGATTAAACAGTTGAGAGTTTCTTGATACTTTAAATATACAGACTTAAGCTAAGATATCATATATAGTTATAAAAGAGAAACCATACCATACAAATACAAGTCAGGGATTATATATTTAACTAAGTTGCACACATGTGATTCCATCATCCAGTCAATATATCAATATGTCAATAACAATTCATCAATCAGTTTAGCAAACTGTCAGAACTTAAAGCAATGCTTAACATTTGAGAAAGGGGAGGGCAGAGTTTACTAACAATAAGTGAGAGAGCCAGATATATACGAGTATGTATGTAGTATATAGTAGAGAGAGATATATATATTTATATATGTATAGATAGAGTAAATTAGATAAATGATCTGTCAATACATCATGCGACCAACACGTATTAAATGTATGTATGATTAAGTAGATTTAGCTAGTTTATGTGAAATTGGGGGCCAACAAACGTAACGGGGCGTATGCGTAATTGTTTAGAAATGTACATTCAAACTAAATGTGTGAGTGAGCCCAGCTACTTTGTTTTTTAGTTTTAATATTAGCTTATATTTATTGCAGACATGTGCCAGTTTTTTGTCTTCTTTATGATTCACCCATCAACCACAGAGTAAACTAATCGAAGCAGATAATTCGTGCATTGTTTTTCTAGCTTTTTCTTTACGTATTCGTTGTATTTTTATTTGTGTTAGTTCAGTTTCTGTTTCGTTTCCTTCGAGCATTTGTCATTGTTTTCACGGACGGAAGACGGAAGTGATTCCAATGACATATCATATGAAGCGGACCGAAATGTGCCTTGGTTTATATTTGATGTTTTTGTTATCTTTGATATTGCAAGGTTTTTGTTCCCTGAGTACAATTTTTAATGCATTTGTTCAGCTGTTGTCTTGTGCAAACTCAGCACGAGTTTATGTCTGTGCATGATTTATGTTTTATTTTTGACAGCTATTAAATACTGTTATTCTTGTTGTTTGCAAGCCAGTGTTTAACTGGCCAATTAATATTGCATTTCACAGAAAGAAGCCAGCAGGAGCTTAGTTCCATTTAATAAGCTATTGTCGTATTTACCATGTTATCAAAAGTGTTGAAAATCTTGTAAAGAACTTAAAACTGATAATAATAAAAGTCTGCTGTCAGTATTAGACAGAAGCCATTTTATTTATGAATTTGCTTTCTCAAATAACAACAACAGTTAATACTGTAAAACAATACAAAAATTAATATTTTTTGCTATTAAAATGTATTGAATGCAATTGTATTTCATTTTAATTGCACAACGTTGCGTATGCGTATTATAAATAAATGTAAAGTTGATACATTGTACACAACAAATTGTTTTATAGATACATATATTAATATTGCATATATTCATAAAATTAAGTTCAACTACAAAAGGCAAACAACAACAATAAGTTGAATAACAGAATAAAATCCAACAACAGCGAGTAATTTTATAGCCAATAGTTAAATATTTGTTGATTATTTCATTTGTGAGGTTACACTTCACCTATAACTAAATGCAAACAATTGCATATGTATTTGTATTTAAATGTGTGTGTGTGTGTGTGTGTGTGTATGGTTGTGTCGTACACAAATTAAATGTTACACAAAAGCTTAGCCGAAAAATGCAAAGCTCATCTGTTAAATTATTCAAATGCACGAATCAATTTTCATAAACAAATAAGTACATGCCACCGCCGCCTACCAAAATAACAAATGGTGGGCGTGGTCAGGCGAGCAAGTAATTTTGGCACCCCTTCCCCCATAACAATATGCAAATAAAACAAATTAAATTGGTTCAAGTTTCTGTTTTTACTGCTTTTAAATGAAATATTTTTGGTTCAACTGCAGATGAGAAAATTTTAATTTAATTTTAGAAAAATTTAAAATTTATAACGTGAATTTCATTCAAAAATAGAAAGAGCGAGAAACTAGAGTCTCTGAAATCTGAATTTGCCAAAAATATTGCTTTGTTGTCAGGTAGCATTTGTTGTTTTTGTTGCAGCTGCGTCTGTTGTTGTTGCTGCTGTGGTGCGTGTGGTATATTTTTAATTAGAATAAAAAAAAGAAGCGATAAATGTATAGAGCTGAGCTTAATGTCCTCCAGCGTGTTAGATGCTGCGCATAAACAACAACAACCACAACAAATGCTACGTGCTCGACCAGCAACTGAAAGTATGCTACAAAAAATATGAATGCAAAATTCTGAGCGAGAGCTTATGAGTATGTGTGTGTGTGAGTGTTGGTATGTGTTGTTGTTGCTGCTGGCGCTTCTTGTTTTGCAGCTGTGTTCGCAACACATGCGATTAAAAATGTAAAAGCAGCAACAACAAACACATCACATGCTGTGTGTGTGTGTGTGTGTGTGTGTGTGTGCTTGTGCATACTTATAGGCACAACCATAGACTACAAAACGAACCAAACCAAAGCATAGAGCAAAGCAAACTAAACCATACCCAAAAGCCAAAACCAAATGAAAGCTACAAATGCAATCCAAAATACAAACACTAAAACACACAGGAATACAGACACACACACACACACACACATACATACACTTGCATTTAAAAAGAGTTTCAAGAGCGGGGGAAAATAGTGTGTGTTTATTTGAATTGAAAGGCGAACTCACCTTTTGTTGCATATACAACGGTGTGTTTACAACAACGCCATCGGCAACGCTGGTGGCAACTGCCACTGATGCTGGTGCCGCTCCTGCGGCTCCTGTGTTGCCATTGCCAGCTGCTGAGGATTCACCGGCTGCCTTTAGCTGCATTCCCGGCTGCTCACTTTTGATCGCGGCTGCTGTCACGGCCAGTGACAAACTCTCTGCCGCTGTCGACGCACCAGCAGCGGCAGCGGCTGCAGCGGCCGCAGCCGCCGGTCCAGGAGCGGCGGCAAAGCCAGCGGGTGCGCCCGCAAAAGGCGCCACGCCGGCTGGCACCATGTGCTGCAAAAGAGAGGAATCGCATTAGTTTGGAAACATTTTGGGTATTTACATTAAAAATGAATATGGCGTGTATTAGTTTAAATACCCTATACACATAATACAGTAAAGCGGGTATATTAAATTGGGTAAATCAAGTATACAAAATAAATATATTTTTTTTTATGTTTTAAACCAAAAGAAATAATTTTTAAAAAGTGTTCCTTCTTTTAGAATTATCTTAAGAATATATTTGAATTTAAATTACTTGTATTATCTAATAGTCGAATTCTCAAATAATGGTGCGATATATGATAATTGAATTGAATTATTTTTCCCGTTGCGAACCATTTTAATTTTAGATTCCTCTTTAAGTTCGATTCGTATTCAAAGATAGATTATCTCACAGTCAACCATATGAATATTTCCAACATTTATGGTGACACATTTCATTTAAGTTGAGCAACCAAAATTTTGGTCTCTGTGTACTTTAGTTTGTGGCAGTTGGCTTGCTATAAAAGTGCAAAATGAAATCCATGTAGTTTATTTTTACAGGTACCCCATGACCGGTATCTATGGCATTCGCTAAGCTCTTGGGCAGACAAAGGCAACAGACAAACACATATACACACACTCACACAACGGGGCGCACTTTAAATTGCAATTTTTATTTGTATAAATTTTTGCTATTATTTAGCTTGGTTTACCTGCGAGCAACCACACGCTCATCCTAGCACACACCCACCCACACACACACATACTCACACACATAGTGGTACTGTCGGCATCTATGAAATATGCAAAGTTGCAGCTTATTGTAGCTAAATAATCCTGGTCCCCTAATACAACTTCGCAGTACCAACCATTTTGTCAGCAAACTTTTTTGTCATTTGAGAGCAGCAGAGTGAGAAGTGCGTCCCCCCACAGGGCTAAGGGGAGGGAATAGCAAAATGGCAAAAAGGGGCTTATCATGTGAGTGGCATTTTAATATGTTTTACTGTAAAATTGTTGCTGCCATGCTGTGTTTTTGGTTACAGACGCTTAACGAAGTCTACATGAAATGGCTATTAATTTTAAGATTTACCAAAAAAAAATGCATCTCAAATGTTTGCAGATATTTAAAGCAACCACTGCAACCATGTTAAATGCAATTAATTTTAAAATGTATATTAAAGCGAATTTGTTTTAAAATAACAACTGCAATTTAAGACTGAAATTTGTCAACTTAAGTGTTTAAAATTATATTATTAAATAAAAATACTGCGTTAAAAACAAAGCTTTTCCACTATAAGTATAAGAGAAACAAAAGCATTCGGTTGGCTAATCCAATAATAAACTGTATTTATTGCTTATAAGCATTTTGGCTGCAGTTTTCATTTCTCATTTCCCATTTCTCAACTCATTAAACCAGCCATAGAACATCTTTCTGAATGCGTCGAAATGTCAGTGCTCATATTCTTGGCACCGCTCATTTCACTCGCTCTTCGCCTGCTCATTGCAACGCCACAGCGATTGGTGCTTTGAAAAATTAGCTTGTTAATTAAATGCAAGCCATATGACATGTCTCTGCCTTCATTTTCCTACCCACTTTTGCCTTGGCTCTGATGTAATCCACCGTGCAAATTGGCGCGCACGTTGCGCATACGCCGCGTTGTTTAGCTAGCGACATGAAATATTTATGTACTCGTATTTATTTCTATATGTATGTATGTGTGAATGTGTGCGTATATGCGTGTTGATATTCTATGGTTGTGACGCTGGCAACTAAAACGAAAATTGTCATGTTAAATTTACATAAAATTCTTCGTGAATTCATTTTGATGTCCCAATGAAAATACTCGTATTTTATTTGAATTATCCTCTATACTTTTTTTTTTGCAAACTACAACATGACAACGTTACTTATGCCAGCAAATTATGCACTTGTTAAAAGCAAAAGAAGATATGAGAGTCTTCTCTTTCTCTTTCGCTTTCGTTCGGGGTGCCATCAAATAAGCGCACTCGACGTTGAACATGTTGAAATGTGTCGCCGCCGTCGTCGTCATAGTCAATGAGTCTCTCAAAATGATATCGTCTGGGATTCTGTGAGTTGCCCCGAACGAGTGCCACTTAAAACAATGCATACATTCAACCATACACAGTTTATATTGTGGACAATTAACGAGACTATTGATTGAGGGCAGTACTTTCATAATTTAACGTCAATTCTGCCAGCGTTTCTCCCATTTTTATGCACGGCTGCATTGTTAAATATTTTGCATTTAATTGCACTCGAACAGCACTTTAGACTCGAGCATTTTTTGGAGCCCTATTTGCATGGCAAATATTTCGCAATGCAGAGCCTGCTGCCATCGCAATTTGTATACGGTGCTCCAGCTTTTCACCAATCTATCCTCCTGTTTTTCTGTCCCCTTTCTCCCCTCGTTTCCCTCTCAATTGTCGGCATCTGGCGCTGTTTTATTGACTTCGTTGTCGGCGTCGTTTTTGGGCGCACAATATTGTTTACATTTGCCGACTGTCGACTGCTGTTCTATGTGTTGTTTTTGGAACATTTTCAACAAAACACTTTACGCTTTTCATTTTTGCAACAATCGCGCTGCGCTTTCAAGTGGCATTTGAAGTATTTGTCTTGAGTGTTTGCGCAAAATTTCATCAATGCCGTCAGTGTGCAGAGCGTCCTCACATATTTACCTCTAGCATTAACTTAAATGTTTATTATAGAAGCAATTTTCATTTAATGTATGCATTACACTTGCTGAAATATGTGTGAGCGTCGCCTGCTGCGTATACTTGATATTTAACTGTGGCACAACATGGACCAAAATTAAGAAATATTAAGTGAACAAAATATGTCAAAATACGTATTACACTGTTTTGTTCTATGCCAACAAATTCTTGAAATTCTTCAGTGCAAGAATGTTTGAATATTTGTTTTGAAGAATAACAATAAATATTCTACAAAAGTACCAATTCAATTAGTTAAAATCTCTTGAAATTTGATATAGCAATCACTATTTTTGTACATTTAAATGTATGTCACGATTGTATTTCTCAATAACAAGTCGCAAGTAAGCTAAAAACACGCACTGGAAACAATCTAAAATCAATTAGGCAACAGATTTTAAGACACTTTCTGATAATTCTATATTGAACAACAAGTTGTTGGCATATAATAAGTAGTGAGCTGCCGAGTGCCGAATTTATTTAGTTCCATTACATCAACTGAATATTAATAAGCAATGACGTGAATATACTTGTGTTTTGCCAAAATACTTTGTGCTTTCCCAGTTGTTGGACGTTGTGCGTCAGCTGCGTTTGCGACGTCGATTGGCAACGAGGCAAGTTCCATGTTTGAACCTGACACAGTGAAAAGCAAGCATTTGATCAATTGCTCAATAGTTGTTGCTATTGCTATTGCTATTGCTACTGACTGCTGACGCAATAGACATCAACGAAGCGCCAATTTTGGTCAATGCAATGGCAAATTTGGGGCGCTGGCGACACTCGTTTAAAAGCCAGGCCGACAGGCATTGGACAGGCCAATCCAAGTTGGTTAGCCAACGGCACAACGCGCTGCATGCCAATTAAGAAAAGGCAACCAATTGAAATTGAAATTGAAATTTGTTCAACACGCGCGCCAAATTCGATTGTTTAACTTTGTTGTTATCTCCACTGAAATTTGTGTTTCGCTGTGTGTCTCGATTATTCAATGGGCGTGAGCTAGAAAGTTTTTCTAGGTCGATGCCGATCACGTTTGAAGTAGGTGGCATTCATTCAGGTGTCGTCGACGTTTCAAAATGTTATTGCCAATTTGCTCGAAAAAAAAAAAAACAGAACTTCAATTGCAATTGGCCGGATAAAGGTCATTTCCAGTCAGCTGTCAATTCAATTAACAAGGCAATATTCGGCAAACGAGATTCACGATGCTCATATTAGAATATGTTAACTGCAAAAGTTATTTGGAATTAGTGCAGCCATGCGAGGCACATCGGTTTTGTATTGGATTACAATATTGGATCTCGGCACACAGGAAATTATAACGAAAGCGTGTTGAAGTGTAAAAGGCTATATAGCTAGCTAGCTAGCTATATAGCTAGCTGTACTTGCTGCAAGTGTGTGTGTGTATTATGCATGTCAGCAGGTAACGCCAACATGACATGTAATATGACTACAGAAATTGCTGCCGCTGTCAGTTACCGCCTGCTGCTGCTGTTACTGCAACTGCAACACCAACACCAACACCAACACCAACAGCAACAGCAACAACACTCAATGGCAACAGTATCGTGTTGGTGTCAGATACAAGATACGACTGCGCTATACTGTAAAAGAGCTTTCTGTTTTGCAAATCAACGACACAGCCGGAAATTTATTTCGAAATACTGAATGTACCGTGTTTGCTCACACACACACTCACACACACAAACAGGCATACATATCCTGTGCCCTTAATAAGGCGAGAGAACACAACACGGTGGCTGTTGCAGACTGTTATAGTGTCATAGAAAGTGAATGAAAAACGAGCACAAATTAGTGAGTAGTGCACACAACATGGCGTATACTTAATTTATGGAGCTGCACATGTTATTTCAGTTGCCTTTTTGCATCGCTCAACAAAAACAACATAATTACAAAACAAATTGTAGCTTTAAATTTTATAATTTTATTAATTTAATTATTATTTCAAACTCTAAACTCTATTAAATAAAAAAAAATCAATATTTGCAACTATGTTTCCATTATTGAATATTTAATTTCCTTTCTTGACGTTTATTTAAACAATTCTAAACTTCAGATAGACACATCATTCCTTTTAGCATTGTTCCAACTGATTAATGATTATGTTTAAACTTTAAAGTTCTGTATTCTATTTCCTTTACAGTTCTTATCTACGGACAACTTACGAGTACTGGTTTTCCTAGAATGTAAGCAGTAATTGAAGTACAAGTAGTCAGAGTACTTACAGACTCACTTTTCCCCATCTGCCAAAGTCAAAGTCTCTCAAAGATTGTATCAACATGCAGACTGTGGTTGAACTCTCAGAACATTTTCTCATTGTGTGTTTTATGAATGAAATGAAATTGCAGTAACTGCAGCACTAACAGTTGCTGAACTGAAAAAGCGTTAGAAAACTGAAGTTGCGGCTGCTGTAAAACGGCAAAACGGTAAACCTAAACGTCAGTTGCAGGTGTGCACAACTTCAAGCCACATCAACAGAACAAACGTTTGCTAAACACAACAACAACATCTACAAATACGTAGAGTTGGCCCTAAACGGCAAACAGGCCCGTAACTTGACTTAGGCCACAAACCGGTCGGCTTAGTGGTGGGGCAAGTTGGCAAGTTGAAGGGAGGCGGGAAGAACAAGTTACTAGCTGCGCATCTGCAAAAAGTTTTGGCCAAACAAACCGACTTACCCACCGAACTGAATGGAAAGAACCGGCCCAGCATTTAAATGTGGTTACCATGCTTCGTCGTATGGCAGATACGAGTATTTCAGATTTTTCTTCATTTTTATTTTTTATTTTTTTTAGTGTTGTTGCCAGCAGTTGGCACTTTTGTGTGTCACTGGGCTGCCCACATTGCAGTAGCGGTTGTTATTAATGGGCCAACTAAAGCTGAAGATGTCTCCGTGATGAAGACGACGATGATGATAAAGATAATGATGAAGATGATGATACGACTCGGTGCCTGGTTTGCCATTTAAATGGAATTTATGCAGCCAAGCCCGGCAACTGCTACTCCTACTTTGACTTCGACTTCGACTCTAACTCCAAGTCTGTCATCAATCGCCCTCGGCTACAGCAATGGTAGTTGGCCAAATGAAGCATGTAGCTGCTTGGCGGGGGCAGGTGATGGGTGGAAGGTGGCTGGGAGGGCGTGAATGCATCCAAGCTCTATGTGCAAGCGATCAACTAAACCTTAATGCCAATGAAAACGTGAGAATGTCGCCGTCGAGTGCACGCTGAAGATGCACTTTCCGGATTTATATCGCTGAAATTTTTGTCGAACTAACGAACGTGAGTGGAAAATTAAATAATTGAAAAGCGTTCGAAAAAGCCAAAGAGAGTGTGCGAAAATTGGCAGAGGTCGTAAAATGCCAGGCCAAAATGGAAGCTGGCTAAAGGTAAAAGAAGGAGGGAACGAGAAAAAAAAATTGCATTGTGATTATTCACTGGCTTAGCAAATGAAAATGAAATTGCCCGTTGGCCACTCCCCGTATACTCGTTTTGCCCGCTATATATTTATATAGTATTATAAATCAGCTGCAGCAACAGCAGCAAAATCAATAAAAATAAATGAAGACAAATATCAAAAGCACACACTACCAAAATCTTCACGTTCTTTACCTTGTCAATAAACGAGGCAAAATCAAACACAAAGAGACGAAAAAAAAAAAACTAAATAAAAGAAATAAAACCTCAAATGAAATGCGTGTAAATAAAAGTACATACAAAAATCGTTGAAATTTGTATTTAGGAGCAAATGTTTAGCTATGCAAATGGCGTGCCAGTTGTCCGACAGATAGACAGACGGACAAACTTGAATTATGGCAGCCAAAAGATGCGATGACAGGCGCACAGCAGAAAAGAAGAAGACATTCAAGAAATAAGCAGCAGAGACAACAACGAAATACGCTCACATGCTTAAAGGTGCTGTCAACTTGTGCGACATCAAAAAAAATACAAATAAAATAAATAAGCAAGTTGATGTTTTATTTTAAAAAATATTTAATGCCCTATATAGAAATGAGGACATTTGCGAGGCCAAACATCAAACAGAATACAATAATGCAATTTATCTTAAGAGAGCACAACGTGGTTAAGTATTAGACCTCCAATAAAAGAAATGCGCCCAATGTTGTCTTATTATTCCTTTCGATATTTCAAGAGAATAAAGTTATATTAAAGTATATATGTATTAATCAAAAAAGAGATTATGATTAATTCAATAAATCGGGTTCTATGCAAAGTCTAATATAGTCTAGTAATTGTTTTAACAAATAAAATTACATATCCAATTTTTTTTCTATTTGAAAATCTTTGGACCCATTGGAACTAGTTTTATAATTTTTTTTAAGAGCGTAATAAAAGTTACCTTATTTTAATGAAATAAAGTGTCAAAACCATTACTTGACCCACTGAATATCAAGTTATTACCGATTAATCCCGAATCTTTTGCAGAACTTGCCCATAGTAAGGTTGTCTCAGTTTTTTTTCTCCTATTTATAGTATTCATATGATTTTCATGGTTTTTTTATGGGCTCATGAAAGCGTGTCCAACGTCGTCGTAAGGGCTTAAGTATATATTTGACACACAGTGCTTACCTTTCCCCCTTTCCCCTTTTCCTTTCATTCAGTTGCTGCTACTTGAAATGGGGCGTGCGGCCACATGGAAAACTCATGAGTCGGCGACAGATTGCGTTGATATTTAGTCATGATTCATGGCATTTAAAAATATCAAAAAATTTGTTTGCATATTTGCAAAAAACGGAACGTATTTTTTTGATGTTTAATAACCATAACTCTGGGAACACATTTATCATATGCATAATTTGACAGCAAAATAGAGATGAGTGGAGGCAGAGAGCTCAAAAATATTGAATTACACGAAAGTAATTGAAAGTTGGACGACTGGAATAACCAGTTGCTATGACAATTTGCGATTTCATTTCACTCTCGACGCACTCTCTGAATGCAATGAAGCCACAAATATCGCATTACAGGCACAACAAAAACAACAATAACAACATATGTGATAGAGGGGACTTTGTTTGGTTGTCTGTCTGGCACTCGAATTACCCGTTAAGCGGCTGCAATTGAACAACAGCTAAGCCAAAAAGGAGAAGGGTAAATACACATTCACATACGTATATATACTCGTAAATAAATGACAGCGATGATTGTGATTGCGATTTTTCCGATTGCGACAAAAACTAAAACAACTACAACAACAACCACAATTGGGGAGAGGAAGAAAACGCTGTCAGATAACTTACTGACACAACAAATCAGGGCGCAATGTAGAAGGAAGACAACGACTTTGAGTATAGCATTGGCTTTGGCTCCATTCGAGTGATTGATTTGTGTGGGCATTAAATGCAATCAGCTGGCCACGCCCATCGCGTCATGGATATAAGTCGAGGCGTTCAGCAATCAATAGAAACACCTGACAACGCTTAACCTTTAAGGCTATAACTTTAGATGCATATCGATAGAAAATAGCTAAACACGCAAAGGCACACTAAGTCACAGCCTAACTTTTTGTTATGGCTTATTAACTAGCTCGACGTCACGTACCCTCCCCCCGCTTACCTTTACCCCACCTCGTCTACCCTGAAGCGAAAACATAAACAAACAACGCCTCAGAGCGGAAGGAACTGACGGCTAAAAACAAAAGCTCACTTCCTGGCGCGCACAAGTTATGAAAAATAAATGAGCTTCTAGCTTTATGATATTAGGCCTCCAGGCGTATTACACGCAACTTATGGATACGCGGTGGGCGTGGCAAGCATATAAAGTGCCATTAAATGCGCGTTAGGGTAGCTTTAAAGAGCACGCGACAAGCTATAAGAAGCAAAACTACTACATGGCGTATACGTGATATGAGCACACAGCGAGAAAATAAACTAACACACACACACACAAACACACCTGGAATGGCAATTACTGTTAATCGGATTGTATTTTATACACAAAGCTAAGCTAAAACTAAATGTTCTTTTTACTGTGCATTCTTTTGGTATTATTATAGTTTCTGTATCAGTTTCAATTCCCATTTTGTCTCTTCCTTTTTCTCTGTTTTGTTATTGTTATGACTAGCTTTGCTTTTCACGCTTTTCACACTTGTAAATCAATTAATTTTACAGCTTGTTGTTGTAACCGTTAGTCGTCAGTCGTCACCTGCTGTTGGTCATTTAACTTAAGCGCCGGCTAAGCTCAAAACGCTCGACTGGCGCAAGGATTGTGAAGCCCCTGCAATGTGGGAAATATTTTGTTGTTGTTTTGACTTGTTGTTAAAGCACTTTTTGTTGTTGTTTTATTTATTCTTGTTGTCGTTACAGTTGTTGTTGCTGGCAAATTGCCGGTTAGTTTGTGTATAGGCTTTTCTGATTCGCTTGAGCGACTTTTGAATTTGCTGGCACTGTAATTAATACTCAGGCTCTGAAGCTTCATAAGTGGGTCAATTGTGTATGTATTTGCCTCTGTGTGTGTTTTTTCTGTGTGTGTTGTTAAGGTTGGTAAATGGAATATGAATTGTTATTATTGTTCGTTAAAGTTTGCTATTGGATTTGGCTCATATGCGGGTCTTCTACTAGCGCAAGTTAAAAAAAGTTAAGCTATTCAGCTGGAAATTGAGATTTGCTACCGAAAATTTGTAAACGAAAAGTTGTTAGAGGGAAAACCTATGCTGAGTGTTTTGGTATCGTATAAGGAGTTAAACTGAAACAACCATGATTTTTACAGAGGTGTTAGCTAATGAAACCGTAGTCTAGAATCTCAATTTATTAAACATTAAATATATGCAGCCGTCCTTGATAAATTTACATAATTAATGAAATCGACAATGCAGATTGTTAAACAAATGAAATTTATTCTTAATCCAATCATTAAATTAATTTAATTATTTTTTTTATCGCCTGCATTTAAGGAAATCACTAGCTCAAACGATATGGATTTTAGTCCAACGCAGAAAAGTTTTCTGTGAAACCCATAATTGGTTTTGAGATTACATTTGGTTGCCAGAGATTTCTGTGACACCCCGAACAAAAAGAGAAATAGATCTAAGATTTGCTAGGGAGAAAAACTAGAGAGCACATGCTGTTGTGCCACTTGTACAGAAGGCACCACTCGTTGTGTGGTGCATCTGCCACTCAAGTTAAAAGGCTTGAACATTTATTCATTTGTTGCTGTTGTTGTTGTTGTGCTCAAAGCATGGTTGAGATGCATTTGGGATAACCGGCAAAGCTGCTCCTAAATGAGTGGCTGCTGTGGCATGAGACGGACTTGGCAATTAAGCAAGCACCGGGAACATAAAAGAGGTGAGCTGAGAAAGAGGGCAGGAAAGGGGTGTGACGTAATAGCTACAATGACTAAGTAATTGGTATATGGAGCCAGACTAGAGTCTAAGCCAACAGCAGTCCTATTTACCTGCTGGTTACCATAGACCGACATTGTTGATGAGCCTTCATTAAAAACAGAGCTGCCTGCCTCTGTGTGCATCTCCCTTTCTCTCTCTCTCCCTTTCTACATTTTTCTCTCTGTCTGGATGACACTGTGCAGTCTCTTAACACATGTAAAGCTTATCAAGTGCTTGTAGAACTCTTACTGGGCTGACAGACTACATTAAGTGCGTACACACATACACACACACATACACACAACAGCATAAATAGCGAGAAAATTCTGGCAGAGAGAGCAGAGAACATGTGTCGTCCATTTAGCCCAGTTGACTGGGAATTATTGACGCGACTTGACTGATTTTCCACTTAAAAGCTTGTCAGCCATTAACCAAACTGCCACTCACTGCGTAATTTGAGATGTTCGACAATTAAAAGAGGAAATTACAGAAGAAAAAAATTAAGAAAGGAAGCTCATATTCGCCGAAGATTTAATACCCTGTGAATGTCCGATTTTAACCAAGTTTACTGAAGTTGTTAATATTTCAAAATATAATGAAGATGTCATAAAAACTTAGAGACTAGTTTGAATACAGATATGCCAACTCAGATCGTAGTCCTGCTAAAGCATATATTTATTTTATGGGATATTCCATGCCTACTTTAAAGCGTTACACATTTCATGACAAAACTATAAAGGAGTCTGCAAGTGTATAAAAAGAGAATAACTATAACGAACAACTATTATTGCATACTCGGTGGGGCACAAACCGATGCGTGAGTCGTTAGTTCAACTTGTTAACCTGACCAAATTGGCAAGCATTGACGTTAACAAGACTAACAGACAGTCAGAGACAGAGAGAGAGAGAGAGAGAGAGAGAGAGAGAGAGAGAGAGACTGATGAGTTGGTTAGCGTGGTTTTTCACTCACGGATCGCTGCTCAGATTTTTTGACAGCGATAGTCAACGCTAATGAACAAAGTCATGAATTATTTGCTATTTGGCTTTTGTTTATTTTGACATGTTGTGGTCAGTGGTTGCCAGAGCTGTAAATAAGCTTATATTCAACTCAATTTAAGCTAGTTTAAGTGCATTATACAAACGTCGCTTTTTAAAAGGAAGATAACAGTTTTCCATTAGATTAATTGGTTTTATTTAGATTGAATTATACTTAATTTCTTTGCTAAATTAATTTTCATTCAAGCTATAAACTTGTCAAGAAGTTGAACTATACTAGATCAATGATTTAAGTGTCACTTTAAGCTTTAAGCGACTTTGGCCCATAACTAAATCAACTTTAATGTGCTTGTTAGCACGTGCATAACTTTTGCCGAATTTGTGAGTGTTTGAGTGTGTGTGGGAGTGTGTGTTTATATGTGTGAGTAACTTGAAAAACAAACAAAACTAAATAAGACATTTCTAATGCACAGTATGAGTGAAAGCGGGATAGAGCGAGAGTGAGTAAGAGAGAGACAGAGATAGGGAGCGTAGAGCATGAAAAGCACTCAGCCAGTAAATTAGGTTCATGTCTCAACTAGTTGACCCAAGTCAGCCCAAAATAAACAAACAGTAGAATAGTAGCAGGTGCGGAGAAGCGGACGAAGAAGAAGTAGGAGTAGGAGTAGGCGGAGTTGGAGGTGGAAGTTGGCTACTCTCTGAACTGGGCACTTGTTCTGCTTGAGTTGTTGTTCGTTGCTGATGCTCCGGTTGGATGTACGAGGCAACGGCCCTGAACAACGAGTAAATCATAGCCATGAAATATGTGCCAGCCAAAGGAAAAACGTAGCTGACAACAGCACTAACACTAACAACAATAACAGTAGCAACAACATCGTCAAATAGCAACTGCTATAAGCATGGCTAGTAATAATAATGAAAATACAAAATAGCCAAAGCGAGTGCTTAAATTTTATGCTACGAAACGCAAATCGTTGCTACCTTTTGTTGCTTTTACTTGTTACGTTGTTTGTTTGCCCAAATTTACGATACACCCACACACACATACACACCTCTACAAAAGATGTTGTTAAGCAAAAAACGTGACCAGCAAAATATATGTATTTACAAATCTAAAGAAAAAGAAAAACGAAACTGAAACTGAAACAGAAACAAGCATTATAAAATGCATTGCAAGACTTTGCTCATGCGAGCGATAAAATTTTTGATGCCCTATAGCCCGAAACGCACATCCCCCTACGCCCCACTCTTCCCCCATACGACCTCACCTCTCCCGCAATCACAGCCATAAAGTTTGGAATGACTTGGCACTATGGCCAAAGCTCACAACCTGCCCTAGCAAAAGGTGCTGCTGTTCACCAATGTTTTCTGCATGATTTAATGCGTAATTTTCAGAACTTTGCAAATTTTTCGGATAATTTATCATTTTTACACCAACAACTGGAGAAAGGGCTAAGAGAGAATAGAGTTTTTGGCCGCAATGACACCTGCCGTTAGCACATTTTTGACCCCACACTCGCCCCCTTGCCACTGTCTGTCTCTCTAAGTTATGGGTTAAGTGCAAGCAAAAATTGTGACCTCAGCTCATTGACATTTGGGATTTAGTGGTTAGTATGGAAGGAAAGTGGCAGCTATTACTCTTCCTGCCAGCAATGTTGCCTTAATTAAAATTTTGGTTGTTCTAAATGGGGTTGACCAGAGTGTACAGTTGACGGGGAAAATTGGGGAATGGGTACTCCTCCCACTTAGTCATAAGCTGTAAAGTTTCTAGGCCTCTTGTGATAAATGTGCGGCCAGTTGGTTACCTTGCAATAGTTGTAATTAATGGCATGTAAATTTGCAGAATATCAGAATTTGCAGACAGGAAGTTTGTACACGTATAGAGAGGGGGAAAAGGAAACTCCAGGTTGATTGCTTGGACAGCAGGAAAGGTTCATAATATTGATGTGGGAACCAGGAAAGATATTCATCAAAGTGTACAGAAAATCAAAAGATAATATAAAGATTTTAAAGTAATTTTCGAAATAAGATTTCTTAAATTACTTTATAATAAAAATAACTTTACATTTAAGGATATTTAAGTATATCCATAGTTTATGTATAAAATGCCTTTTCCTTTGAATGGGCGAAAAATGGTGAAAATGTGAAGCTTTTCACAACTTTCCGCTGACAAAGTTGAGTTCAGTTGCAGGCAGCGAAAACTTTATGACAAGGAGGCAATATTAATGCATTATTCATGGAATGCCAAATATTTTTGGTATTTATGAAAATATTTTCAATATTCATTGCAGGCCAGCAAGTAGAGCAGGAAGCAGGAAGCTGAAGCAGCAGGAATGCAATATTAAGAGTCAGGTTGCAGGTCTGCTTCGTATTAATTATACGGAATTAATTTGCATACAACTTGAAGCGAAAGGAAATCCTTGATACGTGTATGTTGCACAGTCTGTTCTGTTGCAAGCAGCAACAACAAGAAACATAGACTTTAATGATTGGCAAATCATATATGATTCGGATTTGAAATGGATAACTTGCAGTTTCGGTTGCTGTTCAGACTGAGATTGAGATGCATTCTCGATTTACTGGGCATTGTTTGATTGGAATTGATTGATTTGCATGTGGTTTGATTTAGTGGCAGATGAGGTAACCGGTCGACCAATGCATAGTCCATGTGCGAGCCATGTGTCCGCCTTCAAATTGTACAGAGTGCAAATTCTTGTTGTTCAGTGTTTTTGCTGCCATTTTGTCGACTCATCTGGCAATCGTGCAGCTTGCCCCATAACTCACACACTTTGAAATGCAACACATGGCGGCAACTGCAGCGATTCTTTTTTTCCCTCTTCTTCTGTTTACACTTTCTCATAGCACTGGCTTTCTTTTTTTCCCCCCGTTTTCCCTTTACCCTTTACCCTATCTCTTGTTCCTTTCAGCCTCTTTGCCCGTTATTTGCTACCATTTGCTACAATATCCTTTCAAACCCTTGCTACGTTGGGTTTTTATACTGTTTTTTCTTTCTTTCGTTTTTCTCTCTTCTGGAAATATCTTTGTGAGTATCTGAGTAACTGAGTGAACAACTCTCAGCGTGCTGTGTGTGCTTGTCTATTTTTATCCCTGCTCGGGCTCCCTCTTCACATTATCACCCGGCGCACATACATCGCACTGGATTTTGTCGTAATTGCGTATGGAGAACTCGTCGTCGTCGTCGTCGGAGTCGTCAGGCAGTCAAACAGTCAGTCAGTTCAACTCAGCTCTTTAATAAAGTTTCGCCTTTCAGTTTTTTTTTTCTTTCATTGCGTCTTTTGCTACCTTCGTTTCAGTATATATTTTTTTTGTTTCGCCCTTTATAGTGCTGTTGAGATTTGAGAGCGACGGTCACCCCATGCTGCGTATTCCACTATGGGCTACTGTCTGAGTGTCGACCCGGACCCGGACCCGGTTGGCATTCAGGCAACTAGGCAGCCAGTCAGCTATAGCTAAAATTAGACTCCAGACATCCAAGGGACGTTGCACGTTGTAGGAGCTCCGCTCATTAAGCACCCAATGGCAATGGCAACGGCAACATCAACATCAACGACATACGGCACAGCATTTTAATTTGCGGCATTAATGCGTAGTAAATAAGGCAGCATGACCGTATCATGGCATACATAGAGATATATCTGCACGCTTATATACATATATACTCCTTTATTCCGCTTGAGCGTGCGGTATTATAAAGCGCTTACGACACAGTGGCAGGTTACCCAAAAAGAGAGACTGTATAAATATGGGGCTTAAAATAGGCATACTAGCACTTATAACTGAGCCCTAGCTATACAATATGCAGATACTTGTATACTATATATACTATGTATTGGATTGCAGAGGAAATGCGTGTTGATTTAGTTTTATTGTGGCAAAAGTTGGAAGCACACAAAGCCGGCAGCATGTGTTAGCTGTTTATACACTTTGCAAGTAAATACGTAGGCTTATGTATAAATGTAATACCTGAATCGCATTAGTTTCTGTTAGCATGGTACATACCTGAAAGAATAGAGAGAGACAAAACAGAGAGTTAGTTTGTGGTTCTATTATAAAACAACAAAGAAACTATAGTAAATACTTTTTCTTATATAATTATTAATCAATTCTTAAAAAAATCATATGTTAATTATAAAATGTAATGGTTAATATTATAGAAAATAGTACTCCATCATTCCAGTTACTGAATATATTTCCCATAATTGCGAAGTCTATTTAAATAAAAAATTATTTTTCAATATTAATATGCTAGATTTGCGTGTTTTATGATATTCCCACATAATGAATTAACATTATTTAAGCAGCATTCAGTGCCTGTGGATATTAGAAAACCATTAAAACTTTTTGAAAAACGTGAGTTTAACAAATTTGTACTTGAAATTTTTACCATCGCAACTACAAAACTAATTTTGCATTTTATTTTAATTATTTTTTGTCGAGTTATTCGACTAATTATTTCCCCAGTTTATGGCATCGCAACACGCATAACAGACTAATTTGTGAATAGAAGTTTGCATGCGCATATTTAGTGCAAATCAAATAACTCCTCTTCGTTCTGAACAAAGAAGAGCCGGAAAATATGTACGGATTATGTGACAAAATATGCTTTTTTCGGAACAAAAAAGACACCAACAAATGCAATCAACAAATTGTTTAACTAGTTTACACAATACTTAGTAAATGCCATTGGCAGATTCTTTTCACTCAATAAATCGTGATTAAATACTAAAAAAAAATTGATATCTAAATGTATATGGATTAAAATATGCATAAATCAAATGTAAATACATATAAAAACAGGCTTTGTTGTCGAGTCATTAAAAAATACAAAATATTTAATGTGTGCATAAATTGAAGCATAAATTGTGCGGCAAATGTTTCAATTACATAAACAAGCGAAAATATTGTATTGTATTGTTGACATAGCCAGCTGCTGACGCTTAACGCATGAATGAGAGAGACAAACATTGAGGGTAAGAGAGAGAGAGAGAGAGGGATATATTGGCTGTGCACTTGAACACATTTTCTGTATTCTCTCTCTCAGAGTCTGGTCGTTTAATCAGACTAAATTGACACTGGGGGTCAAATTCATTAAGATAGAAATATTTCGCTTGTTTCGTTATTGTTTCTGCGTTTGGAATTGCGTCGTCAGGGCGTTGGCTTTGGATGTTTATTTTCCATAAATTTCAAAAATAGATAAGCTGCCAGGCATTATTTTCCATTAAACTAAGCAGTGGCATTAGCATGTGCAACTCGTAGTCTTCGAGTACCTAGGCCCAGTAATTGTTGCCTTTCCCGGAAAATTCGAGAATGAACAGGAAATACTCAAGTGTCTGTGTCCAAACCAAAGCAAATTAACAAAACTGTCTGAGATAACATGCGGGGAGAGATAATAGGAAAGGGAAAGAAATAATGAGAGACTGAGAGAGAGAGAGAGAGAGAGAGAGAGAGTGGGAAATATAGAGATTAAATGTTACAAGGCACGCGAAAATTTATAAATAAAATTCAAAAGTAAATGACATGACAGGGACTGGGGCAGGAGAGGAGCTGAGCTGAGCTGAACTGAACTGAGGCTACGCACCGTCAGGATATGCGTGACTAGAATGAAAATTAAACAAAATGTATATTTGTGAGTGCTGAGTGTCAAACGGGAGGCGATTGTAAACGTGGCAACCCAATGGCGCCTCCAAGTACACACAGTCAACGCAAATACATAAATAAATGTAATGGCTTTTGCAACAACACAACACCATAAGTTGTAACAGAAGGTGGGAAAGAGAGAGTGAAAGAGAAAAAAGAGAAGCCAAAAACAAAATCAGTAACATTTATTTTATTTATTTTGGTCTTAGCTCAAGGCGTGGCGAAAAGCAGAGTATTATTTTGATTTCCAAAGCGCTGACTTAACAAAGATCTATAGCTGGAGATGTGTGTATCTGTGTATGTGTAGGCGTTGATGAAGAGCACATGTGTACAAGTATGAAGTATAATGGAAACAGATGCTTCTGGTAAGTAGGCAGCTGTGCAAATGCTAAAAGGCTTTAAATATTGCTCTTATTGGAAATGTCTTCTCAAATTTCTATACATATTTTTGTTAACAGACTTCTGTTATGCCATTCATTATGATAATATTGGACTCTGTAGAGTGTCACTCATTTTGGTCATGCTAAAATTAAGTATACTTTAATTCAAATTATCTCATTTTGCATTTAATTAGGTTAACGTTTTGAGATGTTATGCTAATCGAGACCGTTATTCTTAACACCTTTATAATGTTGACAACATCCAGAATTGGCTTAATTTATAATTTACGATCAACAGACTTCTCCCATCTCATTCATTAAAATTTTAGCCTGTCAAACAGCTCGCAATGTCATGTTAACAACCTTTAGGAATAGCCAAATTATGTTAATGCAAAATGCACTGATTTGTCAAAATTGTTAATATAACAAACACGTTAGATTCAATATTGAAACCAGTTTGTGAATTATTTACTTTCATATAATTAATTGAACAAGACACAATTAAGCTGAACATTACATTTCCAATTGAACAGGAATAAGCTGAAATCGATGATGATGATGATACGACCTCAAGCTGCTTATAATAATGTGAATTGTGATCAAAATTGAGAATTGTATCAAAATTCAAATGAGGAGCTTTTCAAGATGAAGACCATTCTGGACTGTCTTTGAATTTGTATCAATTTTAATGTTAATAGTAATTATAATTGAGCCAAGAGTATCTCAGCTTAAAAGCTGTCCTATTTGTGCAATTACATACGAGTATATGACGAAATTTAGTGGCAATTGCTATAATTGCTATATAAATTCAAATTTTTGGACAAAAGAACAGATATCACAAATTTGTTTGGCCCACAGCAAACGATCAACGAGAATTGCCTAAATTGGCCATTTATTAGTTTTTTCACACACACTAAAAACCAAAAGAAGAACACAAGAACAAAAAGAAAAACATTTTTTCCCCTTACACAACAACAAATTGGTAGGCTTGCGTGATAGGCGCGCATTAAATGGCTGCCAGGACACGGCCAACTACAATAACAACAACAACTGGGCGAAATAATGACAGAAACTTGGCTACTTTTAGTTTTCGCTTTTGTTTGAAACTCATACTTGACAGCCCCACTGTGCACAGTGTACAGTGTACACTGTTGTTATAGTTTTTGCTGACCAATTTCTTGGCCTTTTTTTGTGATGTTGTTTTTCTTTAATATTACCCTCATTATTATTTCGCTTTCGTTTCGCCTCACACTAACAACATTCATGTACATTGTACACAATTAAGTGGTTCTGACCTAGGTGGGATATGTGAGATCCTGTGTGTGCTGCAGCCCTCATCAAATCGTTATTGATTGTTGTGGAGCAACAATAAAAGGAGTTGTAGTAGCTTCCCATTGAAGCTGAAATTAAGTGCCCTCTTTTAGGCTATCATTAAAGCCTGTATCCTGCGGGCGCGCCTCATAAATATCGCCAGCATATTGATGGCTATCTGGCACGCAACCGATTTGCCAACCAACCGAACAGTAACTTACTTGTTTCTGCATTATTTTCTTTTCTTTCATTCATTTTTTTTTTTTTGTATTTTGGCTTCAAAGATAATTTGATAAGTGTTTGAATGCCTGCAGGATGTGGCTACTGTTTACGAGTCACCGAACGAGATTCAAGGCTGCCCATAAGTTTATTTAATCTCAGTGCCATGTAAATTATGAGTACTCAAGTACACGAGCGTATTTAATGAATACCCCCTTAAAGACAGTAACAATCTGATTTCAACATTCCATTCTAATTTCATAATAACTAAGAAGAGTACTTATTTTCGCCACGTAAAAAATTTGATACCCTTGTTGAGGAGTGTGTTCAATTTTCGACTGATCGTTCCAATGATATAACTTTAGAATGTCTTTACTTTTGAAAATCTTTGTAAAATCATTCAAGAGCATAGTAATTATTCTAATTATAATGAGAATTTAACAAATTTTTTAAAGAGAAACCCTTATTGCTGATAATGATATAGGCTGACATCCTTACACAGCGTTTTCACAGCTATTTAAACTGTTCATTGTGCATTGGGGATCTGCATGTAGTCTTAACTCATCCACAATTCGGGCACATTCCAAAATCCACACACTTCATTATATAACATGCAGAAAGCCCCTGGTCAGACGCAGCTGTCAGAACGAGCCTAAAACAAATGACACAAGTGCGTGTATCTGTGTGTGTGTGTGAGACGTCGTTTCCATGCCACATACGTGTATATCACAATCACCCACTCCACGCCTCCCTCAGTTATATACACACACACTATTACCCTCTATAAACCGCCCTCCCCATTGGAATCCCCGTAACTACGAATCATTTGCGTTGCTATCAACGCCAGTGTCATTTGCATGCAGAGAGGAACCCAAAAACAAATGTCAAAATCATAGAATCGACTAGCCCAATGGTGTGTGTTTGTGTGTGTGTGAGTGTGTGCGTATCAAGGGGTGATTGAGTGTGTGGGGAGGGGAACACAGCATGTGTAGGCTGCGTTTATTGAATACGCAAAAACTTGAAAATGACAATAAAGCATAGCAAAAGACAAAAACAAAACAAAGCATAATTAACATGCAAAACATACAACGATTATTGGAATGTTTTTTGAAAAAGATGGCGAGAAAGAGAAAAAGAGGAAGAGGTGTATCTTTCCTTATTTTGCAGCTGTACTCATGAAACCGAAAATCTTGATGAAATTCTTTACATATGCCACATGCGGCTAAAGAAAAAGTATCAAAGGGCAATGACTGGGGCAGCCGCCCATTTGCTTAAATATATAATTTAAGCCCGAAATGAACTCCGAAATTGAATCAGATAAAGAATAAAGGAAAATAAGTAGCTGACAAAGTTATAAGAGTTTGAAATTAGTCCTTAACTTTACAAGTCAAAATATTTATTAGTTTTGAAATGATTATGTACAGAAATATGAAAGGTCTCAGAATCAAGTTTAACGTATTGTTTATGGAGTTGATTAGAAGTGAAAACTTAATATACAAAATTTTCAATGTTCATAATTGCAAAGAAGAACCAATATACTGAATTTTCAAAATAAATAAAATTTAAATGCAGAATTAATATAGTGGCCAAATAATGATCAAAATGATATTCCGCATGAAAATCGGTTAAGTTTTGGCAAAGTTATGCGAGGTTGAAGCTTTTGAAAAAGTGTCAAGGAGTATGGAAAAATATGACTGTGATGGCCAAAATATTGAATTTTCAAAATAAATAAAATTTTAATGCAGAATCAATTTAGAGGCCAAATAATGATCAGAATGGTATTCCGCATGAAAATCGGTTGAGTTTTGGCAAAGTTATGCGAGGTAGAAGTTTTTGAAAAAGTGTCAAGGGGTAGGTATGGAAAAATATGACTGTGATGGCCAAAATATTGAATTTTCAAAATAAATAAAATTTAAATTCAGAATTAATATTGAGGCCAAATAATGATCAAAATGGTATTCCGCATGAAAATCGGTTAAGTTTTGCCACGGTTAGGAAAGTTTGAAGTTTTGTTTTCTACTGAGGTCAATGACTCTTACAAAATTATAACTTATCTAGGCAGTATCACAGTCCTGACAAATTTATATGATTTACTCATGGTACGTAGATTTTCTGGAAAGCGTTATAAAACTTGTAAGTTTATGCTAGACATTTCCCGAAACTATAAAGTTGTTACTGCAACAACTAAAACCATTCGTTACTATATGATATACCAAGCTGATCCAGCTGGTTCACGCACATGTGCTGCATGCAACAAAAAAGCAGCATCTGTGCCAAGTTTTAACGCTTGAACTGTAGAGAAAGGAGTATTGGCGTCTATATAAAGTGCAGCGCAACTAAAGGGGAGTAAAAGGGGGAGTGAGATGGGATGGGATGAGGGCATTCGCGAGGCGAGGTGAGTATATTTATATGTGCTGCGTGCGGTTTTTTTTTTCCAGACTGTGCCGTAGAGCAATGCCAAAAAAGCCAATTTAACGCTTGAATACAATTTTCAATTTAAAGTTTTGCGTTTTCTTATATCGCAGTTCTCTTTCTCTTCCTCTCTTTGATTGCCATCGCTTACGCCCAGCAACTTGTTACGTTTTTAGTTGTGCTTTTTTATGCAACGCCCCCTTTGGGTAACGCACAATGTGCGCTTTGGGGCGAATTAAGAAGGACGGGATGATGGAATCAAAACGGATGTGGTGCAAGGGAAGAGAAGTGTCTCAAAATCCATCAAAGGAAAAAAAGCGCCTTAAAAAGCTCGCATAAAAGTTGACTTTGATTAAAGTTCGAACTTAAGGCACAAAGTATAAAAGCAGACGCACACACACACACACTGACACAAGGATATCGCCAAGGATACACATAAACACTTCGAGCAGCTCAGCAGGAGGGCTTTATCGAAAGTGGGGAGGTGAATTCTTAACCAGCCAGAAGCCAAGCCAAAAGCCAAGTCAATGTAACTGAAGCTATAAGTGAGCCAAAGCTGATTGAAATGATTGAGGCGAAATGGCGCGATATCAGCTACAAAGAGGGAGGGGAAAGGAAATGAGGAAGAGAGGTAGATAAAGAGGGGAAGAGAGGGGGAGAGAGAGAGAAAAGGCAGCTAAGTGCGCGTTACTGTTGTGTGGCAACAGACAGAAGCACAGTTTGTATATTGCAACATCAAAGTTGATGGCAAGTGGAAATTTGTTTTAGATAGATGAAACGCAGCTAAAAGTACATAAAAAGTATGGAACCATTCTATCAAGGATTAATGAATGATGTCCACTTTGTCATCAAAATAAGCTCAACTTCAATTTAAGTAAACCGATTAAAGCTGAGTTAAATAATTTTAAATACAAGTCTAATTCACTTGTACAATTTTGAAATAAATTCCAATTCAATTACGAAACTTGTGTCTGTTGTGAGAAAAGTTATGAAATCGCATCTTTTAATCAATTATTTTGAAGAATTTATGTATGCCACGCCCACAGTGAAACAAGCTGAGTTTGTTTTAATCAATTTCTACTTAGCACTGCATCAATCTTTTGGCCCAGCCCCATTCTGGAGTCTGTCGTCTTGGTACATACCTGTAAATAGAAGAAGACAAATTGCGTTGAGTGGAGAGCATCGATCAAAATATTTTCAAAAATTATGATGTTTTTCACTAATCAATTGTTTGATGTTTATAAACACAGATGTACACATGTTGGCTAAAGAGTTGGGGTAAATATTTAAGCATTACTGGCAAAATTTATGTGATATTTTGTAGGGGGCAAATAACAAACAAGGCCCAAATACAATAGAAGCAGTCGGAACTCGTTAGCCATTGCCGTTGCCGCAATGCGATGAGTTGTTAGTTTTTAATGAGCAACGAACGTTGATCACAGCACTTATTATTCGAGTCTGGTCGACTCGGGGTCGCATTATGTGATCTTTTTGGCCACGCACAAGCTGTTAACAAAAAAAGACCAGAAAAAAAAACCATAATTAAAAGGCGAAAAACTAGTTGGTAAGTGCGGAAAATGTGCGTTGCTTGCCTTAGATAATTTCATAATGTTTTTTCTCTTCTTTTTCACGCGCTTAAAAACATTGCTTAACTACTCTGTGTGCACTAATGACAGTAAGCGCCATCAGTGTTTGGCCCATTGACCAAGTCCAGCGCTAGGTGGCTTAAAGGTCGCTCCTAATGCAGCTCATCTTTCAGCCACGTTTTTATGGCAACAAAGTTGGGAAGTTTCATTACGATAGTCAAGTGTATGAGACAGGCAGTAGAAGCAGTGAGAAAAAAAAAGATAACAACGTCTATTGAGTTTTTTCATTTTGCAAATTGTTTTTGCTGGTGCTGTCCAAATGAGTTTTCAATACTCTGAAATGTGTGTGTGTGTGAGGGTGTGCGAGTGTGTGTGTTGAACTGTTGCTGCTATGCGACACGCACAGAAGCAAACAGCAAACAAAGTTTTCACCATGTGTTTGTTTTTTGTCTTCTCTTTTTATTTTGTTTGCACAGTTTTTGCCCTTTTTTTACAAGAGGCAATCAATGCCTGGACTCAAAATTGATTCCCTTTCAAATGTGAACGATGACGACAGCTTTAGAATTGTCTTTTCTATGCCTGGGTCGGGTCAAATTTTAATTAAAAATTGTATGTGCGAGTATAGCATGCGTAGGCAGTTGTTTACAATCAAATTAAAGTTGTTCCTCATACATTTAAAGCGGAAGAGGAAGAGGAGGAAACTTGACGAAAATTATTTAACAACGCACAATTCAGAACGAGATCCTAGAGATCCTGGGGCACGTCTCTGTAGTCGTTCCATTGTTGCAGTTTTTCATACAGCACGCGACATTTTCATTTGAATTTTATGCCCAAGAGCACAGAGCACGGCAACAACAGAGGGTTACAAAAGTAACGCATACGCCCTGTTCACATACATACACACACACACAGATGCATACACATACACACACGCTTTCACACACATCTTGTTTTCATTTCCGTCAGCTACAATTGACGCTGCTCAACTTAACCTCATTCCTCAGTCCTGCTGCCGTTGTGGCATTTTCATTTGCATATTCAACAACCTCTCGGTGTCCTCGCACAGTACCCTTTTGGGGTTTTTAACTTTTGCCAGGCCATGGCACCTTCATTTGTTCTTAACCCAAAAGCACAGCTTGGCTCATACAACTTTCACATAAGTTTGGCAACGCATTGAAGAGTGTACACATTCGCATAGAGCTTATATAGAAGAAGAATGTTGAAAGCTCTTTCTAATGAAGAACTCTATCAAGCTCTTGTGATTTCTCTTAAGTTTTCTAACAATTAAAAGGCCATTATGTTTAAATTCTTAAGCTTTATTAATTATTTTTGAATCAGATTTATATCTCTATATGCCTATTTAGACCCAATTACCAAAGAATGAACAAAGAAGTATTTTTTCACGAATCTAGAAACATCTAGAATAAGTAAAATCAGTTTTTATAGAATAAGTAGTGGGTCTGTCATAGTCCAGTACTCTTAACTGTAGCCCTTTTCTGCCAGTTATTGTTGTCATTGCATTTTTGTTGTATCTTTTGGCAACACAAAATTAAAAATAATATTCGCCATTGCAGCTTTTGGGGCTGGAAAGAAGTGAGGCAGCTGCATCTTTCCACTTTGCTAACTGACATGATAAAGTGTTGCCTTGGCTTGCTTACTTGCCCCTACCTCGCGTTGCATGCCCCTTTTGTCGGCCTGTTCTGTCTGCATTGTCACGTTTCGCTGCTGTGGCAGGACATGCCGCCCAGGACAGGCCACTTGTTTCTTATCAAATGAAAGTATATAAATTGATGCTGGCCTCTTTAGCTGTTGACTTGGCTTGGCTTGAATTGGGTTGGAGATTTTCCAGCTGCTGCACAAGCAATTTACAGGCAGCGTCTGCTAATTGCAAAGGGAGGAGAATTGAATTTTTGAAAGTGTTTGCCAGGTTGGCAAAATCTGCTAGCACAAGTGTGTGTTACACACACGGCACATAATCAACCTGACTGTCAGAGGAGAACAACATCCATTGTCTATAATGGTTGTCGACTCGCATTTTCACCTGCAAATTTGCGAATATTTCGTGTGCGCATAATTACGTGGCACTACAAAAGTGTTGCCTGCCAACAGGCGCACAACACACAGATACACACTCACACACACACACTCCGCGTAGCAGCTCATCAGACTTGCATTTGTTGTTGCTGCTTCTGTGTCTGGCATTCACTGATGACGCATACGTCATGTTGTACGAACGCAAAGTCGCGACTTTGGCTGATGCTGCAACAGAGCCACGACGGTTGATGCATATATTTCTTGTAATTAAAATCACATTGAAGTCCGGATAGGGAGCCAGACTTTGCCTTTGAGGCAAGGCAACAAACTTGTTGACTGGTGTATATATACATATCCCCCTGTGTGTATGTGTGCGCCAGTGTTTGCTGTAATTAAACTAAATTAAGAACTCTCTTGGCATTAAAATGAGATTTACGCTTCAGCGCAACGCAACATTGAGAGCAACAAACTTGGGCAACTGTCATTTGAAATGAAAATTTGTATAGCACGCTCCGACCATGCTTAATTAATTTCTAAAGCCCAGGCGCAAGCAGATGACAAAAAAATAAAATGTTCAGAGAGAGAGAGAGAGAGAGAGGCAGGAAAGAGGACGATAACTTCAGTGTAAACTTTTCCCCAGCTGTGTTTTGCCTGTGTCAATTGTGACAGGCGAAAATTGTAACCGAAAATTGAGTCATTTTTGCGCAATGTCAAAAGATTTGCGAAACCAAAAAACTTTACTTTACAAGGCTGCTTCAGAATTAGAAAGCACATTAGAATGTTAAGTGAAAGACAATTACATAAGAGAACAATGACAATTGTGAAGCTTTCAAATTAAAATGGAATACAATTCTTTGAAATCTCTGCCTTTCTCAGTTATTAACTTACAGTTTAAATGTGCTTTTAAAGCTTTTTCCGTTTTAACATCTTAATAGACAACTTTGTCTATTAATTTTCATGCAAATAATTCAATCTATTGCCTTAAATTACTAAAACAGCTCTCGAAAATTGCACAAAACTTGGGCATTTCAATTAAAACAAACCACGAAACTCAGTTGAATGCAAATTAAAAACTGAAAACGAAATGTTGTCAGCTTACTTTGCTTTCAATTAAAATCCACACACAGACAATAAAACGAAATCGCTTTTGTTGGTCGGCTAAAAGTTTCTTTCGACTTTGATGGTCATGTGCAACGTAATTTCTATTTTTTTTTTTACAATTCCAGGACGAGGACGAGAACGAGGCGCCTGCGCGTAGGAAATAAGGAATTTGCATATTATTTGCATATGCATGAGGTGAAATTACAAAGCGTTTGCTTTAAGATTTACAAAATGTTGTTTGGGGATTTTTAGATGGTGATTTCAATGAAATACGCAATTATGCAGAGAGCAAGTAATTAGCGAAGAAAGGCATGAACAGACAGCAAAGGAGCAAATGGAGACTCCCTCTGACTCTGACTCTCAAATTGCCCTTAAAATATTACAACTGCCTTTAGACTTCTCCACTCGCTTTTTATGCTTTATTGCAATTTTATGTCTTAATTTTGGAAAGAAAAGGAAACAATGCCAGAGCAAAGGAAGACGATGGCTGTGACGTCTGTGGAGGATGCTGCGGCAAATGTGTATTTTATGCATGCCCCAAAAGGTGGCAACAACCGGTACACAGACACAGTCGCAAAGACAGACACAGATACAGACAGTGGCAAAAAAGAAACGCCAAAAGGGAAACGCTGTCGGATGCCGCAGGAAAACCGCAATGAGAAAATATATATTTTTACATTTTGGCCAAGGCGCGAATTGTAACAAACGATGATGGAACGGCAACAGCAGCAGTCACAGTGCCAACAAGAAAACTTTGGTCACTTCTGACTGTCTTCCTCTGTCTTTCTCTCTCTGCCTCTCGCTGTTTCCCTTTTCATCTATCATTCAAGGCAATTGTTTAGCGCAAAATGCGCATTTAATTCGCTTTTGTGTTGTGCCGCACACGCAAATCGAGCGCAGAAAATAAAGTTGAATAAGTGGGAAAGAACACAACTGCGAGGAATGGGAAAGAAAAAGTGATGGGAAGAGTTTTGGGAATCGGGATAAATGCAAATGCGGCAAACAGAGAAAATATTATTATAATATGGTAAATATGAAATGCAGCGACGTTCAAACTTTTCAACAGAACGCGAATAAAATTTATGCATTCCAATTATGAAACGTGCCAAAATAAACGTAAAATAAAATGGAGTACGGACGGAAGGAAGTTCAGGGCGCCGTTTTGGTGCGTCCGAAAATGCACTCGAAAAAGTTTTGCGGGCCAGCAAAAAAAAAAATATAGAAATAATATATATAATGGAAATTAATTAAATGAGTGGAAAGGCAAAGAACTCCTCGGTCCTCTACAAGCCTTGATTGCTTGGTCAATACACAAACAAAGCAATGCACACACACACACATACACTGTCAATTGCAGCAGTTGCCCTTTCCGTCTCGCTCACCTGTTTTGCCCCTCTATAAATAAAAAAAATGGCATGGCAAATACGCAAACTGAAGGTTAAACAGCAGCAGCCACAACCACACTCAGGATATTGCCGATGCCAAACAAACTTTGACTAGCCTGCCAAATTTTTCTCTTTCAACAGAAAAAAAAAACGAATCATGAAAAATATATATAAAAAAAACTTTACAGAGATTTCATTTCGTTTGCTTTTTTGTTGGTTGATTTTTCTAGCTTGATTGAATGGCAGTTGGGAACAAAAAGAACTTTTGGGCTACCAGGGCTGCACACACATTATAAATAATACGCCCTGGCCTCTTTTGCTGGGGGTGTCAGCTGGCGCCGAAAAATATGCAATAAAATTTATTTTTGCACACAGCTCGAAATACATAGAGAGAAAGATACGCTCACAGTCAGTCTGAAAACTGTTCTGTCGCATATGTTGTGCAACATTTCCGTTTCCGTCTGCTCTACCAAAAATGTTCACACAACTCCAACAAGGAAAGAAAAAAGAAAATTATGTGTGAAATGTAACAAAGAAAAAAATATAAAACATAAAAATAAAGATACTCAGAAAAAGATGACAAAGTTTGCACTTTAACAAGAAAATAATCAAATAAATTATCATAAAGTGCAAAAAAAAAACCGTTTTGTTTTGGCCGGAAGTCACGTACTGTCTGCAAGGGCCCAGTCATATGTGTGTGCGAGACAGGAAGAAAGAGATAGGCATAGCAAGTGTAAGGAAGACAAAATATAACACTGTCTGGTGGGTTTTATTAACTTTGCTAAAAACATCGTAAAAGGGGGCGACGCTGCTTTAAATTATGGCCAAGTGGCTAAATTATGGGAATGTCGCGTAAAAGGCGACCTCCCCCTTGTCGCCAACCAAAAAAAGGGGCAGGCAGACAAAAGACAAATGGTTTTCATGTGTAAATTATAATTGGAAAACAGGCTCCACAAAAGGGTAAACGGGAAGTAACGAGCGGCTGATAGGGCTAAGCTAAAGGAAGAGTCAAAAATTTACAAAAGTACTTGAAATTTGAAGAATAAATAAAGATGGGAAATGGAATTTATAAAGAGAACAGCTGAAGTGCTTAAAAGATTAAGAAAGTCATTGAAATGATCTATAAAGTTACAAGCCTTATGGTAAAAATAAAAAAATTTAGAAAAACTCAAAGATAATAAGAAATTTGAGATAATATTAAATGAACTAGAAAAGTTTATCAAAAGCGGAATCTTAGTAGAATAGTAAATTTATTTGTTTATAAGTTAAAGGGAAATCTAAGAACTACAGTGGATTCCTGCTCAGAGACTACATCTATATAAGCGCCAACAACTTGCTAACAATTTAAGCTTATTCACAAGTAACTCAGTTCAGACACTCACACGCACACACACTCAGACTCATATACACACTGTGCTGTGGGCAAACCATCAAGCTGACAATCATAACAGGTCCTCAGGCTGCCTCAGACGAGCTGTACTAGAATTTTCAGGCTGGCAGCCTGGTAGGCGGGCCAGACAATGTTATCGTGGAGCATATGACGTCCCTGGCCAGATAAGGGTGACAAAAATATGTATTAAGTGCAGGGATGGACAGACGGAACAAGCGGGCGACTATCAAAAGGTATGAAAAGCGTACAAACAACGTCGACAATAACAAAGAAGCAGCAGCAGCAAAGAAATGAAATGGAATCCTTTCACACACATACAAAAAAAAACTAAACCCTATATGCCATTTACACACACATACATATATGTCTATATATATTTATATACATATATATAGTTGAGGGGACAAACAATGGCAACAACGAACGAATGAATGAATGAAGTGCCAGCACCGATGAAGGGAAGGCGGCTAAAGGGAGGGCAGGGGAGGGGCCAAAGGGCATGACAGCACGAGTACCATAGAGGCAACAACAAGTTGACACTTTTATGAGGCACTTAAATGACACAACCCAAAGCAAGCATGACCATATGAGCTCTCTAAGAGGGCCACCACCAAAGCCACTGTGCCACAACCTGTGCTACAGATTGACATGCAAACAATTGCGCACAGAAGGGGTCAGAGATGGAGGCAGACAGGGAGCGAGGGTTCGGTTGCAGGAGCAACAATTGCAATTGTCCAGCAACGAGTTGAACTGAGGAGGAAGGCAAAGCTAACTAATGCCAAAAACTACAATAGCCTTAACAATGGTGGCCCATTGCCCATTGGCCAGGACATAGCACAAATATTTGAGTTGCATAACAAAAGGCAACTAATTTTTTTGTTGTAAAGAGCTAAATAAATAATTGAAACGGGCACTTCCGCTTTGCTACTGAGTACAGCGACAGAGGCAGCAGCAGAGGCAGCAGCAGAGGCAGCGACGTCAACGCTACGTCAGACCATCTATCAATTGGAACATCAGAGTCCCATTGAGTCAGACGACCAAAAACTCGCGCCTTTGTTGCCGTAAATCAGTTCCCTGGCACTTTGCCAAAGAATTTTATGAAAATTGAAAAGTATAAGCTGTGAGCGAGTGAGGGGGGAAAATTGGAATATTTTCTGACACATTTTTATCGTTGGAAATTGTCAAAGAGTTTAAGCATGAGACGTCGTTGCTGCTGTCGCTGCTGCATTATTGACAGTTCATATTGATATCCCATATAGAGTAAGTCTATATATATGTGCTTAGATATATGAGCATGTATGTGCCAAAGTTAAACGAAATTTGAGTAAGGCTGGCTAAAATTGAAAAGAATTGTCTGACGATACTATGAAGGGGGAAAAAAGAATGTGTCCTAAACCAAATTGTGGCTGTCAGCAGGGAAAGTATTCTTATATTAAGCAGCCTCAAAGCATATTTAAATTCGGAATCCGTTCAAGGAAACAGCAAAGGTAAAAGCCAGACAATAAATGGAATATTTCCTTGACAGCTCATGGAAAAAAATTTAATTTACTTTTAAAAATAGCTGTAAAATTCTTTAAAGAGAAGATGCCTCTGCGTTTAGATTGTAAATACTTGTATAATAAAACAATAATAAACTGCATATGGAACTCAATTTGTTGTGTTTAAATTGAGTTCCAACTAATTTTAATCACTCATTAAGTTTATTTAATTGCTGTCAAAAGCAATTTGTAAATAAGCACAAAGTTAATTGTGTATTGCAATATTTATTTAATGTTAACTCTAATACAATTGCAACAATTTCTGATCGCAATATTTTTGACAAGCAATTAAATACCAAATATAATTAGATAATAATTTGGCAGAGAAAAAGTTTTTGACATAAGCGCAAAATTCCGGCGATAGCCACGCGCCGCTGGCATCAAGGAGATTTATATAGTTTATAAAATATAATAAATAAATATATTTCAAAATTTGCATATGTGCAGTAAACTGACAACAACAGCAGCCACTACAACAATTGTGGCAACTGCAGCAAAAATTTTCGTGCACTCTCGGGTCTCTTAACATTTACTCTCGACATTTTTATGGGGTTAAAAAATCCGTATATAAAAAAATTTGCTGTCCCGGCACGCTTCAAATGGATGATTGCATGTATGGGGCGTACTCCTATGGGCGTGGCCGCTTTGTGGTTGGCCCTCGTTCGTTTGAAGTGCAGCCGCTTTTCGAGCCAGTTCTCTCACTATAATCATTTTAAATCAGCGCCAGACACGGCGTCGGCTTTAAATCTGCCACATGAGAACGAGTATTTTTTGTGCCACTGTGCACTATATTTTGGGGTGCATTGTTCGAGCGAGGGACAGAAAAAAATTAATTAAAATATGGTGCACGGAACCATTAAAGTTGCAACAATGAACAGTCGAGCAAAAAATGGCCTGTCATATGCTGCGTATGCTTAATACATTTTTAAAGGGCCAGTCAAACATTTTTGCGGCTACGCTGCGTATGATTAATTTCCGTTTTTATTAAGCCCAACAATTAATCCAACACGGATTCAACGAAATTTCGGTCATTTTCAACGCTTTTTTCACGGCCATATTCTATTGTTATTGGTATCATAAGCAATTTACTTAATTTATTTAATTGCTTTATTATGGACAGCAACAAAACTACTAAACAAAAGAAAAAATCGGACAAGAAAAAAATTATAAGTATTATGGCATAAAAATGCAGCGTTAAATTTCTAAATTGTTTACATTTGCTATTAGGCAATAAATAAACGACAGCAACAACAATGGGTAGCATTTGTAATCCCAACAACAATAATAACAACAACAACAACAGCTACATCTACAACAACAATCAATGACTCGGCTTATTAGCACACACGCCCCCCTCTTGGCACACAACTCCGCCTTGGGTGCTAAAACTAAACTACAAAATTGCTGGCTCCCCTGTCGGGTCGCATTTTAGTGGCCACCCCCCTTAAAACCCCGCAGCTACCAACGACCCTGCAACGATTTGTTGCTTGCCACAGCAAGTCGGTACTCACTGCTGCATAGAAAAACTTTGCTCTAGCGAATTTAATCAATAAGTTTTTCCAAGGGTCTAGGACAGAGTCTATCTAGCTGTGGCCCTAGGATAAAAAGAAGGATGAAAAGGAGGCAGCAGACGCGTTTGCGATAAGCGTTTTAATAGCTCACAATTTTTGATCTAAAATTATGCCAAAGTGGATTGTTATCCCATTGGCCAAGGGGCATGCCAAAGCAATTTTCGCAAAACTTTTTGATGGCCAACCAAAGGGAGGAATAAAGAAGGGGATGGAGCGGGAGTTGGCGCCTCAATTTCCTGGCCTAATACAATGCAATTTAAGCCAGCTGTCAATTAATTTGACTCTCAGAGAGAGACAGCTTAGTGCAAAGTGGCAAAGACAAAAGACGACAAACTCTCGACAGCGACTCGATTTGTCTCATGGGAAACCGCAGCGAATCATCTCAGTATTTATCTGTCTAGAGTCTAGACAGTGCAAAAACTTTTGTCTAGCACTGTGAATATGCTTGCCAAATGGCTGCAATTTTTCAGTGGTTTTGCCAAATTGCATTTAATTGCTCTGCCTTTTTGTTTTTATTATAAATATATATTTGGTGCTTAATTATTTAAAATAAAAGACACGAGCAGATAAAACAATTTCTGAATTACAAATACAAATGACGGGCAACTAATTAAAGCAACTGAAATGTAAGACACAATTTTCGCATTATTGAACAAAGGACAATCGCTAAGAGTGCGATAGAGATAGTGAAATTGACAGAGTAAGAGAGTGATAAAGATAAAGAAAGAGGTACAAGGTCTGCGTTGAAATGAACAATGAATTTGCATTTACATTGATCGATGGCTTTCAATTGCCATTTTCACGGCCCTGTGGCCTATAAATAGACTACAAATGATTAGGAAGTGATTTATATGGGGCACATAGCGAGCAGATGCGGCACAAGACGTGGCAATATAATCAAACTGAAAGAAGGCAGTTAAATTGTGCGCGAAATTATTTCAGCTAGAATAAGCAACAATACTTTTAAATGGAATTCTGAAATGTTTAGCTTAGAGGCTAAGTATAATATACAAATATTTATCATTGAGCTGAATAAATGGTTGATATTAATTTTATCACTTTAATGGAGAAATTAGAACAGAAAGAAAAGTCCAGCGGAAAGTAAGAGCGATCAAAGTAAGGAAGAAAGTGTGGGCAGTTTGCCAAGCTATCAGCTTGAACTTAAATTAATTAAGTCAGCTTAAAGCTTTAATTTGCTTTCCACAAAGGAAGTGTCGAAGAATGGGAAGTTTGCCAAACTTTCAGCATTGAGATAAATTGATTAAATTATATTAACAAAGTTAGCTTAAAGCTTCAATGTGCTTTTTACAATGAATTTGTGGGCAGTTCGCCAAGCTTTGAGTTCTAAGTGAATTGTTTTTTTTCTTTAAATATACAAATTAAAATAAATTATTATTACTATTATTACTATAGTCATGCTCCTTTGAAATTTTTTAACTTCTTCGTCTATCGTTTTGCACTTCGCAAGAAATCAGTTTCGATTTGGTCAAGTTTATTTCGCCTAACTTTTGTTTTAACTTCCGCTTGGCTGCATTTTCGTATCAGAATCCTGAATGTACTTCAAAATTCATCTAGTAAATTGGTACATGCACCACTTGATTTTCCATTCAAAAGCCACAAAAAACACTTCAAACGCAAACATCAAAAAAAAACTATCAAGTAAAATGCAGAAGAGCAGCGCCAGTAACAACAACTACAACAACCAGTACAACATCAAAACTATTTGCGAAATAAACATAAAAACCATTTAATCTGGAATGTATACAGCAGAGTTTCCACACCGCAATTTACAATACCACCGTACAATACACACACGCATAAATACACACCAATGTGTGCATTTTACGCGAGTAAATATTTTGGTTAAGTATACGCCATGTATTCTCCTCTTACTCTCCCATTGTTCTTTCTCCCTCTTCAGCTCGTTTTGTCTCAATGTCTTGGCGTTTTGTCTGTCGATTACGTTTCCACTTTTTCTTTGACATTCAATAGTTTTCATTTCTTTATACCACAGATTCCCCTTCCACATGCTACATCCCTTTGTCTGCTCATTTAGAATTATTTTTATATGTTACTTGTTGTTGTTGCTTTATTGTTGTTTTTCTGTTGTTGGGGTTGAGTATTTTGCGGTTATTTTTATTGCATTTCGTTTTTATGCAGTTACAATGACAATTTCTGTTCTTTCTGCACATTGCACGCTTCGAGGGGCATAAAAAGCGCTGAGATAACGACAGAGCAGAAGGTCGGCCAAACGGGAGGAGTAGCTGAGATTTTATGCAACATTTTATGCGACATGACAGTCAACAGCATCATCATCAACGTCATCAACGTCATCATCGTCATCAGCATTATCAACGCATGTATCTTTTATGTGTATGAGCTTGTCATTTGCATTATTTTCATTACATTTTATTGGACAGCTGCCGGATAGACTCTCAGCTCTTATATACTTAGTATGTTAACTGTCTGTGTGTGGTATTAAAATTCAAAACTGTAACTGAAAATGCTTAAGACTTTTCCCAGCAAGCTGCCACTCGAAGTGCCAAAGTTTGTAGCAAATGTTTTGCGTCTTCAAAAGTTACAACTTGTACGACGTTCTAATCTCTGTTCCATAAAAAATAAATAAACTACAACCAAAAAAAAAGTGCCAAAACATGTCACATGGAAACCTTGTCATTTCCCCCTCCCCAGCCGTCCCGTCAAATGAACCTTTGGCTTTGAGTTGTTTTTACACAAACGTCGCTGCGAATAATTTACACAGAACAAACTTTTGACTAAGAAAACAAAATAAGAAAAAGAAGCCAAAAAAATAAAAAAAAAAAAAAAAAAAGAGAGAAAAAAAGCATTTGCCGTGCCTTGACCAAAAGTGAAACAGAGGCAACCGCAAAGCGCCTTGAGTGCTAAGCTGGGCGTTGAACTGGGCGTGGCTGCGGCGACGGGCAACAAGAGCACTGAGAGAAAAAGGTAAGAAAAGTTATAAAAAATTTTACGCTCAGCCAAAAGTGTATGAAATAATCCGTAGAGATTTTTATCTTGTTAAGCATGGAAATGTCCAGCAAAGGCAACTGCCCCTTCAACTTGCCCCCCTCTTTCTCCATCCCTCAATCATTGCCCCTCCCTCTGGTTGTCTCTTTCAGCCTTTGCTTATCTTTGCTGGAAATCTTTGCAGCAGCTGCTGTTGTGTGTTGTTGTTTTTTTTTCTATACAGGTAGCAAAATTCGCAGCAAAGTTTTGTTGACTTATTTTTTATATAAAAATTGGAAACTATTACATTTCCCCTCCCAGCTCACTCTCTCTCTCTCTCTCTCTCTGTCTCTTCCATTAACTGACTGGTCTAGGCCTCTTTCATCTTTGCTGTTGTCATTAATTCAATTTACTTTCTGCTGAGAGACTTCACCTGTTGTTTGGCCATAAGTCTGGCAGATTTATGAGCCTGGCCAAGAGTTTCAGCGCGAGGCGTGAAGATTTTTGCCTAATTAAAGTCGCTTTGGGTCACTCACTTTTGTCCACGGGGCGGAGGGGTAATGTGAAGATATTACTTTTGGGTCCCGCTGGGTTTATGAGCTAACTCTGAGAAGAAATCTCTGTTGAGAACTTACCTGTAATGAAAAAGAAAGAACAAGAATAAGTAATTAGCGCAAATTAGACAAAATGTTTAAAGAGTGTAGCTTATGAGAAAGTGTGTATATTATTGTCTGTATATGAGTTTCAGTGTGTTTTTAAGCCGCTTGGGAAATTAACCAAAATCTGTTAAGTACAAGCATTTAAAAGAAACTCGCAGCTGAGTCTTTAACATGCTTAAACTAACTGAAAACCAGTTTAGTTTCCTTAACAAGACAGACAGTCTATTAATAATGTCGTCTATTTTTGTAAACAATTTTATAAGCTAACAAATTTCTTTATAATTAAGACACACTTTAAATAAATCGTTTTATAATAAACAAGTCTTGATAATACTGCGATTACGCTGTCTATATAACTATTATATGAGTTAAATATAACTTGATTGTTAAATGCATTCTGTTAAAATTAAAATACATTCATAATTTATGGTATCGCGCTTCTATTGAGAGACGAGTATTTCTAACCTAAAAGAACAGACCAAAGATATTAATATTATAACAATTTCACTTTATCTTAGAGTTATCTTTGAGTTTCAGTTTTAAAATTATCTATATTTTAAGCATTCTTTCTCATTGTTTCAAGTTTTTTGTCTCAGGTGCTTCAGAGAGTCCTCACAAATTCCATCAATAGCATCATCAACACCAAAAACATGGCCACAAATCCTACGGTTTCATTGCTCCCTCAATATGGGCATCAATCTCGCCTTGTCAGCGCCCAGTCAAGTTGTTGCCATTGTTGTCGCTCGCTATTTTTTGTGTTTCCACAAAAGCCGCCCTGATGACGTCTACTCTCTGCTGCTGCTGCTGCTCCTACTACGATACTCCCACAACAAGAAACCAGTTTTCCATTCCTGTGCAAAAAAAAAAAACAGGATTTTGTTTTTGTTTTTTCTGCTTTTCGCCTTAAGGCTAAATTCATTGTCAAAGTCGCAACAGCAGCAGCAGCAGCGCCTACAAAAACTTTTGTCATCAGACAAAAGAGTTGAAAACTTTGGTGCATTTGTTGTTTTTGTCGTTGTTGCTGCTGCTGCTCCTTCAACGCCCACAGCGACACGCCCAGCGTACAGAGAGAGAGAGAGAGAGAGAAAGAGACTAGGAGACTACAACGACAGTGCACTTGTCTTATGGGAACACTGTGAACTCCCTCAAGCAACTGACTGAGTCAATGTATCTATGTATCTGTATCTGTGTATCTCTTCGATGTGGTTTGTGCCTCGCCTGCTTCACTTTGATTGATGATTCCGAATTAGCGACAAGCTAAGCAGGAAAAATGTACGAAAGATCTTTTCAGGTCATGTGTTTTTGTTTTTTTTCTTCTCGTTTTCATCTTCTTTTATTTTCATCTGTGTTCTTAGATAATAAAAAATGCGTACCCATACGTTTTCTGACAACAACGGAGCAACGACCGTGTGTAGTTTTCTCAATCTCTTAATGATGTGGCCATGTCTTGATCAATACAGCTTGGCAGCTGGACAAGTTGATGTTTAGAAGAGCTTAGATAAGCCCCAAGTTCATAGTTGAAAGCTTGTTCAGGGAATTAGCGGCGTGTGTAGTAAATGTCTCAACTCAATTCCACAACAACTTGTATATAATGAGTCCATGATTTTGGCATTCAATTAACTCTTTATACATTTATTTAATGATTCAATTCGTTCCTGTACAATTCTTCAATCTATGAGCACTTGATTTGCGCATTGTTCGCTTAAGGAAACAGAATCTATGAATAACTTAAGTCTCATTCTCTATATGTCATTGAAGATTCCTTTTGTACAACATCATCATCAGCATCGTGATGATCATTATCGCAATGATTGTATTAACCGCAGCTGCCTCGTGTGCTTTTTGTGCTATGCCTGTATGTGTTGTCTGTCATTACAAATTAGTTTGAGTTACGCTATTTTTATGATTTGCCTTTTTGTGGTTTTTGTGGTATGCCCCATCAGGTGCCAAAAGCGAGGCGCTACATTTGCAATTAGCCATGTGCACAGCCTTTTTGATGGCTGCTGAAATGCTGAATACAGAACTGGGCTACACAGCGTGAGAAAGAGACAGAGAGAAAGATCCCCTTGTGATATTCTGAAAATGAGACAAGCAGCTGCTTATAAAAGTTTTAAAATGTATCTCAAAGATGCTTCTTCATTTAACTGGCACCACTTGAGAGTCGTATCTTTTTCTCTTAATGCTGCAGCTGCCTATTGTTGTGCCCCTCCCCCGCACTTGTTCGCTGTAATGTATCTGCCCACGTTTTATTTAATTCTATATTTCATAACTGTCAAGTGCTGCTTCCTGTCGTTGTCGTTGTCATTTCCTGTCCTCCACACAACACGTAAATTTTTATTAGACTCTGCCGCCCAGTCACAGCCCCATTCCCCCATTCCTCTCTCTGTGCTATGGCTTAAATGATGGCATCATTAGACAATTTAGGTGTCGCCTCCCGTTGATTGAATAAATTATAGGCACTCGCGCGTGTATACTCAAAAAAGCGACAACTTTTCTTCATTTTTATATGCAAATAAACATGCACACAGTCGGTCAAATAATTGTTTTGACAAACGAAAAGGTGCATATATTTATTTATTACAAAAAATAAACATTTAAGTCCAATAAATTTCATTATATCTATTTTTAACTTGTTTTCAAATAAGAAAACAAGAAAATGATTGTTTGTCAAAATGAAATCTGTGAGTGTTTATCAAGATAATTACTTGACTAACTGTATAATTTTCTGTTGCTGCTGTGCCTTCCCTTTATTTGACAGTCACCGGAAATAGCTATTTATGCGCCCATTAGCGCTGCTGCTGCCGCTGCTGAATCTGATCTTGCCACATTTGCATACGCTATTCCCAGATCGTAATCCCAGCACAAATCCTTGGCATAAGAGTTGCTCTGCTGTCTAACCACTTTCACTCTCGTTGACCGGGTTTATTGCACTCGCAATTTACACTACAACGCTTTTCCACTGGTTATTCCGGTTCTTCTAATGCGCGCCGGTCTGTGACGAGTGCCAAGTGCCTGCTGACTATTGCCTCGTGGCATCGGTGTCATAATCAGTCCAGACACAGACACACACACACACACCACAGACAACACACAGCCCTGGCCAGACCCACCCCGCCCCTGTCAACATTGAGACTGGTTAACTGGCCGCAGCAAAAAAAAAAAAAAAAGAGCCAAGTCAACGACGACGCGGTCTTTTATGTAAGCCACGACTGTGCTGGCTTTGAGCTCAAGTGGTTTTTTGGACGATGACTTCAGCAAGTCAGCCTCGACTCAAGGACAAATCGCTTCAAGCGTGCAAAATACATTCTGCGTTGTAGATTCTAAGTAGATTGTGTTGTTGATCTTCGATTTTGATTTCGATTTTTTGACAGGCCTTTTAAAATCAAAGCATTGCCAAAAAGTTTACCACTTTTTTAACCCAAATACCCTTTAAAAGCATGAACTAAAGGGTGTGCTAAACTAAACTTGTAGTTCTGTTAACTATTTCGCTTTCAATTTTTTTTTACAGGGCAATCTAAAAGTCATCAAGAGCTTTGCTTCAAGACACATTCTGTTGATTAATTATTTAGTCTGCCTTTTGTATTTTTTCCTCTGCTGTTTACTGAAATTTAATCTCTGATGATTGACTTATTACAAATTGGAAGCGAAATATGCACGAAAAGAGAATTAATTTATAATTAATAATCACAGCGTTTAGCGAGTGTAACTAAAAACTTTGTAGGCACTCATTAGTCGCTGTCATTGTTGTTGCTATTTTTGTTGTTATTTTTATTATTTGCCGGGGTTTCGATTTCGTTTTTCGATCTATTTCTGTTTCTGCCTGTCTGTGATTTAATGATTGGTTCTCTTTTGGGTTTCGCTCTGACAGCAGGAAGCCCACAGTTATTATTTTAATTAACCTAATGAACAGAGTTCAAATATTGCTGTGGGTATGAATTTGGGTTTAGGGTTTCATTTCAGATTCGATTGTAGCTAAAGCAAATTTGCGGCTCTTTCGGTCATCAAACAATTAGTGCTGGCAAATTGTTAGATTAAACCGAAATGATGATGGAAATTTAAGCTTGGGAAACAGAAGTTTGAAATCTCTAAATGGGGATTTCAGGCATCTTAGTGTAAGCACTTGAAACACTCAAACAATCCCCAAAAAAATTTAAATGATTACATATTTACATAACATTGAGTATTGCTTTTGACACCTTCACCACAGCCAAAAACCCCAAGCAATTGAAATACAAATCAAAATCAACTAACATTAAATTTATTCACTTGACTGTACTCAACGTCATTTGTTGCCAACACAATTGCAGTCACCGACAAATAGACAGAGACAAATAAACACAACAACACACACAAAGTTTTTCATCCGCATCAAGTCTTATGACACATCAAAATACGATGAGAGGGTAAGAGGAAGATATTCCCAAATGAACGACTGGCAAATTGCAGAGTTATGTGTTCTGCACATCATATAAATTATGCCAAAATGTATATGTGTGTGTTTGTGTTTGTATCTGTATCTGTGTCTGTGTCAGAAACTTCTCGGTCTCTTGAAGTGCGAATGACGTCTCTGATGTTGTGCTCGTTGTTGTCGTAACTATGAATTGCATTTCAAGTGCAATTCCGTGCTATGTTTATGCATTTGCGGACAGCTGCTAATGCCAAGCGGATGCAACAACAACAGCAACAATCTTTCTCTCTCAGTCTTCGCACTTCAACAGATGCCACAGAAGATTAGATTAGCTGCTGCTTGCAACAGCTGCGATGCTGAGCTGATGTGGCCTACATTCAGATCTGGAGATAAAAGTTACAGCCTTAAATTGAGCTCAATTTGTGGTGCTTAAACAACAAATTTTCACTTTATGTCAGTCATGTTGCTTGAGATGTTAACTGCCTAAACAACATGCAAATTATACGGTTATGTCTGCTTGGTTTTACTTGATTCCATATCTATAATACTTGATTTTACTTCAGCTATTAAATGCTGAATTATAAGGTTTGCCTGTTTAGGAATTGATATAAGAGATGCAGGCTTAAATGGAGCACAATATGTAGTGCTTAACATAGTTTCAGTTTATTTGAGATCTAACATAAGTGTAAATCAATTTATAGTGTTGATTTTAGGGAATTTAGTGCCTCAAAGTGCTTGTGAATTATAAGAATCAAAACCTACAATTACCCCCCAACAGGGATTACATCTCTGCTCATTTTCCCCCACTTCTCTACACTTTTTCCAAGCCCAACTCAGTTTGAATTTAATTAATGCTCTTTTGCCCATGTTCAACTAAAATTGACACATAACATTTTTCGGTCTTTTATTATCAGCTTGTTTAGGTCTTTTTGTATGAGTCTGCCTGTGTGTGTGTGTATGTATCACACACATTTTCCTGGCTGTCGTGACATTTAATAAATTTTCATGCAAAGCATTTTTCGTTTATCCAGCGGGCAAACCAGACACGCCTGTCAAATCTGGCCAGAGCCAGAGCTCATCGCAAAGTCTTTAATTAATATTTTATTCATGGCAGATCCCCAAAAACAGAACAAAAAACCAAACTCTGGCCACACTGACAGCAACTGCCGCATAATTAACAACAATTTGGGGTATTTAAAAAATAAATACGGTCAGGATGGGAAGAGGGACAACAGAGCAATGGGTGTGGTCTCTATTTAAACAGGCTGGTCGTGCATAACGTTTGCCCACATGACACACATGGGGCATGCCTCTTCTCTCTTGCAACATAAGCCGGGTGCTAATATTAATTTATGTGCGGCTTTTAGACACCATGAAAATTGACAGAGTAACTTGTGTGCTCATCGGTTGCATCTGCAGATGCTAAATCAAGTTGTCATTCGTATCTTGAAGATACTTTATGCCTTGTCATGCCAAATGGACACACCTCAGCCACATTCCGCTTACTGCGCTGATTGGCAGCCAATAAAAAGGCTAAAAGCAGACAAAGCAATACTTGTAGATACACAAACACACACGGAGATACAAGCAAACACAATGAGAAGACTTTGGCAGGCAAGTGACAGTAACATACATCAAGATAGGCAACAAAAATTCTGGTTACACACACACACACATACGCATAAAGTTAACAAAAGTTGTACACAAGGCAACAAAAACTTTTTCTGATTGAAGCTCACAAATGGCAAGTCAAACTTTCGATGTGAGCGTGTGTGTTATGTGGTGTGTGTTTGTGTATGTGACAGCTGCCGCCATTTCATTTTGTGATATGCCACAACCAAGCGCGATAAAAAGGGGTTTCCCCTCCGCCCACACGCATCTAATTGGTTTAGGCAGCAGCTTTGGGCGCTTATCTTATCAGAAACCTAATTGCCATTGGCTGCGGCCAACAAGCTGCAGCAACAACAACTACAAGAACAAGAACAACATGTGTATATAACTGTCTAACTGACATTTATCGCTAAACTTGCCGCATATTCATATTATATATATCAAAGTATATATACATATATCTCTAATGAGTTGGAGATGACTGAAAACTTTTTTGTATAACTGTGTCGCCACATTTGACGAGCTTTTAATGAACTGCTCGGTTTGGATATGGGAAAATCAACCTGATGATGCGGTACTTACACATGTGCGATTCATGCGGGGCTTTTGTGGTCGGGCAATGCCTTAATTAACATTTGGTTAGCCAAAAGCCAGCCAGTTAATACGTGATGAGCTTAACGAATGGGTCGAGGCAACAGGCGAAAAAGGAGAAAGTCAAGAGAGCTTCCTTAAATATAGTATTAATAAAATATCTATACTCAAAGTATGTATTTTACTTTAATGTCTACAAATATTATAAATAATATCATCAATCCCATTATAAGAGTTAAATGAGCATTTTCAAATCATTTATAAACATTATTGCTCCTATTTATCACTCTATATAAATAACATAAACACTTTTAAATTGATTACAAACTTGTTTTGAAAAATGATTAAAAGGAGCATTTATCTAACACTGCAAGGAAAGACACAAAAATGTGTTTATCTTTTGGATAAATACTTCCTGAGCTATTATACTGCATAGCTTTTAAATCAATCTGAAATGAATTCTGTGTAAATAAATCTCGATGCTCATCTGCATTCAACCCACATGTATTTTCCATGAATGGTTTATATTATACGAGCATTTTGAATTCTTTCAGCACTTTGATTCATTTGAATGTCTCTTGCACTTGATAAAAAAAAAGAATGTAATAAAAACAAAAGAAAAATGGTTGAAAGTAAGCCAAATAAAATTTGCATAAAATTCAAATGAAAATTTTCATGTCTTATAAATCAATAACTCACTTGCCATGAAATAAGTAAGTGAATTTTTTATCTCTGTGCACATTTTGATTTGTTGATATTTAATCCTTATATAATTATATTTTGTTTTCCTCCCGTTTGTGATTTACTCACAGCTTGCAGTATATTTATGAGGCCGATACAGCTCTTCGTGCCATGAGCTTGTTTACCTTTCATTGACTGCCAACCAGAGCATCGGCCGGTCATGATTTATATCAGATATATACATATATTATATATACTATATATTGCTATATTTATGGACGAGAATATGTGCAGTTTTTGCCCAGATTGCGTCGTATTTTTGTCAATATAAGTTTGGGTTCTTATTTAAATTCACAATTTTTGGTGGAATTTAAAAATATTTTTCAACTGTATTTTCCGGGAATTTCAAATGGTAATGGAAATTTTATTCACTTGTCAGCTTTGAATGATTTTTAAGCCGGCAAGCAAACATTCTCCTAATAATTGCTTAAAAACTTTTTGATTTTCAGCTCGAAATTTGAGTTTTAAGCTGTCGAAAAGCTGCCAATAAAATCGCACCAAAGTTAAACAAAACTCAAAAGCAAACTTCTTACACAATGAAAATGAAAAACAAATAAAATTCCCAAACCAAAAGTCATATTTTTGTGTAGTCGCTGTTCTGTCAAAAGCAAACGGATGTGACATTATGTGGGCGTGTCATGGATGGCGTTCTATGGAGTGAGAACATAATTTGAAATTCAAGGGAAATTGTATGCAAATTGTAAATTATGTAATACGAGCGGAGGTATAATTAAATTCTTTAATAAAATATTATGCAAATTATTAAACGTGGCCGAGAGGAACCCAATGATGCATAATATTTTATGCCATTAGGGACATTATAAACTTGGGCAGTTGACAAAGTAAAATTCGCTCTTATCTAGGACATATTTTAGCTAAATTATTGGTAAGGCATTTCAAAATAATCTTGCTTTAATTGTATAATTTAATGTTCAAGTTGATAACATTTTTAAATGTTGAAAAAATAAATCTCTTTCAATAAAATATACAGTTTTAATACTTGAAACATGTTTGCTATGGTTGATTGTAGGCATCGTTTAAATATTGATTTTTAATTATTTTAAGCAGCCAGAGCAACGCCACAAAGTATGCAACACTCGACTGAGCACACACACACACACACACACACACACACACACACACACACCCTCACAAGCAGGACATCACACAGAGAGTCGCTTGAACGCGACTTGACGCACACCTCGCACCACTTGGGTGGCTCACCTCGAGGGTTGCTGCTGTGTTAATGGCAAGTGGAGAATGTCAAGAGACGGGTATGAGAAGTGGGTGATTCTGGGCGTGGGTGTGGGCGTTGTGCGTGTTTTGTTTTTAGCTCAACACTTTACAAGGCCCACGCGGTGGATGCTGCTGCTGCTGCTGCTCTCGTGAGCCTCTTAAATGTCACAATGCTGATGCTTTGGGGTTGGCACTTGGGTCAGGTCAACCCCCATGTGCGGGTTTCCAACGAGTCGAGTGTGTAGAGTGTGGTGAAGAGGGAGAAGCTGGCTTCTCTCTATGTATGTGGAATATGTAATATGCATGAGGTTTGTGCCATTATTTTGCACTTGCCTCACGACTACGACCCTGACCCCAAACATTTTCGCCTTTGTGTTTGTTCATTTCCTATTTCTTCCTGTGGCCCCTTTCATCACATGCATATGTTGTTTTTTTTTTTTCCTTTTTATTATATGCTCTCTACCGAATTTGATTTGTTTTAAGCAGCGTCCATAAATGAGAAAAACATGTGTATGTATACATTTTGCTCGCACTGTGCGTTAAACGTTGCCAAACTTCACACAGCATCGATTCCATATTCGATTCCACAGAAACTGTAACAGATGCTGGCCACGTGTCGGGGCGCGGCTTAAACCCAAAATGAAACACAGACCCGGAGCTGAACCTGAACCCAGACTTGGTCCAGCTTCTGCTCCTGTTTGGCAGTAATTGGATGATGCGCAGGCAGAAACGGGACAGCGCAGTGCAGATAGAAAGCTAAAAACAAATAAATAGTCAAACAGCATTTCGGTCTGTGAGTGAAATACAAATAACATTTAATACGAAAAGGAAATTGTCTATGCGAGGCCAGGACTTCAGCTCGGACTTGTAATCAAAGGGAATTAGTTGGCGAACACACACATATATACATATAAATGTACCGACAGACTCACACATCCTGTGTGTTCGTGATTGGTATTTTCATTAGATTTTTCAAGTGATGCTCGAAATGAGATTCGCCGAGTCGAGTTGAGTAGAGTTGATGTGTTGCCAATACAGAAAATTAACACACCTTGCAACGTTCTCAAGTGCATTAAATCCGCTTAAGGCTTTAATTGAATTACACACACACATACAAACACATACACATTAATTGCAATTTAATATGTACATGAAGAAAAAAGAAGATGCAAAGAGACGAGAGAAGATACATATAAAAATTGATGGCTAAATCGTGCTGCCTGTTAAGTTGAAGGTCGTCAGAGTAAATATGGAAAATGTACAAGTGCATAAAATATACAGGCATATAAGTATGTAAAATAAATGTAAAACTAAATAAATAAATAAATGAGCAAATGTCTGGCGGCCATTAAAAGTGAACATTAAACATTATTGGCAATGGCGCTAAAAATTAAACAAAATTAGCATATGCCAGATAACAACAATAAATTTATTAATAAAACTGGGAACGAATTAAGCATACCCTAGCACAATTTTAAATCCGCTAATAAAATTGACATAAAAGTGTAATAAACTGATCAAAAACATATAATAACTGAATGCAACTGTTGTGAGAAACACTTAAAAGGTATGTTAATGGGATAACATTAACATAATTAGCATAATAACAGTTCGATAAATGTCAATAACATTAATCAGCTTTACTTATAGCTCTATTAAAGCAGAGAATCTGTCATTAAATAAATATATCTAAAAGATAAAAGTTTGAAGTAGTTATTTAGACATATTTGGCATTATTTGGATTTATTTAGCACGTTTCATTGCAGCTTGTTGACTTGTTTCTCGCCTTATAAGCCTACAATGTGATATCATGCGTTATCCAACTGCAACTTTAGAATAATGTCTCAGATTAACTTGCAATTTAATAATCATAAAGAAAAAACTGCAGCTTGTCTGATTTAAATTGATATTTTATTTAACTCATGCATTGCAATAATTAAAAAGGGAGTCGAAGGTTAACGACAACAAATGGCTGTAAAGGTCAGAGTGTCAGGTGCCAGATGATGTCACAGTTTTTATGGTCACTGTAAGTTGGCTAACAATAGCACGAGCAGGCGACTGACCAGTATGCATCTTCATTTATCTTTTAACTGCAAGTCGCCTGGTTTACCTTGCCTTTTCCATGGTTGTTGTACCTGTTATGGTTGTTGTTGTCGTTGTTGTTATTAGCTGCCGTTTTATGCTAATTGGCAACAATAAATGCAAAGTAAACACAATTTTCCTAAGCATAGAGAAACGGCACTGCCAACAATGGCAACAAATTTGCACATTTTTAGCCGGGCAATAAATTAAAATCATCGATTTGGGACGCTAGCGATTTTTACGCGCGCTTTTAATCGCATGCGACTTTTATTTTCTTTTACCTGCTACACAATTTGTGTTTAAAATGTTTCGTATTTTGCATATTTGAAAATTTATTGCTAAAAATCGTGTAAATATGCACAGCGCGTCAAATTGTTGCTGTCGCTGTTCTGTTCGAACAGTGTAGAGCAATTAATTGCTGTTTAATTAAATTTGCATTTATTACGGATGGATTTCAATAATAAAAGAAATTTCTAGTGAGTGTTGCTAAATTGCTTGAATCAATGAATCAATTTTGATTGAGCTTTGATAACGTCAATTAAAACAGCGTGGGGAATGAGCACTTCCGGTTTGAAAATAAATCATTTTACTGAAAATTTATGGAATAGGGAAATGAAAACAAAAAATTCAATTTAAAAGTATAAGAAATCGATTTTTAGCTAAGAGAATTTTTGTTTATAATACGAAAAGTTGGTAAAGTAGATGAAGAAATAATTTGATAAAAGTTTTGTAAAAATGTTTATGGAATAGGTTCGTCTAGTAAGTGGAATGTGTCGAAGCAATTTGTTTAAAGTACTCTTGAAATAAGTGTTACTATGCAATCCATCAATCAGTTGAAAAAGAATTACTTATATGCACTTAAAATTGCAATTGACAGATACTTTAACTATTATTCACTTAATTCATCTTTACTCTTTTTCAAAGTTGTTGAATGCTATCGTAAATAACTATGTAAATGATAAATAGTTACATGTTCAACTATTTTTAACCTTGTCGAGGTGAGTAGCCTTTTAACTGTAATGCTATTTAATGGAATCGTTAGAATTATTACTTTATATTTCCGACATTGTCAAGATTGCATGTTACTCAATACAAAGATATTTTCATAAGCAGAATGTAGAAGAAGAAAAAGTGACAACAGAAATAAGGCGAGTAAATAAAACAAACAAATATGTAAAGAAAAAAATAATCAAAAAAAAATGACAAGCCAATAAAATGTAAATTTAGAAGCCAACAACAACAATGTGCAGCGGCAAATAAACAGAAATTCAAATAAACTAAAAAAATAAGCCGGCCGCATAAATTAAAAAAAAAAAGAGAAAAAAAAAAACAAAAACAAACTGAGGCGACACTAACGGCCGGCAATAAAAACGGTTGAAGTTAAATGTGTTGGAGGATGAAGAAGGGGAAATGGGGGGAGGGATTGGAATGTGTGAGAATGTTGAAGAGAAACACGTGGGCGTGAAATTGAGAGCGAAATGAACTATGAAACGAAACGAAATGGCATGGAACTAACTTCAAATGCTGCTGCAATTACCGTTTAACGCTGCTGCCACAACAACAACAACAGCTCCAACAGCAGCAACAACAACAACAGAAAGAGCAATAACAGCAATAAAACCTGTTACAATTTCGTTGCGTCTGCGTCGCTGCCGACGCCGCTGCTGCCGAGGCTGAGTCACTGCGCAGGCGTGCGGCGCTCTGCTAATTGCGGCTCGTGTGAGTGACACTAGCGATTAGCGTCGCAGTCGCTGTCAGCGTCGACGTCGCCAGTTGAACCGAATAATTTGCATGAAACTTTTGCTACAACTTTTGTTACTTTTCTTGTTGCTGCTGTTGTTGTTGTTGTTGTTGTTGCGAACGGTCGTTCACATTACCGTAGGTTGCGTTCGCTGAGATACTCGATACACTTGTTTGAGATACTTTCGTTAATCGTATTAAATACATATAAATATGCACACACACACATACATATATCTATTTAGCGAGTACCCTAAAATTAATTTTACATTTGGAATGTGGTGCAATTTGCGTATTTCAATTTAATCGTTTCACATCAGTGGTAACAAAAAGCCTTAATTGTTTTTAACGAAACATTCGAATAAAATATAAAAAAAACAAGCTTAAGAATTAATGTGAATTTAATTTGAGGTTTCTTCGATTAAATTGAACTTTATTTTTGTGGCATTTGCACTTCCAGTAAGCAAATAAAAAGCTTTAAAAACCTTATGAAACACATACATAAGTAAGCGGATTGTGCGGGCTAATTATAATTAAATCGAGTGCTTCTTATCAGCAACAGCTCAACAAATGTGTCGCGTTGCGCCTTCAATTTCGAATGTGCGCCATTTATCAATATCAAGCAGTAAATCTTTATTTGCTCTGCTGCAATCAAACTCACATACACGCACACACACACACACACAAACACACACACACTCATATTTATGCAAATACAATAAATACCTAAAGTACGTCAGCTGAGCTTAGCGAGGGTGGTTTCAAGAAAACCTAAGCTTGAGAATGCTTGAGAAATGTTATAATAACATTAAAAAGACCATTAATCAAATTTAATGTCATCTTTTTAGTTATATTTAGTAACATAGATAAAAGCTTAAATTTCCAAAACGGATTTAAAATAATTCTAGTTTAATGTTAGCTCATAGATCAATTGAAATAAACGACAAAATATTATAAAATTATTGATCTATACTAGCATAGGTTGATCAAAGACGACCTTTCGAGTGAAAGCTTTTGGGTTAGAAAACTACTTGATAATTATTATAAAGATTCTCTCTTAAGGTTCTCATTATTCTGCCCTAATTGCTAAAGAGATCTATAGATATGAGATACTGTACTGAATATCATTTGAATGAACCACGAGGTTCTCTCTCTCTCTGTCACTGTTTGCTGTTTATTGCGCCTCTGCTTTGGTAGTCATTTTCATCAATCAACGTGTGGCAAGGCGGGGGAAGGCAGAGAAGCGGCAACAAAATTTTAAATCAACTTTAATTGAAATAAATTGTCATATCATTTGCTCTGAAAATGTAAATATGGACAACGACAAGAAGAGGAAAATATGTGGGCTACGTTACTGGAACATCTCTTATCTGCGGGTTTCATCTCTATCTCTCTCTCTCTCTCTCTTTTTCTATTTTCTCTTGAGTGCTACTTAAAAATGCTCATAAATTAGAGCTATCAATCAAACAAATTGAAATTATTGAAATTTTGTTGCATTATGTGAGAATTCTCAACATTTTCCCTCTCTCCACATAACATTAACGCGATTGATGGACAATTGTGAAGATAGAAAATAAAAGTAAAAGTCTAAAAGCAGCAGCTGTCTATAAAAGCAACTTGATTGAAAGGTAATAAATGCCATTCAGCTAATTAAGTGAAAGTAATAAAGAAACATCAAATGGATTTGTTTATAGATGTTTGTTTTAAGGTAACCTTCAAAGTTGATTGCGTTAAAACAATAAGAAAATAATTCATAAAAGTTAGTCATAAAATCAGAGGTATATCAAGATCTGTTGGGTAAAAAATAGTTTACCAACTTTGCGGTTAACTGCGCACGCACAATGGAACAACACCTACAAAACCAACATATATATAACCCTTAATCCCCCGCTTCCATCCACCTTCTGACTCTACGAATACAATTTACAGCCAACCGCACAGTTTATGCAATTTATGTGCAATTTTTCAATTGCGACTCCGACAAACGGCAAACCGGAAGATTTCGTTTGATGCGACTCAGCTCTTTTTTTCTTTTTACATTTTCCATTTCATTTTTAATTTTTGTAACGTTGTAATTCGAGTCACATAACTTTATGAGCTGTCTCGTTAATGTTGCACATATACCTAATGTGAATATGTAGCTGTCACTCGACACTAAACTTTTAATTGCAATTAATTAGAATGACATTTGAAAAATGTCTGACAAACTGTTGAAAATGCCAGTGACGACAGTCGACAAAACTCTACATTCAGCAATTAAATCTAATCTATGGAAATTATTATTTTTTAAATATGAAATAAAATTAGCAGATGATTAAACTACCAACATTTGCAATTGCAACTAGTTGAATATATAGCTTAATTGAGTTATTTGAAATGAGTCTAACATTAAATGCACAAAGCAAAAAGAATATAAGAGAGCTTCTGATTAATGATTCATGTTAATTAAAGATTGATTTGTATTTCTTAAATTCTAATTTAAGCTACGTAACACAAGCCAAATATAACCTCAGAGATCTTTGATTAATCGTTGAAGGTCATTCAAGTTTGAATTACTTTCCGAAAAGTTCTATAAACATAGTAAAGGATAAAAGCTCACTAAACTTTAATTTACAAATAGCATTTCTGTTAAAATTAAATATTCTAAATTTTATTCCAATTTTATTTTTTGACATATGCTTGCGTGTTCGAATTTGTAGCCCTTAAGCTACAAAAAATTATATACAACATAATCAATTCTGTGATCTTTGCGAAAATGAATATAGTTTCTATTAATCATTGCCGTCATTAGCGATTTCTGATTGATGGCATCTATTTATCTTTATCTATTAGCTTACTTTTTATGGCTATCACATAAATATACCGCCCAAGTTGTCAATAAAGATATTTATTATGATGGGAAATTGGTGTAGCCCCCAAATAAAATTAACAGATAATAAAACTATTCAAGAGATGTCAAATCCGAACAACATCTGATTAACTGGGCCAAAATAAGTTCGTGGAACTGATATTCATTTTAGCCCCATGTCGCGAGACATCAAAGCCAACTTCATCAACGGCTGACATCATACAAAACTAGACAAACCTATGGCGTTAGATGTTAATCTTTAACCACAACATTCTCACACAAACATACACACAGAAAGATACTTTTAGTTCCATTTATCAACATGGCAATGATGTCTGTCAGTCTGTCTGTCTTTTAAGCTGTGGTCAACTTCCTTATCAATCATGATACATTTACATTTAACCCATACATTTGCATTTGAATGCCGACTGTGGTCAAAAAAAATTATAAATAATATGAGAAATACAAATAAATTAAAATTTTGAAAAATTATAGTATAAAAATTTGCATAAATTGCAAATATCAACAAAAAATAAGTATTGTATTTTTCGAACATATTTTTAGCATACTTAAATTACGTGGGAAAATGTTGAAAGCGTGAAACGGGGCGTCAAAAGTTGACACATGAATTGTGTATCATTTGATATAGGGAATTGGCAATACGCTACAGTGAAAGCTCGCTAAAGCGAAGTAAAATAAATTGAAATAAAGTCGAATCAGTCTTGGACGAAAGGAGTTAATGTATAATTGAAAGTTTGTTATCAATAAACTTGAGCGTTGACGGGAGCTGTCCGTTTATCAGAGCTTTCACTGTAAATTCGTTAAATACGTCACAGACAACTCGACAAAGTATCAACAAATTGAAAGCCGCAAGTCGACCCGCATTTTGGACTATCAAATTACCAGACCTCCCGCAGGGGAAAGGCAGCAAATTACGTTTAGAGCTCTCGAAACTGAAGACTATGTAAACAATTTACGCGCATTGTCAAAGAAAAAAACCCAAAGGAGAAGAAGAAGAAAAGTCAACAAAGGATCGGGGAAAAAGGAGAGTTTCAGGCACACGTGTTAAAACGACATTTAACAAACATATTTGTTGTTGTCTATGCAAATAGATAAACAAATCCAAAAAAAAACAGACAGGCAGACTGTCAGAGACAGAGAAAGAGACACAGAAAGAGAGAGTGAGTATGAGTGTGTGTAAATAACAACAAAGAAGTCGGAGCTTTGCTTTTAATTGAGAGTGAAAACAACAGTAGCCTGTAAAAAGAGGGAGATAGAGACAGAGAGAGAGACAACAAATAAACGCCAGCTTAGCCAAACACGGCGAATAGAGCTGTTGTCCATTCGCTTGCCTCAATATTTATGGTGTGCACTGTGCACTGTTCAGTGTGTGTTTATTGTTATTGCTGCTGTTGCAGCTTCGACTGCTTCTTGACCTGTCTTCACACTCATACATACATACTTATATGGAGCTTACGTATATGACAGATATATTTGTAGTTGGACAAAGATTTGATTTGTTTGCTTACCGGATAATACATTCCTTGCGGAGAAAGAAAATATGCCCCGGAGCCCCACAGTTTGACGGCTTTTTGTGTTTACAGTTGAGTCGCAAATTATATGCACAGCTGCCCCGTATATGTAAATGACACTAACACAAATTATGTGTTTACTACTAGGGGTAGTCTACGAAGCTCTTTGTAAATAGGGGTAGTCACTCGACGATTTTTATTTCACTATGTTTAACACTCGATTTGAACACGTCGCATTTGTTGCATTTGATTTATTTAGATTATTCATAGAATTTGGATTTCCTTTTGAGTATTTACTTTCTTTTTTTGGCACAATTTTATATATTTTTCATTAATTTAAATGAATTTCAGATAACGATTTGATTGATTGGAACTGCTGGTAAATCAGGAAAATTTTGATATATAGTTGAGTGAAAAAAATATATTATGTATCAAATTATTAAGTCAATTTGGGGCACAAAAATGTTTAAATTCCTCAGACCATATAACAGCTATAGAAACAGTATATTGTATAATAAAAATATTTTCAAAATTCTATATACACAAATCATAAACATGATATTAAGTCAAATATTTGTAGATATATTTGAACACGATTTGCACTGCAAATATTTCACAATCTTTACGATTTTCACAGTTTTCGAATATTGTATTTTATTGTGCGCAGTTTTCGAAATACAAAATATACAATATTTTTGAGTTTCAATTCCGTTGGCGATTTTCGTGGTTTTGTTTTTGGAACAGGAAATAAACGAAAGAAAATGCAAAATAAAATGTTGTAAAACTAATTGTTGTTTAAGGGTTGCTCTCGCTCTTCTTCTCTCCCTCTCCCCCTCCCTCTACCATCCAGACCGAAGTTGCGGGCCAAAAAGGATGTTGGATGACGGCGGCTGTGTTCAGTGCCAAACGAAACGAAACGAAAACAGAAAATGCGCAAAAAGACGGAATGAAAACACAGCGCAAACGCGAGACAAAAGAGACCAAAGCAAAAAGCATGAGAGACAACCACGCGCTTTTAGAGAAGGAAGACAACGCAAAAAGGGGGCGGAAAGTGGAAGGGGGCAGGGGCAGAAGTAGCCACAGTTTCCAGTTGAATGAAATGATGTGTTTATAAAGAAGAGATACAACAAAAACTATTGCGATTGTTGTTGTCACTGTCAACATTGTTGTTGCTGCTGCTGTTATAATTGTTGTTGGTATTGGTAGATTGGTTGCTTGGCTTATTTCTCGATAAGTCTCTACGTTTTCATTTTCATTTCGTTTATATTTTATTTTATATGCGTGCCACAAAGACAGCGCTTTGTCTCTGTCGCTAAAACACATTCTGCATTCTTGTGGCGGCTTGTTGTTGTATCTTTTGGTTGCACTTTTTCACGCGCTCTCTCTCTCTCTCTCTCTCTCTGTCTGTCTCTCTTACGAGGTAAGCATCATCATCATCTGGCACACACATTTTATTTTCGTTGATTGAATGGCAAAGGCAAAAGCAAAGGCAATGCCAAAAGCAAAGACAAAGCAGCTGAGCGTGTCCATGTGTGTGTATGTGTGTGAGTCTCTCTGCCTGTGTGTGTTTGTGTGGATGCTGTTGTTGCCGCCGCAAAAGAGAGAGAGATGTGAAAAATCGAATCAGAAAAAGAGGCAGGCGAATGGCAGGGCAAAAAGGATCAAAGGATAAACAAGAAGAAGCAGCAGCGGCCAGCAAAGAATGTGCGCAAAATAAATTGCAAAACGTCCAAGTGCGAAGAGAGAGAGAAGAGGAAGGTGACGGTTAAAAACATGTGGCGCATTGAATGAATTTATACACACATTTATAAATATATCTGTCTGTCTGTATGTCTGTTTTTTTTTCTTCTTATTATGTATGAGAGCGATGATGCTGCCAACGAACGGGCGAACGGACAAGCGGAAGAAAGGGGAAAGAAAGACAGAACAGACAGGCACAAGAGAAATCACGTCCCTCGCGCCTGTCTGACTCTGTGACGTTGCCGCCGACGGCGACTGAGCGAGATGGCATATATATATGTATTTATTTTTAACTTTTCATTTCATTTTGTATCTGTACGTTGCCGTTTTGAATTTGTATATGTATGTGTATGAACATAGCTCGTTGTTGTTGTTGTTGTTGTTGCACTGCACTTTTATTACAAATTTCAATTCACTTGACTATTTTCTTCTTATTCGATGTTGTTGTTATTTGGCATTTAAAGATTGGATGCATCATGTTTAGAATTAATTTTGTTTCATATTGCTTTCACGTTTCCACTAAGAAGCAACTGTAAAGCGTGTTAGTTTTTCACTTGATTTTGTTGCGTCTCCAACTCCCACGACTTGTTGAGAAGAGCGAGAATATATACAACTATAATTGGTATAGGGAAATACGCGCGCAACGCTTTAAAATTACCGCAGCCACAATCAAAGACGTCCGCTCGCAACGAGAAATGAAATGCGAATGAGAGATGAAAACGAGGAGCGCAACTACAGAGGATGCCAGCATAGGTGAGAGAGCGAGCGAGGAATGCTTGTGCATTGCGCAAAATGAGAGATTGAGGGCGAGAGAGCGAAAGACCGTGAGAAAGATACAAATACTTGACACGTTGCACAACACTGGAATGTTAAACCATGTTGGCAGCTTGTTGGCGCGCAACTTAAAGTTTGAAAACACAAATAAATAATTATATTAAATTAGATATTTTAAATATCTATGTAGATGTCAAGTTAGCTTTAGATAAATTAGTTTATCAATTTTAATACAACGTATTTATTTAATGTTTATGTGCCCTCTTTGTTATAAGTTAACAGCACATTTACATTAACAGCGCCGCTTTAACAGTGCTGTTGCTTGAAGACGTTTATCGATTACTTGCTTTGCGCTTAGCACTGTATATCGAATTTGAAATGTATTTTGGTGTTCCGAATTAATAGAATTTAGTTTAAAATAAATTGAAAGAAATAAAATTAAAAATAAAATTATACATATTGTAAAAAATTTGTTTACTAATATAGAACTTGAATAAATTTGAGTAAAATACATTTTAGGTAAATATGTTGTTCAAAATGAGAAATCTTTCACACATCAGGGACCCCGACATTCTAAAATTATATCATCAAAATCTTCGATTGAGACAAACAAAATTAAAGTTAATAAAAAGTATAATAAAATTTTATACATAATAATGATACAAGTTATAAAAATAATCATAATGTTGCAACACGTTCTACTTGAAGTTGAATATTTCAGTTGCCACCACAAGGCAATTTAATGGCAGCTACAAAAATGTTTGAAACTCTTATTGCCACCTATCAGTCCCTGCTTTTATTGCCTTTCCATGCTTCGTGTAAGGAGACAGACAGCCTGCAACACACCCCTTGGTCCATGCAACCAATTTCACACACATTTTTAATGGCATCAAAAGTGAACTCTTGTGCAGCCTTTAACCACATTCACAGCTCGCAGATGCAACGGGCCATGTTGTCAAGCGACTGAACAAACAACGTAGCAACGTGGCCAAAAAGTGTAGGCAACCAACCCTTTATTGTCATTGCCCCGCAGACAGGGCCAGCAACAAATCAAAAATGCGCCACGGAGCCAGTAAAACCAAATCAAAAGTGACATGCCTCATTTTCAGCTGCCCCAAAACGCCATACACGCCAGTCGCTTGTCAAGATTGCATTAGCCAGGAAACAGAGCAGAAGTTGAGGCTGAAACCAGTTACAGGCCTCCCACTAGGCCTTTTCTATGGGCCAACAGGACAACAGCTGCCCGGGCAAAGCGTGTGAGGCTTATTAAACACCAGCAGGAGAAGGAGAAGGAGCAGGAGGCGCAGAAGGAGGAGGAACAGGAGCGACAACAGATTTGAAATGCAAATAGCCTCACGAGTTTACAGCGTTTCCCCCATTCGCAGTTGGTAACTGTTGCAGCCACAGGCGCCAAAGTAGCAATTTTTGCACGATGCGTTCGTTGAAGTGACTTCATCCATCCGGCCATATTTTTGGTTCTGGTCCTGGTCCTGATTTCGGTCCTGATCTCGGTACATGGCTTGTTTTGGGTTCTGTTGCTGCTTGCATAAATGCAAATCCCGCCGAGCTGGCAACTTTTTAATCCCTCTTGGCCAGCAAATTGTCGCCTTAAATGCTGGCAGCTAAGCTAAGCGGATTTTCACTTGCAGCAGCAGCTGATAAGCACAACATTTAAGCCATATAGAAAGCACAAATATGTTTAACTTAAGAAAATGTGCATAAAGTGGCAAGCTATTTTAAGATAACTATTAAATTGAATTTAATTAAATGTATTTTTAAATGAATTAAAAAGGTTTTAAATTTTATGATAAATACATTTCAAGTGCATATTTTATTAGTTTTTTTTATACCCATAATAAATAAAAACTTTATTGAATTTTAGAATAAATAATTAGTAGTTAAATTTGTTCACTCTCTTAAATTGGTTAGAAAATTATATCTGACCTGAAATTTTTTGTAAATCACCTGCATAAGATAAGTTTAACAGCAGCTGCCATGTATTCTAACAGTGCTGTTAATGCGCTAACTGTTAACAGCTAAATAAGCAACTTTTTTTAAGCTGATAAGAAATAAAAGGTAAGCTGACCCAAAATGTTGCTGTTGTTGCAAACTATTCTCCGTTTTGGCCAAATACAATCTGTTTGTGGCTAAGACAACGCAGTGAAGCGCGCAGCTCTAAGGAAACTAACGCTGTTGGCCCCTAAGGACAGAAGGCAGAAAGACTTGATGTATGGTTGGGTTCAGTGGTTCGGTGGGTTGGTCCGTGGTTGGGTGGTTGGGTGGTTGGGTTGCTCCGTGGCCAACAAACCGCAAACAATAACAAACGATGGCCAAGGCGAAATACAAATACAAACAGAAAGTCGCCTACAAAATGGCTATCAGGGTGGCTAGGATGGGGGAAGGCGTTGAGTGGGCGTGGTGTGTGCCATTTGGAGGCAAAAAGGATTTATGATGCTTGTTATCGCGCAGCCAGAACGACGCGACGGCAAACGATGACAAAAGGTGGCAAGCAAAAAGGATACACAAAACGGATATACGCAAAAGAAAAAGAGAGGTGCGTATGTGTGTGTGTGAGTGAAAGGGGCAGGAGAATGGCAACAGCAAACTTGGAAGATAAAATCTGCGAACACAAAAAGCATTGCATACTTTTCGGCGAACGCTCGTAAAACGCAAGGGAAACATGTGTTCATTCATTTGTAGCTAAATTGTTGTTATTTTTTGTTGTTGTTGGCTGTTGCGAGGGCTAATCGCAACTTTATGACAGGTGAAATAGCTTTAGCTCCCCCTTTGTCTAATGATGCATGTGTTGGCCATCAAATTTACATTAATTTAATTTCATAATAGGCAGCCGATAGCAGAGCGATCCCTAATTAAAAGGCAACACAAATAAAAATGGAAACAAGCGGAGAAAGAGGCGAAAGAGGAGGGGAAGCTGAAGCACCTCAATGATGTAAGGTGCAAAATACATATAGCAGCAAAAGTTGGTCATTAAGAGTGCCGAAAAGTATCTATTAGGCTGCCTTTTTGGTAAGCACGGCTAAATTAGTCAATAAATTAAAGCACACCACGAAGCAGCACAGCACTTCCTCTTTTCTTCTCTCTCTCACTCTCTTCGCTGTCTGTCTCTCCTCCTTTCGCTCTTGCTGGCCACCATAACGAGCCAAAAACATTGCATTAAAAAATCCATTCATTAAAATGGCAAAACGTGGCACAAAATTTATGGCCCCTGCGAAGACGTCGACGTGGAGCATTGCGTTAAGGAGATGCCACAGGGAATGGGAAGGAGGGGAGGAGAGAGTAAGTAGAGGGATAGAGAGAGAGAGAGGTGGTTGCGTCTCAAGTGGCAGCGCACTTGCTTCGAGGTTGCCACAAAGAGCAGTTGCCAGCAACAAAACTGCCACAGCAGCTGACAGGTAAACGCTGGTCCAGCATTCAGCGCACAGTCTTTAACTCTCTTTAAGTGCCAGGGTTGCCAACAGTAGCGATGACACTTGCTTAAAATGATAATGAAAGAATCGTTGAACATAAAAGTCTGTCTACAACAACCAAAATAATTGTGCTGAGAGATATATTTTAAACTTAAATCACCTTAAGTATATAATAAAGAAGTTATTCACTCGAACTCATTGTAAAGAAAAAAAATTTCCTTAATAAAATTAATTAAATTTGAATGCAGAGTAAACTTACAGGCCAATCCATGATCAAAATTACATTGTGTTTAAAAATCGCCAAAGATTTTCCAAAGTTATGACAGTTAAAAGTTAGTCAAACCTCTGATCTAGAAACTTTACAAGTCAAAACTGTTCTTAATTTTGACACAATTTTTTACAGAAAAATGAAAGGTCTCAGAATTAAATTTGAAGTGATGTTTTATACTAATTACGATATAAAGAGTTAGTAAAAAGTGAAAACTTAAGATTTAAAATTTTGAATTTTCCAAACTTCAAAGGGGGTACCCTTACCATCAAACCATGGATATGATCGAAAATTATAAAATTTTCCAACCAACAAAAAATTAAGTACAGAATTAACTGATAAAACCATCATCAAAATGACATTCCACTTGGAAATCGCTTAAGATCTGCCAAAGTTATGAGAGCTCGAAGTTTTTGAAAAAATTTCAAAGTTGGAAAAATAGGACTGTGGTGGCCAAAATATTGAATTTTCAAAATAAATATAATTTAAATGCAGAGTCAACTTAGAGGCCAAATAATGATCAGAATGGTATTCCGATTGAAAATCGGTTAAGTTTTCGAAAAGTTATGCGAGTTTGAAGATTTTGAAAAAGTGTCAAGGGGTAGGTATGGAAAAATATGACTGTGGTGGCCAAAATATTGAATTTTCAAAATAAATTAAATTTAAATGCAGAATTTATATAGTGGCCAAATAATGATCAAAATGATATTCCGCATGAAAATCGGTTAAGTTTTGGCAAAGTTATGATATGTTGAAGTTTTTGATAAAGTGTCAAGGGGTAGGCATGGAAAAATATGACTGTGGTGGCCAAAATATTGAATTTCCAATATAAATAAAATTTAAATGCAGAATAAATTTAGAGGCCAAATAATGATCAAAATGAGGTTATAGAGGTTTGAAATTGGTCAAACCGTTGATCTAGTAGGTTTCGATATTATTTCTTGCTTAATCTTTTGCGCTAAAAATTCATCTCTCAAAGATAGTTTTAGCAGCTCATTAGCTTTTCAGCTACCATTGCCAGATTAATCCAATGTATTAGCGACACTTTAGACAACTGTCAGCATCGCATAAGAGTTGACTTTGGGGCGTGGCTGATTTTAGGACGCGCCAGTTCAATGCGCTCGTCCTGCACTCAATTATAATTTGCTCAGACAGACAAACAGCCCCGGAGCTCAACACACGGAGCCCTGTTTAAGGCCTCCAGGGAGTTACCCCATTCACATGTATCTAACGTCCTCGTCATGCCATTAGCAAAGAGCAACAGCCTCATATATGTGGGTAAATATATAAGTATATATGTATGTGTATTTCAATGGGAGGACACCGAAAAGTGTGCAACATTTGCAAAAGTTAAAAGCATTTGTCGGTTTATCAGACTCCAACATCCTGCCCACAGAACCCAAAAACTCTTTTCACTCTGAAAACTTCTTTTCATTTGATTTCATTTCATTTCATTTCATTTGGTTATGAGTCTCTGTGATTTGGTTGCGCATATTTAGCTCTGGATTCCTTTGACGTTTCAAACCTAATAGCGCTCAATTTTCCATTTACATTGTTAGAGGATTATGAACTGTTATTTAACAAGCCGCAAAGTCTCAATAGGGCAAGTGCTTAAAATAATCACAACAAACTTTTTCAATATTTCATTGAATTTTAAACTGAAACTTTGAAAATATAGCTGAATGATGAATATAAACAACATTTTTTATGAAACTGAAAACTGTTAATTAATGCAGCTGATATTTAAATAAATAAATTGAGAATAGTCCAAGAAATCAAGCATTTTTCACTAGATAATATATATATGTATGTGAATATCTTTTAGTATCTTAAATAAGTATCTCTTGAAGGATATCTCGTAGTCATAATATGGAATATGGAATGATCACTTTGTGCCCCAAACTCACTTCTTGCCAATATTGGTATCACACTTCAGTTCACAGCTTAAGAGCCCCCAAAATAACTGTCAGCCAATTATCGATGCCAAAGTCAATAAAAGAAAATACTGCGCAAAGTTTACGCTAAAAGCCCAAAGATAATGTTTTTTTGGCAAGACAACATCAAAAGAGAGAGCGAAAAGTGAAAAAGAAAAACGAGAAACGAGAAAATACGCGTTAGAGAGTGTCTGAGAGATCTAAGACGTGTTTTTAGTGTTGCATCATGGCAAGGGGGCTACGGGGCAAATTGGACAACATAGCAAACGAGGCAACAAGGGAAACTTATAATATCTTGACTAAAATCCAAAAAAGATATAATAAAATTCAATTGCAAACTTCTCGGCGCACGGCAAATGAAAACAAAATAATGAATATACTTTGTACACACACTAGCACACACACACACACACATACATACACACTTGGCCAAAGGACGCCAAAAAAGTTGGCAACTTGTGCTTGCCACAGACTTTTGGCCATAAGAAAACACACAGAGTGGAGATGGAGGGCGTAGGGGGGCAAAGGCGTAGGGGTTGGAGGTGTCTCTGCCTCAACTCTCTCCCTCCCTCTCCCACCCTTCCTCTCTCTCTCTCTCTCATTTGCTGGGAAGCCTGCAGCAAACACATGTCAAATGCGCTTTTTAAAAACAAGTTTTTCCTTCTAGCGCAAAGTTGCAGACTCAAATGGGGGCAAAGAAACAGATGGAGGAGGAGAAGGAGAAAGAAAGCAGCAAAATAAAAGCCAAACTGCTTATCTCGACAAAAAGCCAAAAATGTAAGACGGGCGGACTTTAGTGGGCGTGGCAGCTGCACTAATGGTGCCAAGCAACCGGAAATGCCGCCATGCATGTCTGCTTCTATTTGAACAAAATGGAGGCTGTGTATCGCGTGTACATCTGTGTGTGTGTGTGTGTGTAAAGATCTTGATTGCCTTTTGCTACAAGCGAAATTTATAAGAGCTTCCCCCTCACTCCCCCTCTCTGTCATCTCCTGGCCATCGTTTTTGCTATGATAATTTCCGCAGTTGCTGTTTTTTTTATATGGATGTATAAAACAAGTGCAGTCAGTCGCCAGTTTGATTTGATGGCCGACTTTATTCTACCCGAAATCAGGCACAAGAAACAAGAAGATACATTAGAGAAGAAGAAGAGAAGTGCATGAAGAGGAAGTAGATGTAAAGAAATATACTCAAACAAAGCCAGTGAGAACGTGATGTGTGCCGCGTGCGAATTGCGAATTGGAATTGACATTTTGGCCATTGGCCAAGAGAATGCTTTGGCCAGATGACAACAGAGGTGCGCCGAAGGTCCGGACTCCGGACTCCGCACTCAGGACCAAGCTCATGGCTCGTTATGCAACTGGCCAATAAATCACAGTTATTCACAACTGTTACGAATATACCCAATATTATAATAATACTTAAAGTACAATATTGTAGTTATAATGATTAAAAATATTATGTATTATATTTTTATATATATATTTTTTGTATGGCAAACTCTCCGATTTTGATACGGTTATTTTTTTAAGAATCAAAACTTTTGCATTTTTTATTTAATATAGTTCTCATGTTAATATTATAAAATTTTTATCATGTTGGCTAAATATCAAAAATTAAAAATACAAAGTTTTAAAATTATTTAAATAAATAAAAAAAATTTTTAATGAAGTTTACAACATTAAAATTTAAAGCTGCTCAATTTTAAAAATATTAAAAAATTTATGGGAAAAGTGATTTTATAGTGTGAAAAACATTTTAATATAAAACCAAGGGACAAAAATTAAATAATATACATGTTTTAGATACACATTAAATTAAAATATTGCACATTTTTATTCCAAGTTCCGAGATATATAACTAAAATCGGTATGTTGCGGATATGCATCACGGCCATATAAAGTGCTAAGAGATTTTCAAATTTCAAAAATAATATGAAGTGCAAAGTCTAAAAATACTCAAAAATTCTCGAAAAAAAATCTATATTTTTTCAGAATTACAAATTTTTAATGCAGAAACATTAAGGGATCATAGAATGTAAAAAAAAAAAACATTGAATCCGGTTGAGTTTTAACAGAGCTAACGAGAGCACCTCGGAGTGTTCATAAAAAAAGTATGATAATTTTTAATTCTAAGATTCTTAATCTTAACTAAGTTTATCCAAAATATATATATATGTTTTAAAAATTTTCGAATATTTTAAATTAACATTAAAGTCCCATTTAGAGGTCAAACGATGAAAATCCTTGCAGTTTTGACAAAGTTATAAAAATTCTTTTCCTTTTGAAAAATGTGACAACGGCGAGAACACAAAATATCACTCAATGCAATTGAAATACGCTCCGGCGAATTTGCTTTGCTCCCAACGGTACTCAGAGCGACTGCGACTCAAAAATTGAGTGCAATTTGCTAATGGCGGCAGCCACATAGCAACAACAACAATTACAACAACAGCAACAATGGAATAGGATTACGAAATGGCAACATACGTGTGCAACGTGGCAAGTTAATTGAATTTCGTACGGCGAAAGTGTATTTTTAGTTAGTTGTTTATCCATGTTGTTGTATATAGTTCAGTGTTCTTTGGGGTTTTGGTTTTTTTGGTTGGTTGCTTTGCTGCTTATTCAATTTAACTGCTTCAAAAAGTTGCACATTAATGGCCACAGCAAATTCACTTTCAACGCGATCCATTTTCTCAGTGTAAGTGTTTGTGTGTGTGTGTGTGTCTCTGTCTAACTGCCTATGTGTATGTGTGTGTATTTTTGAAGTCTAGTTAAAGCAAAGAGAGGAAGCGGAAACAGAGGTGGGTGCATAGGAATGCTAGAGTTGCAGTTGAACCTCTGTTGATTTTGATGCCTGTTTGTTTTTCGTGTAGCCGCTGACGTGGCTCTGCTGTCTCTGTCCTACTCCTAACATCTTCCCCTCTCACTCCTTTGCACTGCCAGCTAGCCAGCTGGAATGCCCTCTGTTGTTTGATTGCGTAAATGGCAGCGCTGGCGGCAACCGGTTGCCGTCGCTTTTTGTGAGCGTCGACAACATCAACAGAACTTTGCACTTTCCACATTGCAATTGCAATGGCGTCTGCCAGCTGCGAGCTGCAGAGGAAGTCAATAAAAGTTGGCCTATTCCGCAAACGGCAATGGCAATGGCAACAGCCGCAGCTACGCCAACGGCAATGGCAACGGCAACGGCAACGTTTGCCTCTGCGGCGGTTTTTTTGTTGCAACGTCGGTAACCAACTGTAACCAAATTAACGCTGATCAGTTTTTGGCCAACATTTTAGCTGACAGTTAGAACAAAGCAAAGTTAAAGTGCGATGGAAGGGAAAGGCGCACTTAATTCGGAAAGTGTTAGAATATATTTACATATTGTTAAAGCTATTAAAGTTTTAAATGGAGTATGGATTTGAAAATTATGGAAACTTGTTCCAAATATTCTAGAAATCGATATTCTCAATTTACAATCTTCTTATACACATTTAATTAATAAATTGTGTTGATAAAATCCAAAACTCAAAACTTGGCAATACAAATATTTTTTGTTTTTCTTTTTCTTATATATTCTTAAAATATTTATTATTCTTTTTAATTGAATTAAATATATAAAAAAAAAATTTGATCATTTCGTATTAATTTCCTTGAAATTTTAAACCAAATACATGAATACCTATTTTTTTTAAAACAAATGCATATTTGACTTGCTGTACATATGCATTTATTTTTGAATTTTACAGACATAATTCCTAACAAAAATATCCTTTAAAAAATTCTAAAATAAAATTTCCCTTTGGTCAATTTCAGCTGGTGCATAAGACACAAATTATCACTAAACAGGATAACAAAAAAGCTTTGTAGCTTTTCTGGATAAAATTGCCTTTATAGTGCTTTTACGTAAAGTTCCTTATGCAGCGCCCTCTATTGCTGAAAACAGAGTGCCCAAGACAGCGCCATCTAGCGCAAAACTAAAGCAAAAGGATTGCGAAACCTGCAGCTTAGAGCAATGCAACTTTGGAAAAGCACAAGAGCTTAAAAGCTCTAAAGATGCAACAGGCTGTGCAATGGAAATTGTGAGAAAAATCAAAGTCAATAATGAACAAAAAAAAAAACATATAAATGAATATGAAAATAAGAAACATAAAAACGCACCCAAATGTCATAATTAAGTTGATCCCATTCCTCGTTTAGCTCGTTGTTCATTTCGCAACAGCGATAGAAAATTTTCCAGTTGCCTGTGATGGAAACCCTTCGCATTTCCGAGTCATAGCTCTGGAAGATCAAGGGCCAGTCGTCCTCCATTTAATACAAATTATAAGCACAACACAACTAATAAAAAATTAAATCACTTTTAAATCACAAAAAATCAATAACAAAATAAAAGTAATTAAAAATGAAATACGAAATTTAAAACCGCAAACGCGCTCGCCAAAATTGCAATACCGACTGAGCCTGCGAGCCAAAAAGAGCGAAGAGTCGTCTGCGCACTGCGTGGGCAGCGCAAGAGAGAGTGAGAGAGAGAGAGATTAACAGAGCTCTGTTGTGGTGAGACGACAAATAACTATCAGTGTTTCCTTCTCTGACACACGCCAAGAAATACGCTCAGCTGAGATGCAAAGTAAACGGTAATTTCAAGATGCTAACGATTGAGAGGCATTTGATTTTCCGACTCTCTTTTGTTAACCGACGGAACACGACAATCATGTGACGTCATCAGCTGCAGCTGCGAAAAGGTTTCGTGAATTGCCGCAACGATTTTCGTACTGAACTTTGAAACAAGTGAAGTACTGTACGCGGAAATTAGAACATTAATATTCAATTTAAAGAGCTGAAATTTTAATTTTCATCATAAAAAATCTTGAGGAAAGGATTAAAATTAGCTGACGGCGTTTTTCTTTATTTATTTTTTTAATGCGAGCCAATAAACTCTTTTTTTCATCTTCTTAGCTTATGGATAACTCTTAAATTATTACTAAATATTTTTGAATGTATTTTCTTTGCATTTTTTTATGAGCTGTTCAAAAATTGAATAATGACGGTGAACTCACCTGTCTCTGATGAAATTCCATCGCCGGCACATTGCCATTTAATTCAACGGCCGACATTTGTATAAATAGCAATTGTTAATATTTTGGTAGAAATTAAATTCTTGGAAATTGTTATAGTTTTATTTTAGTTTGGCACAATCTCACGCACACATATAAACAAATGCATTTACACTAATACACTCACAAGCCTCTTGTAATTTGACATTTGGAAGAGTAGGCGTTAAATTCGCCGTCGCTTTTTCGCCTAATTGAATTCGCACAGCGATTTCACAATGCAACTGTTGCTTTTGTTGCAACTGTACGTGTCGGCAATACAAATGCGAGAAAGAATACGATATCCTTAAACCTTGAATTCCAGCTATTTCAGTAGCTTATTGGTCTTCAATAAATCTTTGATTTTATTAGCTTATTTACAGTTTCTGACTGGACTTCATTGCTTCTGTGGGTTTATACAGCTGAAATGAAGAAAATGATAGAAAATTGCATTATTACTGCTTACAAAGTTATACTGAATTTTACTTAAGGATAAGGTTCATTTTTAGTTAAAATTTTCTTGTAAACTTAGTCATCTCGTATGTATAATTTTATGTAACATAATTCTTAATTTATTATAATTATACGAAAATCTGTTCTAAGAGTACTTTCACTCTATTACTATCTCTGACACCTGACTGAATATAAATTTCTGTAATTTGCAGCTGAGAAAACAAATGAGAATTTCGATTGATTTTGTGTGTTTTGTACCCGTTATTTTTTTTTTCCTATTTTTATAATATAACGATGTGTGTGTGTGTTTGTGTGGCAGGTGCGGCATCAGCGGTTGCCTGTGTTGAGATTGTTGTGTCGCATCGAGAATTTCGAGTTGCGAAAGTTAATAAGAGCAGTTTGATATGCAGATTGTTAAATTCCTGGGCAGCCATTTCTATCTGTAGATATTTCCCTCTGTGTGTTGTGTGTGTGTGTGTGTGTGTGTGCCAGTTTCCGATTGCCCGAATATTGAAATTGTATTGATATTGCAAATGGAATGAGTAAATTGATGAAATACCAGCTCTCTGATAAATCAATTTGATGTGCCAAGTTGCCAAATATCCGTTGCTCGTGTGGCGGAAATTGTTGGAAATTTCACGAATTTATCAGGAGCAAATAAATTGTGAAAATCTGTTAAAAATAAGCTAACATAAATAAGAAAGTTTTACTAAATTTCAAGCAACTTTAAGTAAAAAAAGAAATAAGAAAATTAAAATATATTTTTACCAATCATTTATCTAATGTTGATTTCTACTTATTGAAATATAAAAAGAAATCTATTTTAAGCATATGACAAATTTAAGTCAATAATATACATATCCTTAAAAAATCGATTGTAATTTATGGAGTATTCCCTCTTCAACAAATTAGCTATTTGCATATTCAAGAACCTCAGCTCAAGTGCAGCACAAGCTGATTTATACGTATTGATATCAGAGCTTATCACAGTTGCATTTCAAATAAATGCTTAAACTATGCAAATCGCAAAAGTCACTTGTAAAAAAAAAATATATAGAGCAAATAACCCTTTCTGCAAATCTCTTGGCAATTCAAATATATTTTGAGCACGCGCACACACAAAGTCAAATGGACACAAGCTGCAAGTCAAATGGTATTGGGAGCAACTGTGATATAAGTATGAGTATGAGTATGAGTACTTATGTATGAGTACACTCATCTATCTACTCGTATCTGTCCATCTGAATGTGAATGTCTGTGTTCGTGTATAAAATAAATGCACAACATAACTTTGTCTTAGCCAATAGTCCATTAGTAAGTGCATTTCCACACCCACACTCACACACACACCCGCACACACATTGAGTTGTACTACAAATGGCTTTAATGGTCATTGGAAGCGGTTGCCAGTTGGCAACATTTGCTGAGTTTCGCTTTTACCTTCTTCCGTTTAACCGAATGCCATTGCGATGTCTCCACAACTGTGCATTCATTTATGTATGGCCAACTACATGCAGCTAACTGTATTTTACACACACACACACACACATTGCTAACAACCTGTGCCAGGTGAGCATCTGAGCAAGGGGGATGAGGGGGCGTGGCGCCTGAAATGGCAAACGGAAATTGTACATACATATTTCACTTAACTTCAGCGATGAAATGGCAAATGGCAGGCCAGCAAAATGTTAAAAAGGGGAAACCAACCAGCAAATATTTGTAAAATCAAACGGTCTGATTCTCAACCTCTTCCACCCCCAATCGTTCCCCTTTTTCTTCCCATTTTACACCGTAGCGACTCGTCACATCCTGTAGCGTTCTGGACTTATAAAACGTTAAGTGTCAATAAATTATTAGCGAGGCGTCAAGCCGTGTGCTTCCTGTGTTAACCCTTTTGCCCCGAACAGCAGCTGCGAGGGTTGCTCGATAGGTAATCAACATATATTTGCATACATTGATGGTGTAATTAATCGACACTTTTTATTTAATAAATCTCATAGTCTCATATAAGCTACAAATCTTTTGTTAATCCAATTTTCATTAAGATTCATATTATTTATATAGGATTTATTTTGATTCTTAAATTTATTTTAAATTAGTTTTTTAAGAAAATTAAAATTTTACAAATCTAGACCTGCTTGGGATCTTAAAAATCAAATTTTAGCAAAATATATGAATATAAAAGTTAACCATTTTAAAAGTGTTTTCAAAACACTAAACACTATATAAATCTTTTTTATTATTTAATATAATTGTTCCGACTCGAAGGTCTATTTTAAATTATATTCATAAACCAATTAGTTGACCTACTTTATGAAGCAAAGACTAAATTTTAATTTAGTTCACTAGCCACAAATAATTGTTAATAATTAACGTAAAGATGCATTTTAAAATCAACCCAATTGGAATTTTAAATGATAATTTGTTAATGAATTTATTAATGATTGCATTAAAAACTCAAGAGGTAACCCTCGTACAGTGTCTGAGGGCGTTTGTAAAAATGTGGCATGTTTGCCAACATGCAGCGAGTAACGAGACAATTACCGTTGGGAACGCCATCAGAGTCGACTGAGGCAGCAAGTCCCGTTGCTGCCACTGCTGCCCAAACATGCAACTTTGAGCAGCTTCAACACACAGACACACTCACACACACACTCACACAGATACTTGCACAAACACAACACCAACGATGAATGTGTGCCAACACTGAATGGCAAAAACTACAGCATACATTTCACAGCAAACTTTGCGCTGCCTTCGTTTT